>WHVE01000334.1:0-134348 GCA_015178995.1 Trichophaea hybrida | reverse complement strand
GTACGAGGGACACCGGAAATTGCACCGGCACAAGGCCCATGAAGGTCTGGAGTTGGGTAGACAAACTTGGAGCGGACATGTTGCTGATGGTTTAACTCGGGAAACGGCGAGAATTGGAGCGGTTTAAGTAGGAAGGCGAAGGAGAGGAGAAGTGGGAAGGATTGGAGAAAAAACGGACCTTGAAGCCTAGAAGCTGCTAAGTGGTGCAGGCGCGAATGGACGAGGCTCTAGTGACGCAACGGTGCAGCCCTTGCACCTTGCTTGGTACTTAAAGCACTTACCAACCGTAATATCCCCACATTGCTTGTCATTTATTTCTTTCAACACGAAGGTAATTTCTTTACTTGCCGTTTGGTTTCGTGTTTTCTTTCAATTGCTCGCTTTTTGTTTCGAGGTCACATTCAGATAACAGCGTCACCAACTTCTTGAATCCAGACCCCAATTCGATGCATTCAAATGGCTGCAAGGCCAATATTTCATCTCTCTAACAGGTCATCAAATATGTTTATTCTGCCACCTCAACAGTTATTACACACCATTGAGAATAAGGTCGGGCCGCCGGAATCCTTTGCGCATGGTATTGGTGCAGGTGTTGGCAAATGCTCGCATGGGGAGAGTCAGACTTGTGTTTGCGTATACTTTACATATATGACTGCGGTGGCCAAAAAAGATGTTTGGCTGGCCGTTACTGGAGATGTTATCTTTTCTCTTGTATCGATATGCATGATTGTGAATTTGAATTCTGTACGAGTGAGTTTAAGTGCAAATTTGGGCCACTCCACTCCAGATCCAAGCAAAGCCAATCAGACCTACCTAGAGAACGCCAGCGACATGGACATGGTTTAGGGCAGTCAACCGTTGTTGAAGTCTGACAGGGGCCAGGGGTCTCTTTGTTTACCCAATTTCAACGAATTTAAGTTGAAGTCGTCGTCCAACATCTCCCACCGCTTCGTCACCGTGCTCAACCCGACGCACTTGCATCTGCATCCGATGAAGTCGTCACCTGCTGTGTCACTTCTCCTGACGAACCTCCGGCTTCTCGACTACGACATCGACTCTTCAACGTCCTTTTCGATCACGCCGGATGTCTTCACATCCCTGACCAACAAGGGCAAAGCGTTTGAGCATATAATTCATCATCTCTTCCGCACGTTTGACCCCGATGAGTGTGCTCTGGTATTTACATGCCGCACTTAGAGTAAATGGTGAAGACATGCTTACAAACCCGCGTGAGTGTACAGAAGCTCCAAGGCTGTTGGCCAGTGTATGAACCTGCGCAGTCACGCGAGCTACGAAACGTCGTTTTCAAATGGCTCGAGGACCTCAAGAAGAGTGGAAGACTGGGGGGCGTGTTGATTAGGAGGACTACATTGGATGATTGCTGCGGGCAACGCTATGAGGAACTGCTGCTGGCCTTGTCGACTATGGTTCTTAGGGACAGGATTGAACAGGGACAGCTTCCAAACTTTAAATCAAGCTTTGGTGTGTTGTTGCAGGTGTTGGAATTGGTGGTGAAGTGCTAACGCTCGGTAATTAAAGCTTACCAACAAGCCACCTCGACCCAACCATCGCCATTGTATCTCACCCCTCTGACAATTGCGCATCGCCATGCTCTCGGAAGCCTTCTCGAGACTAAGCGAAAATCGGAGGCGAGGTGGTCGTCATTCTGGTCACTATTGGATTCTAGAGAGGCACATATTGCAGCTATGATGGAGCAGATTCCCGATGAAGCGGAAGAACCACCTCCCAAACGCCCACGGCACTACGAAGAGTCAGTACGCCGCAAGTGGGAGAACAACTGGTTGGCAGATCGGAGATGGCTTGACATAATACTCAACGGTGACCCTGAATCAACGAAGGACCAATTCCTGGAATTGGGATTTGAGGAGGCATTCGAAAACCAGCACTATTTTATGGACGGAAAGACTGCACCAGTCCCAAGAGTTAGTCTGAAGGGCTTGGAAAACCAGGTCACAGAACAGCGACGGCGAGTCGAAGAGATAAAGAAACTACGGGAGCAAACCCCGAGTGGAAGCGTCTCCCCGTCGAAACGAAGAACGGCCTCGCCTAGCGAGGAAGCGATTACAGAATTAGCAGAAAGAAAGGGACTTAAGGTAGAATTCACAAAGCATCAAGTCCTCCACTTGAAAGATTTGGCCGGTGTACCAAAGCAGAATAGGAACCACCAAAGTGAATGTGCGTTAAAACGTATCCTTCAGAAGAGCACCACTGACTAATACCACAGACTCGGAACTGCTCAACTCGTTGCGAGAGGAAATGATGCTTGCAAGTGCACCCAGCCAGAGAGCTCATGACAAACCGGAAGTTCCAGTCTATTACCACTACAACGAACCAGAGCAGTCTATGGGCGGGGATTTGGCTCCTGCAGAAGACCTCAATGATGGGCCCGAAGTCTACCACTTGCGCATTAACCTACAAGATGGTACCACTGGCCCAGGCAGTGATGACAGTGGGATACAAAACGACATGTCGCCAGCGCTAGATGACGGCACGCATGACCACGACGAGGATAGAATGGATATAGACGAGATGGATATAGATTCGGAAGAGAAGCAACAGCAACCCGTATATTATCTCAACAAAAATCCATCACCAATATCTCAACCAATTGAATCTGAGCAACAGACCTCGGTATCAGGTGACGGCTCATATCTCAATAGCAGCGATGATGATGCCTCGGATCCTCTTTCATCCCTGGCAACAAGTCAGGCGCCGAGTCGCCAGGAGAGGCACACGTCGACTATGCACCAAGATAAGAAACCACGGGTTCGTAACTCGTATGGGTTCGGAGAAGAGCTACATCACCAAGAGAGTATACCAGGCTCCCAACAAATCCCAGAGATTAAACAATCACGAGTTCGTAATTCAATTGGTTTTGGCGACGATGAGCTGTATGCAGAGCAGGTCTGTACAGTTATTCTGTTGAACGTATGAAAATGCTGATTGTAACACAGATCGTGTCCACAATTGCCGGCGCACCATTTTCCCCAGACAGACCGTCCCCTCCGAAACCAAAAAGCAAACGCGCCTTCCAGCAGATGTCACCCATCGACTCCCCACTGGCTCCATACGAGTCATCGATGGACTTTGGTGGTAACAGCATCATGTCTCTTCCCAACCCGTCATTTCGGGTTGATGATAGTCTTGTTACACCTGCGAAGGCTGGGCCTGTGAGCACCCCCACGGAGGATCTACTCAGGAGCGGGGACTATAATTCTGTTTTTAAGTCTCGACCGAAGATTGCGTTGAGTCCTACGTTTTCTCCCAGTCCAGATAGGGATATGCCAGTGAAAGGGTTGAACATTAGCATTACCGGGGATAACTTTGGAGACAGTGATGGCGATGATGATGATGAGGCTATGGAGTATATTTCGAGTCCATTGGCGAGCAAGGTTAAGGGTAGTAGGGACTAGGATGTAGAATATGGCAGAGTGCGGTTTGTTCTGTATATTTGTTCTGATGAGGTAGATGCGGAGTTTTGACTACGAGATAACGGCTTATGACTGCTTTTAACTAGTATAATATTGAATAATGGTGGCTTTGATGTTTCTAAATAGTCGTACTCCGTAACATCCCAACGTGTATAACAATCCCATGCTCGGGTTGAAGCTCGTCGGGCAGGAATTCGGAGGATATGCGATACACGTCAAAACGGGCCATAAAGGCCTCCAGAAAACACTCTTGCACATCTGGCGAGCGAATCTCCGTCGCTACTATCACTAACGTCTTTTCTTCCTCCTTCTCCGCGGTCACACGGTGGAGAAGACAGGCAGAAACAGCCGTATCCAGAAACGGCTGGATCAACGTCTCATTGTAAACACAATCGCATGCAATAACGGCTGTCAGCGGGCCGTCCAGCGCGCGGATCACAGGATGGGAAGCAACATCATCCTCCTCCCAGTTCAGCCGTATCGTGTGCACATTATACTCTACCTTTTTTCCTTTCTTTCCAGCGGGAAGGTTCTCTTGTAGATTCTGCTCGGCAAGCTTCATGGCGTACGGCATGTCGCTTTGGATATAGGTGTTTACCATTGTTCCCAGGGTCGCAGCAAGGACGGAGGAGACGCCGCAGCCAAGTTCGAGGATCCGAGAAGATGGTGGGAGAAGGGGGCAGGACGAGGAGGTGAGGTAGCGTGCCAGTCGCGGCGTGAGATTCCAGACGACTGCGCCTGTGGTGCCGCATGCGAGAGAGGAGCGCAGGAGTGTAGGTGATTGCGTGAGCGTTAGTGTGAAGGCATTGATGTTGACGGTCACGGTGGGTTCTTGTGGCGCGTGCATTCCGAGGGACCTGCGTGGGGTGAGATGGAGTTTCTTGAGAAGACAGCAGATTGATACCGCAGAAAATAAAAGGTGAAAGGGTCTTGGAGGAACTGATAAGGCATTGGGCTATGCCTGGGTCTCGCTTTTTCGGATCAAGCCCCGTGCGTGACCCGGCTTTTTCTCTCCAGCGAATTGACAGCCGCGCCGGCGAAGCGCCGGAGCACTTTCATGTGAACCGAGGTCCGAATAGATGGGTTCGGTTCCACAGGTATCCCGATTCTGGAGAACGGAGGAACAGGATGAGGATTGAGGGTGGGGTTACCGTGAGGTGCCTGCACTCAGAGATACGAGGTGCATCGTTTCTAAGCCTATGGGTTAGTCTGATAACTTGGTGTGCCGCCCAGTAAGGCCAAGTTGTGTGAGTCGAGGCCAAAAACGCGCTCACCTTCGTATGCATCATGAACGGGGCTGAGGAATGCTGGTGGTATTTGTGATTGCGCCATGTGGCCTAAACGATAGATCGCCTGGATAAAATGGTATGTTTCTTGGTGGAGCAGAGGAGGCGAAGGAGGAAGAAGAGATGGATAGCGAGTGCCAAGTGATGAATTTGATCTCGTGCGCCCGTCTATCAACGGCCAAGCCTGAAGCCGTGTAGTCTCGAATTAACGACAACCGTCACTGTTATTGTTGCAGCTTGACTGTTCGCCTGTTTCCAAGTTACCGGTCTTGCTTGGTTGCTTAGGTGTTTAGTACATATCACATAGGTAGCTTTCCCTCCGGGTCTCTGTGTGGATGCAGGAAACCGTGATAAGCATGAAAGAATGCCGAATGAATCTGGCTTCTCCGTTCGACAGGGTGTCCAGGCAAGTTCCATATGCGATGAATGTTGGCAGGAAGTGTTGGGGCGCCAAGAGTTAAGCCTAGGCACTCAGACGAGACCATCCCTGGTTGCACATCACGAAGATGGAAGTGTTACGTTGTGTCACGTACAGTAGCTTGCCAACCTACTTAAGCACCTATCAGTCTACCTATCCAACGAGATATCTACTTATTTGGCCTCCCGACCTCCCACCTTCTTTCTCCCTCTTCCACTCATCCTACCCTTACTTCTACCCCTCGAGCCAATTTCTTACAACTACTTTGTCGGACTTATCGACGCCTCTCGATACGCGACAACTCTTTCCCCATACTTTCCTCTCGCGTATCAATTATTCCGGTTAGCCGATTACAGTCATGGCATCACAAAAACGCTCTATTTTATATCCCGTCGCGACGAAGAAACCTCCCTATACAGTTCAAGTTCCCGGTGTTGAGAAGAAGCCAGGCGAGGGAATTCCACGACGTCATCCTGGGTCCATCGATGAACTAAAGACCACCCCCGACCCTGATGTCAAGACGGTCTACGACATCGTTGTTCGTGGCGCGAAGAAATTCGGAACTGCAGAATGTATGGGCAGTCGGAAGCTCATCAAGGTCCACATCGAGGAGAAGATGGTGAAGAAGGTGGTGGACGGTGTTGAGCAAGACGTTCCGAAGCAGTGGATCTACTACGAGAAGAGCGGCTACACTTTTAAGAATTTCATCGAATATAAGGAGGCTGTGGACACATGTGGTGCCGGTTTGAGGGCCCTGGGCTTGGGTAAGGGCGACAAAGTCCATATCTATGCTGCTACAAGGTACGCGGTTTGAGATTCCTTTAACCATCATCGTCATCAGCTGTAGGAGCGCTGAGACTAATCTGCGTGACTTACTAGTTCCGAATGGCTCACCATGTCGCATGGCTGCGCTTCGCAGTCCATGCCAATTGTCACCGCATATGATACCCTTGGAGAGTCCGGTCTGCAGCATTCACTTATCCAGACTGGGGCGCAGGCTATTTTCCTCGACCCTCATCTTCTCAAGAATCTCACCAATTCTCTTAAAGCGGCTACTGAAGTCAAATATGTCATCTACAACCAGGCGGAAGAGGTTGATCAAGGCGCCGTTGACAAATTGAAAGCTACACACGAAAGATTGAAGGTTGTGAGCTGGGATGAGTTGATGGAGCTTGGAAAGAACAACCCCGTCGAGCCGGTTTTGCCGGACAAGGAGGATCTGTGCTGTATCATGTACACATCCGGATCCACTGGTACACCAAAGGGTGTTCCCCTTTTGCACAGGAACGTGATCGCTGCGGGTCGGTATCAACAGCTTGCTATTTGACGGGTGCAATTCAGTTACTGACATGCGTTTACACAGTTGCTGGTGTTACTACCATTGTAGGCCCTCACATTGGAACTGGTGACTTCGTCCTCAACTTCCTTCCCCTAGCTCATATTCTCGAGCTTGTATTTGAGAATTCCATTATTGTATGGGGTGCTGCAATGGGCTACGGAAGCCCTCGCACTCTTGCCGACAAGACCATGAGGAATTGCAAGGGTGATATTAAGGAACTGCGACCAACTGTTCTCGTGGCTGTTCCGGCTGTATGGGAGACGGTCAAGAAGGGTATCATGGACCAGGTTTCCAAGCTTTCCGGTTTAAAGCAGAAGATTTTCTGGGGCGCAATGTCACTTAAAGGCGCACTACTTCAGATGGGCTTGCCCGGAGTTGGTGTCATTGACAATGTGGCGTTCAAGAAGGTCAAGGAGGCTACTGGAGGAAGGATGAGAATATGTATGAACGGCGGTGGCCCAATTGCTAAAGAAACTCACTATTTCGTTTCTATGGCTGTTTGCCCCATGATTATGGGCTATGGGTTGACCGAGACTTCAGCGTATGATCACTCCCTCCCATGAGAACGGTAGTTTCGGATACTGACCGTTCTTAAGCATGTGCTGTCTTATGGATCCCTTCGAATGGGACAATACTTCCCTCGGAAACCTTACCTCCAGTGTTGAAGTTAAACTTGTCGACTTTGCCGATGCCGGTTACTTCACCGACAAAACCCCCGAGCAGGGAGAAGTCTGGATCCGTGGTGATTCTGTTTGCTCTGAATACTTCCAGAACGAGGAAGAGACCAAGGCGGCATTTGAGGATGGTTGGTTCAAAACTGGAGATATTGGTGAATGGGGTGAGAACGGACATCTCAAGTTGATTGACCGCAAGAAGAACTTGGTCAAGACCCTAAGTGGAGAGTACATTGCTCTGGAGAAGGTTGGTTGTTCCATACCCGAGAAGTTCTTCAACTAGAATACTAACGCTGCACGGATATAGCTTGAATCCATTTACCGCGCTACCCCAGTTGTTCAGAATATCCTAGTCTATGCTGATGAGAGACAAACAAAGCCAGTCGCCATTATTTTCCCCAACGAACCAGTCCTTAAAGGCATTGCAAAGCAGCACGGTATTGCGGGAGATCACCTGGAAGAGCTTGTCCACAACCAGAAACTCACCTCCACTGTGCTCCAAGAACTTTTGGCCCAAGGAAAGACGGGTGGGCTTCGCGGAATTGAATTCCTTCAAGGAGTTGTTATGACCGATGAGGAATGGACACCACAGAATGGATTGGTTACGTCGGCACATAAACTCAATCGGAAGGGAATTGTCAATAGACACCGAAGTGAGATTGATCGCGCATATGGTTCTACTTCTCAGTAGTAGAGTTCGATGAGGAAATTTTGTGTAATGCCTATGGACATTTCTACACTTGTGCTTCTAGTTTCTTCGTTTTATCTCTCTACCCCCCTTTTGTGTGCGGTATTTTAATTGTGATGGATTACTATACACTGCGCGGGTTTGCAAAGTACCCTACGAGCGACGTTATCAAGTTTTAGGGTTTGCTTTTGGTTTTTCTTTTCTTTTTTTCCTCTTTCCTTCTTGTATTGGATCCACTTTTTATGTTTAGGTTAATGATTGATTAAATGGTCTCCTCTATGCCAGCATCTATCTCCCCATGGTGTATCATGCCCCTACAGTGAAGCCGATTACCGTAACCAAGCACCCACATGGATCTCCAAACCCTAATCAGAAGCATGAGTGACACATTATGTATCTAGCCTGTGGAACGTCGTACCGTACTCCCGTTATCTTAGAGTACTGTGTTCGGAAAGTCTTGGCGCCCCTCGAAATTTCAGAGTTGACTTATTATTTCTCAACCCTATCAAGTAGCAGGGCTTCTATTTTTCCCATCATGCTTCCTATATATCTAGGCTATGCAGTGCCGAATTGTTGAGGTGAGATCCAAGGCATAAGGCTCTAGATAGGCAATATACTGTGTGCTATTCAAACTGCATATTGGAGATTTATTGCTGCAGCTGGTGACAACAGCATTTCTCTGACCAAAAAACTACATATATCACTTGAATAATGTCCAATAAGATCTTGATATGTCCAGGAGACCTAAGTCTAAGATTTGAGCCAAAATATTTATGAGGACAGTGGAAACGACCTACCTCTTGCAGACCAGTACTATGAACCCCTCCTATAATCATCCAGTACAAAAACTGGTGTACAGAATGTTCATGACTACCTTTGAGAGCACATAAGATCCTAGACTATGGTATCTCTTTGGTGTTGCTTAACACTTGCATCAAAAATCGGAAATTTCGGGGGGTGCCATGACTTTCCGGGCACGACTGTACATATACATATATCACATCTCAATTGCAAACCACGTATGCGGTGACGAAAAAGCACTCTGTAAAAACCCGCTAAGTATATAAATCGCGAGGGGTTATGACGAGCATTTAATGTATGATGTACTACGGGGACAGGAACTTTGAAAACCCGAGTTATTAGTCCCATCCCACTTGTCTCGAAGTTCTTTGAGTGTTCCGGTTCCGCGGTTTGACAAGTTACACGGCGGAACGGCACTACAAATATACCGAAATCGGCCCCCATCTCGGCCTTTGCAACAACGGAACCTAAGTCTCACATGTTTCGAACTTCACCGCAAGTAATAGTCATAACTATAAATTCTGAATTTGTTGAGAACAAGGTATACGAATGAATACGTTCAATACGTATCCTTGACATCATGCAGTCAGACAGTCAGGCAGCAATCTGGAGGTTTGCGTGTGTCATGTAGGTGTTTGGGCAATCGGCTTCACCTGTAAGAGTGGGACTATGGTGCGACGTTCCACAAGTCTAGATGCATATGCTGTCACTCAGGATTCTGGTTAGGGTTTATGGATACTCCATATGTCTCTGGTGAGATTTCTTTCACTAGCATATCTGTAGAGAGGGAAAGAAGTGAGGCCATGCACGGTGGCGGAGGATCCGGGGAGCCATTAGATAACTGATGGAGATCCGTAAATAGGCGTGGGATGTGGATTGGTATTCTTCTGCCCAACTAGTTACCAACCACCTTCCTCACTATGGAGAGTAGCAATGGTCAAGATATCCAAACACCCTTGCGTGCTAATTCGGACGGCAACTGTAACTCGGAGTTACGTACCCATACAAAATCCGAGTCTAAGGTAGAGTAAATTCCATGGTTTTGTAGATCGACAACCATCAAATTGTCCAATACCATGCTAGAGATCACTCAACTCTTCAGCGGCTGAAAGGACTTTTTGGGCGCCTATGTATATTAATGGCAACTTGTCGAACAACCGAAAAGTTCTCGAGGAAAGAGCCTTCTATATAGATCTGCGCATGTAATTTAGACTAAGTACCCTTACTATTAACTTTGTTATGAACAAAGTCTTTTGTTACAAGTGTCTTGATGTCATTTCATGGTTGCCTATTCCCGTTTTTGTTTGTGGCCCTAGATATTTCGCGTCCGAGCTTGAGTGATAGCATTCTCATTCCGTATGTCGTCTACTCAAAAGTCCAACGTCACGTGGAAAGTTTGACCGTTTGGTCGTCCGGGCTTGGCAACTGCGCCAAGTCAACCACTTCGAAGCAGTCGCGCTTGAGCGTCAATCAAACCCTTACGTCTCTCTTTTCCGTTCCAATAAAAAAGCCGCCAAACAATGACTTCGATTGCAACAGGACTCAACAAGGTTCTCCCAGCTCCCAAATACGCCTCCGAAGAAGATGCCATACCCTCGCGAATCCCCACATCCCGCATCCTTGGTGCCGCTGACGTCGAACGGCAACAGCTCGTTCTCAAGGTCAGTTCTTACCACATCTCCACGTCAGTTCTAACACCCCTACAGCAAGTAGGACCTCCCCCATACGGACAGCGCGCTATATGGCGCCCGAGATCGCAAGAAGATTACGCTGATGGCGGTGCTTTCCCTGAGATCCCTATTGCTCAGTACCCGCTGGATATGGGACGGAAAGGAGGTAGAACCACAAAATCGAAGGCTCTTGCACTGCAGGTGGATGCGGAGGGGAAAATCAAGTACGATGCAATTGCAAAGCACGGTCACAGCAGTAATAGGATAGTTCACGCGTCATTCAAGGATCTCATTCCGCTTCGGCAGCGCGCCGATATTGGTGAAATCTCGTTGGAGCGACCGAGTGAGGAGGAGGTTCAGGCTACGGCGGAAAGAACGAGGGCGGCGTTGGAGGTGTTGGTGTCGGGTGCGGTTGCGGCCCAGAAACCAAAGAGTGTGAGAATCAATGAGAAAAGGGAGGCACAGTATGTGAGGTATACGCCATCTAGTCAGATGGGCGACATATCGAAGAAGAGCGATCGCATCATCAAGATCATCGAGAAGCAGCAGGATCCTATGGAGCCGCCAAAGTTTAAGCATAGGAAGATTCCGAGAGGACCTGGCTCACCACCGCCACCAGTCATGCACTCCCCACCAAGGAAGCTGACGGCTGCAGACCAGGAGGCGTGGAATATCCCTCCACCCGTTTCCAACTGGAAGAATCCCAAGGGTTACACAGTTCCTCTAGACAAGCGTCTCGCCGCGGACGGCCGAGGTCTACAAGATGTCACCATCAACGACAAATTCGCACAATTCTCAGAAGCCCTTTTCACCGCCGACCGACACGCACGAGAAGAAGTCAAACAGCGTGCATTGATGCAACAAAAACTTGCGGAAAAGGAAAAAGCAGCAAAAGAAGACCATATCCGCCAACTCGCACAAAAAGCCAGAGACGCAGCCAACGCCCGGTCCAGGCCTGGACGCGCCAGATCCGAAAGCGCCGACTCTCGCGGCTCCCGCTCACGTTCCCAAAGCGCGTCTTACTCCTCGAAATCAGACTCCGACTCTGAAGACGATGAAGCGGTGCGCGAGCGTGAGCGGATGCGTCGTGAACGTCGCGCCGAGGATCAGCGCGAGCTGAGAATGAAGCGGATGGGACAGGAGCGGAAAATGCAGGTTCTTGCTCGGGAACAGGGCCGTGATATCAGTGAGAAGATGGCGCTTGGCCTTGCAAAACCTACGGCAGGCCAGGAAAGCATGTTTGACTCTCGGTTATTCAACCAGTCCTCGGCATTCTCGTCTGGGTACAACGAAGATAACCCGTACGACAAACCATTGTTTGCGGCTGCAGAGGCTGCAAATGCTATCTATCGACCCAGTGTACAGATGGATGACGAAGAGGACGCGGCGGATAATGAACTGGATCGGATCAAGAAGAGCTCTAGATTCGAAGTGCTGGGAAAGGCGCAGAAGGGGTTTAAGGGAGCAGGCGACGTTGAGGCTAGGGACGGTCCTGTGCAGTTTGAGAAGGATAAGCCGGATATGGCGGATCCTTTCGGCGTGGAGGCATTTGTGAAGAGCGTGGGAGACGAGGTGGGTAACAAGAAGCATGGGTTGCAAATGCAGGGTGGTCCAAGCAGTAAGCGGGCGCGAAGTGATTATGACTAGATGGGACAATGTTGGTTTTTAGGCTATTTCTTTCTCAGTTATTGATGTGTTGATGCGTGAAGTTGCATTTTAAAGGTGTACACTACGGTTATTGCGCGTTTTCTTATTGCTGTTGATGTTGCTGGCTATGATTTTGATGGGGAAAATTGAACAATAATAGTTTTGATAATGTACAGTACTCCAGTCAGGTGGTACTATGGAAACCCCCCTGCGGGGGTAAGTGATATAGGCAACGGGGTCACGGCCAATCACTCCTTCGTCGCCAATTTGTTTCCCCCATTATAAGGTGGCCAACCCTACCGTCTTCGAACGCGCAAAGCAGGGTTTCGGGGAGCGGCGGAAGATCTGCGAAACTTGCGGTTATCCGAGTGGTTGTGCCAGATAGATCACGTAGAGGGACTTAGACAAGTTTTTTTTCTTCTTTCGTTTGGATCGGAAAGAATTGTGCACTTGACAGCTCATCCCATGAAGAGATTTTTTTCCAGGTCTCGGTATGCAATTGGATACCATGAGATTCATTACAATAAATTGCTCAGTCCATACAACAAACATCAACCCACTTGTCTGGCAGCTGCGGGGATGAGCTGGAGCCCGCTTACCGCGTTGCAAAGGGGCAAGGGGAGTGAAAGGATCTTCGGGACCGCATGAAAAGACGATGTTGCTAGTGAGAGGATGAACACAGCAGTTTCCATTGCAGAGCGTAGTGACAGCCGGAACCGAGTGAAGGTGTATTCATCTTGGACAACACTGTGGCCCTTGCGTTACTTAGAGTTGCTGCGGCCGAGCTGCCGCCAAGCCCAACGACGTCAGTGTAGAAGACTAGTACATATCACGCCCCCCCTCCGCTTAGCTGCATCACACCGTAAAGACCAACCTCTTCTTCAACTCTACCCGACCGACCGACCCACGAGAATCGATCGCAGCGCAACATCAGCCCCAATACACAGCAATCCGCAACAGCAACATGGCTCACTCACCCCCACCTCTCCACGGCCCTGACGCCAAGCGCCCCAAGGGTCCGTTCCTCTCTGCTCCTCTCTCCTCCTCCCGACGATCCTTTCCACTATCCGCCGTATTAAACAGTCACTTTTAGGCATCCTCAAGAACTCAAACTCATACCATCGCTCTCCACCCAACAAACCTGTCACTGTTGTTGACCCTCACGAAGCCACTACCATTACCAACAATAATATCACTGCCACCGCCAGCGAAAACACACCCCCCGCAGCCGTCGCAGCCGGCGCCTCCTCTTCTCGCGAGGGCACCCCAGACCAACACCTTGCCGAGCGCGACATCGTCCTGCAAAACACCCTCAAGAATGCAGGGCGCCGTCGCTCCTCCTCAAACATGTCTCGAGGCGGCCCCGGTTCCCGTCGCCACAGTCATCATGAATCTGACGATAACGGCGAAGCATCGCTGCGTCTCAAGTGGGACGAGGCAAACCTGTACCTTACAGAGCAGGAGCGCACGCCAAAGATGAAGATTGATGAACCCAAGACGCCGTTTGCGAGGGGGTATGATCCTCATGATGACGAGGCAGAGTTACACATGATTGATACAGACGAGATCTTGGTCGATGAGCTGGAAACTAGATTGAAGAGGAGAGTTACGCCGGATATGAATATTCCTGATTTGGACATTGGAGAACCTGAGGAGATAACGCCGCCGGCGAGACTCACTAGGAAAGAGAGCCACTCGCCGAAACAGGTTGTGGTTCAGGAGGATATTATTGATGGCCATCAGCATGTACCAGGAGATGAACCGGAGACACCAGAGGAAGAGGAGAAGCACAAGAAGTTTGAGGAGCTGAGGAAGAAGCACTATGAAATGAAGAATGTTGCTAATCTTCTTGGGTGAGTCCTACCCGTCATTGATCAAGTAACTGCGAGTCGCGCTAATGGGATCGTACAGCCACCCTGAGTACCTGGAAGAAGAAGACGACGATGGAGATGTTGAACTCAAAGACAGAGAGGATGATGATGAAGAGGACGAATTTCCTGCAGCAACAAACGGCGTCCCAGCCGTCCCTAACATCTCAGGAAGCTTCGTCAACGGCGAGAAATAGTCTTGTGATCAAAAAAAAAAAATCTTGAAATAGAAAAACGGACGTTAACTTGAAGGGAAGAGAAGGGATTGGATGGAGGGGGAAAAATTCGTGACTGCAAGTTATTGAGAAATGGCTCAAAAAACTGCGAAAAAATGATTGATGTTTTTTTTTTCCCTTTGTCCCCCCCTCCTCCCCTTAAAGTACGCTTGATCATTCTTTTATGTATGTTTGCTGTTTGTTTCAACTCTCTGTTTGTGGTTGATATTCTAGGGTTCGTTTTTGAGGGATTACAGATTAGGATGGAGTATGTTGGACAATTTGGTTGGGTTTTCTTGCTTTGTTTTTTTTTTTCTTGTGTATTTTATCGGCTGGAGTCTGATCACAATGAAATGGTGCAAAGTATTTCTTCAGGTAGGAAATTAAATTTATGTGGAATGAAATTTGGAATCTTCTATCAGCATGTGATGGATAAACTGCATTAGCGTCATGTGTCATACAAAAGCACTCGCCCTCATAATCGTTAACCCCCCTCGTTTGTCTCCCGGCAACAAAAACTCAGCCCAAATAGCAGAACCTTCTATTCCTCAACATCTTCATCTATCAAAAACTCCATAGAATGAAACAAACCACACCATTCACCTCAAACAAACGTAGAAAATCGTACTCCCAACTTCCTGCCACATCCTCTCATGAAAACCTTATCCCACAGCGTTATGAATAACGTGGTTGCTTTGTGTACGTATTGCAAGTTGTAATGTTGCGGGAGAAGGAGATGAAGGAGGTTAGAGGCGGAGCGGGAAGGGATGGCTGAGTCGTGGGGGAGGTGATGGAGGCGGCGATGGAGGGGGTGTTTGGGGTGGAGGGGACATTGTGAGAAGGTGTGGGAGGAGCCTGGATAGGATAGGAGGTGGTCAGTTTGGTGGTGGTGAAAGATTTGGGCTTGTGGATTGATGGGATTTAAAGGATTTTGTAATGTAGTTTAAGAGGAATGTTTCGTGGAAAAGGAAAACAGAATGACCACATATCCGTGTGTGTCCTTGGTATCCTTCAGACAAACGAGAGCTGGAAATACTATAGGCGGGGGACTTCAATCAAGTCTCGAGTGATGCTTGATGATACAGCCTGTTCGATGGTGCCGACGAATGAGCACTTGGACTCGACATTGAAGTGCCAAACTCGGGCTAATGTATACGTTTATTCATGCAGGTTCCCAGTGACAGCGGGGGATAGTGATATTGGGCGATGTGATGCCAAGAAATGAAGATACACAGCGCAGTTATTGGGTCTGTTTACACCCTTGTTTACCAAACTTTACATAGACATCATAGAACAGTCATTTGATAGATGATGAGAAGGTTAAAGTTTTGCTCTCATGCAGACGGATCACACGTACGACCACTATGTAAGGTATCAAAAAAATCACCAACAAATCTATCTACTCACCCCACACGACCACCATTCCATCCGCGCCACCCGTCAACATCTGCCTCCTCCCCTGAGCCGGACAATACTCTACACAACTCACCACCTTCCCCGCATGACACCTCAACCTCTCCTTACACTTCCCATCCAACAAATCCCACACCCACAACTCCCCATCCTCACTCCCACACACCACATACTCCTCCTGTTCCGCAAACCCACTCCTAACTCGCATCTCGGTATTCTTATGTCCCCGATAACTCTGCAACAACCCCCCATTACTCCTATCCATCAACCTCACAACCCCATCCAAACTCCCTACAAGCATCCCACACCCATCCCTACCAACCCTAACACTCGTCACCGGCGCCGGCGCAATAACATCCACAAAACACCGTCCCATCCGTAAATCATACGCCCTAACCCGTCCATCTACACTCCCAGCAACAACCTCATGCCCATAAACCACAACATCACTAACACTATCCCCCGCCTCTTCCAGCGACTGGATCGGCTTCCTCGCCTGGCTTTTAACATCCCAGAACTTCACCGTCGTGTCGTAGGAGCCAGAAACAAGTACACTTGCATCAGCGTTGAAGTCAACACAATTTATTCTCCCCCAGTGACCCTCAAACCGTCGGATCGTCTGCGCGGTTCCAACATCCCATAGGAACACGAGCTTGTCCCCGCCGCAGGACGCAAACAGTGCGTTGTCGTGGGAGCAGACGAGGGAGAGGACTTCGTATCCGTGGGCGGTGTAGGTCTGGATTTTGGTACTGGTGCTGGGGTTCCAGAGGTGGATTTTGCGGTCTGCTCCGCCGGAAAGCGCGTATGTGCCGCTGCCGGCGGAGTAGGCGACGCAGTGGACTGCGCCTGTGGGGGTGTATTAGCAGGAAGGAAGGAAGGAAGGAGGAGGAAGAAGGGTGGGAGGGTTACCGGTGTGGCCGGTTAGAATGCCGGTTTGGCGGCGCGTGGAAAAGACCATGGCAATTGGATCTGGGGGAGCATTCAGGGCATGTTGAGGGGATGACGTGACGTTAGGGTGGAGGCTCTGTTAAGGTTGTGTGGTACGTGCGTTTTGGCACGTGAAATGTTTCGCGCAGAGCTGGTTTTGATATGTAACCTCAGCGACATCTCGGATTTCGCGCTTTGCGTTGATATGTGCACCCATTGACGCAGCTATGCTATGGGGTTTTGTCTCTTCACACACCTGGGAATGATCAACGGTGGCTGTTTTTGGAGCTTCCTAGTCTATCCGGGGAGTCCGCTTTTGGATGGAAGGAGATTGGGACTAGATAGTCTATCCGGAATTACTATCCGTCCACTTTAATTTCTGCGTTCATCCAGTCTTTGCGTAGAACATCAACAATAACTGTTTTTATAGGTTGAAGAAAGGCTGATGGGTCTGGTAGCTCATGTGTTGATGTTATGACAGGGATATCCCTGAATTTTGAACTGGTGAAAGCTAGAGAAAAGCAAGCCATCACTTTGAATATCACTGTAGACTCATGTCATGAATGAACGAACTATCAGAAAACGCAGCACACATCCACCACATATTATTTAAAGGAAAACTTTATGTAGTCCAGGCAGCATCCGAAGGGCAATAGAAAAAAAAAAGAAGGGGAGGGACTTCAATGATCGGATATAAAAAAGTCACAAACGAAAAAGAGGGGGAAAAAAAATAAACTCGAAGAAACTACAAGGTATGTAGAGAAGCAGACAAAAGAGAAACGGTCATACAGAAAGAGAAATGCAAACGCCCTTGCTTGGTAACGAATTGCCGTAACCACCTCCCTTGGTATCAATCATCCACAAAACTACCCACACCCGCTTGCTTGAAAGAATTGCATCTCCAATAAGTTTTGATTCCTTTGCTCTGCTTCCGGAAACAAAGCATCTTCCCCTATCATTACCAACGCGTATGTCGTCCATTTTAACGTCTGCCATGGCTTCTCTGGACACTTCCCTGCATTGACTCCAATTCCATCTCGAGCTGCTTGATACTGTACGCAAAAATTAGTCTGTGTCCAGTTAAAGGTCCTCTTTATATCGGGCGGAATATACGCAGCGTGGGTGCTCTCCAGATCCTTGTTGAGACGGTCTCTCTCGGAAATGAGCTTCTGCTCCCATTGCCTAAATCGCGCCTCCTCCTTCTTGACCTGCTCCGTAAACCTCTTTCGGAGGCTCTCCTCCTCCTCCTTGAACTTGGGGTTGTCGAGCTTCCTTGGGCGGGCCTCGCCAAACTTGCGGGTCTCCATCTGCTGGGCACGATATGCTTCGTAGTGCTGCTCCTCGGTGGTGTGAATAAGATCCAACATGTGTGTGCGGATAAGAATGCTTCGAAGCTTCTTGAAATCGCAGTGGTCCTCGTTCTCAACCTCCGCAACACCCCAGGCGTACTGTCGGCCCTTGACAACACGGCCATCCGAGGTCTTGACGTCCTTTTCACTGCCAATAACGGCAAATGGCATGGCGCCCTAAACTGCGTTAGATTAAACGCGTAAGGGAACAATCGCATTGCCTACCATCAAGCTGCGGGCATGCTGGGCAGCTGCCTCGTCGTCCTCCTCAACAGGCGGTTGGTAAATCTTAATACCCTGCGCTTCGATAACCGCACGAACCTAAGAAAATCAGCAACCAATCTAGAACCCGAACACACAGAAGCTCACCCTCTTCTTGAACAATGCCAAGTCATTGGGTGACAAGGTATCGGCTTTAGCAACAACGGGGATCAAGTTGACACGTGTAGACAATCTCTTCATGACTTCGATGTCGAGAGGCTTAAGAGTATGACCTGTGGGTCGGATAAAGTAAAGACAAGCGTGAACACGGAGATCGATCTTGTCTGAGCGGCGAGGCTGCTGCTCCTGAAGCATGTACGACTCGTGCTGGTCATCAATGAACTCAACAATCGGCATCCATGAGTCGCGGTTGTTGACGTAGTCACCGAAGCCGGGAGTATCGATAACGGTCAGACGAACTGCATACAATCGTCAATTCCAATTTCCTCAATTCATTTCCAATACCAGTTCACGGAAACTTAATGTTGTACCTTTGAAGAACTTCTCCTCGAGCTCGGCCTTTGTAATGGCAATCTCGACCTAATGGGCATCGTCAGGGAACTGTTCGTTGAGTAAATCGGACAACGCGTGGTTACCGTTTTGTCCATCTGCTTCTTGTGGCGGAGGCGGTGCTCTGCATAGTTCTTGATAGTTGTGCTGAAGAGGGTGTTGATGAAAGTCGTTTTCCCTAGACCACTCTCACCAACAACCATAATAGTGAAAGCAGCACCTCTGGAAATAAATTGTTAGTCAATGCGCGGGTGCACAACAGGATCGCAGTCAATGCACCTCTTCGCAACAATCTTATGTCGTTGGTTGGGCAAGTTGGCAATGCCAATGAGTTTATCGACGTGTCCGGCAACCATGATGTCGGTTATTGAAATGTGGCAGTTGACAGAAAATACAAGCAGACAGATGTCGGAATATCAACGTCGGTAGAAGGGAGACGAGACTCGGGAATATGAGATGCTGACGACCTTTCGGGATCGGGGCTGATGGAGTGAGAAAAGTGGGAGTGTCCACACTTCACAGTTCGATAAACAGAAGCAAGTCAATGCAGTAGCGAGAGCTGGCTGTGCTTTGGAAAGGGGGAAGCAATTCTAAAACGACCCCTGACAAGCGACGCGCCAAGTATTTGCCAAACACTGATTGGGCTAGGCAAGCTTGGTCAATTACACCAGCATCGCCCTAAACTGGAACAATGCTATTGTCTTTACGACAGAGCCGCAAAAAAGTTATCGAAGCATCAAAGAACTCGAAACAACTGCGCAGCAAGGTGAGTGTTAATATTTGGTGGAGATGAAGGTCGGATTTAATGTATGGCTCCCCCTTCCCTATGTGCCAATTACCGCATGTTACTGACCAACTGATAGTTTTCAAATTTATTGGGCACAGTCTACTGCAGCGGAAATCTTATCTTCACTCCAGATGGCAATTCACTGTTGTCGCCTGTGGGTAACAAGGTTACCTGCTTCGATCTCGTAAAGTTCGGCTCTCTCAATCTAGATCGCATGGGCTGGCGGAATTGACTGATGGCATCTACTCAGCAATAAGTCGTTCACTTTTGGCTTCGAACACCGCAAGAACATTGCACGGATAGCGCTGTCGCCACAAGGGACTCTCCTTCTCTCAGTGGACGAAGGTTTGCACACAGTGTTGCGGTAATGTAGGGTTCAAGAAGCTAAGGATACTGCCTGGTAGATGGTCGTGCGATTCTCACAAACTTCGTCCGTCGTACGGTGCTACATCACTTCAACTTCAAATCGGTGGTCCACGATATCAAATTCTCGTCGGACGGGACTCATTTTGCTGCAGCTACGGGGCGAAAGACTGAAGTCTGGCGAACACCATCCTACACCGAAGAGAGAGAGTTTGCGCCGTTTGTAAAGCACCGAGAATACACTGGACATTTCGACTCAGTCAACCAAATTGAGTGGTCCGGGGACTCGCGCTTCTTTATCACCTCTTCAAAGGATCTTACGGCAAGAGTATGGTCGCTGAATCCCACGGAAGGCTTCGTTCCGACGACATTGTCCAGCCATAAGGATTCAGTGGTGGGAGCTTGGTTCTCTAAGGATCAAGAAAAGATCTACACCTGCAGTCGCGACGGAACGTTGTGTGAGTGGCAATATACCACAAAGCCAGGACAAGAATATGATGAAGAAGATATGGACCAGGAGCAACCGGAGAGGTGGTACGTGGTTAACAGAAACTACTTTCTGCAAAATAACGCCAAGGTCAAATGCGCTACATTTCACAAAGAGTCAAACCTGTTGGTCGTTGGATTCTCAACTGGTGTATTCGGTCTCTATGAGCTACCCGAATTCAACATGATACACACACTCAGCATCTCACAAAATGGCATTGACTTTGTGACTATCAACACCACCGGAGAATGGTTGGCATTCGGAGCATCAAAACTGGGACAGTTACTGGTGTGGGAGTGGCAGTCCGAGTCTTATGTTATCAAGCAGCAAGGGCATTTTGATGCCATGAATGCACTTACCTATTCGCCGGACGGACAACGAATTGTAACCGCCGCTGACGACGGTAGAATCAAAGTCTGGGACGCAACATCTGGCTTTTGTATAGTAACTTTCACGGAACACACTGCAGGAGTTACCGCCTGTCAGTTCAGCGTCCGAAATCTTCTCTTCACCGCGAGCTTGGATGGTAGTGTAAGGGCATGGGATTTAATCCGTTATCGAAATTTCAAGACCTTCACTGCTCCTAGCAGACTCCAGTTCTCGAGTCTAGCTGTCGATAGCAGCGGCGAGATCGTGTGTGCGGGGAGCTTAGATAGCTTCGATATCCACCTGTGGAACGTACAGACCGGACAGCTTCTGGAGCGACTATCCGGGCACGATGGTCCTATTTCATCCCTCAGTTTTGCGCCAGGTGGTTCATCCCTAGTGTCCGGAAGTTGGGATAGAACAGTCCGGATATGGAGCATCTTCACACGAACGCAAACAAGCGAACCTCTGCAGCAGCAATCTGATGTTCTATCTGTAATCCACCGCCCAGACTCGAAACAACTCACCGTCAGCACGCTGGATGGCCAACTTACCTTCTGGGAGATTGAAAACGCAGAACAACTCGGTCACATCGACGGCAAAAAAGACATTTCTGGCGGAAGAAAAACTTCAGACCGTATGACTGCTGCCAATAATCCAGCTACAAAACACTTTAACACCATTGCCTATTCCGCCGATGGCACCTGCGTTCTCGCCGGTGGAAATAGCAAGTATATCTGTCTTTACGACGTCACCTCCGGGAGTCTGGTAAAGAAGTTCACCGTCTCTGTGAACCTCTCGATTGATGGCACGCAAGAATTCTTGAACTCAAAGAACCTCACCGAAGCAGGCCCGATGGAGTTGATCGACGATCAAGGCGAAGCTTCAGACCTGGAGGACAGAATCGATCGCACCCTCCCTGGCGCTAGCCGTGGTGACATGTCCGCGAGGAAAGTACGCCCCGAGATCAGGGTGACCGGGATCAGCTTCTCTCCCACTGGCCGCTCCTTCGCCGCCGCCACAACGGAGGGACTGTTAATCTACTCCCTGGACAACACGATGCTCTTCGACCCCTTCGATCTCGATGTGGATGTCACGCCCGCTACCACACTCTACGCCCTTAAAGAAGAGAAGGACTACCTCAAAGCTCTCGTAATGGCATTCAGATTGAACGAGAAATACCTTATTCACCAAGTCTACGAAAGTACACCAGTCGATGATGTTCCATTCGTTGTTGGCAGTCTCCCAAGAGTTTATCTGTCACGGTTACTAAGGTTTGTAACGGCCTTTATAGAAGAGGGACCCCATCTAGAGTTTGGACTTGTGTGGGTAGAAGCGATGTTTGAAAACCATGGTGCGTGGGTCAAGGAAAACCGTGCGGAGTGTGAAAGTGAGATGAGACGTGTGGTGAGGTGTTTGAAGAGGGTACAAAACGAGGTTGCAAGATTGTAAGTTCCCCACCATTCCTCACCGAAACGGTTTTCTGATTGTAGTAGGGGTGATGAAAACGGGTATATGCTGGACTATTTGCTGTCGCAACCGAAGACGAAGAAGCTGGAGGAGAATGGGGAGCTGAAATATATAGAGGATACTGATGGCACGCCGGCGTCTGAGGATGTGGAGATGGAAGGATTCGATGAAGAGTGGCATGGGCTCGACGAAAGCGAATAGACTTCATGAGGTTATGATATGATATGATATTCATTGTAAGATAGTTTTTGGCTGCATATTGAGGCGGGAGGCATGCATAGAAAAGTTATTGGTTTTGATTCCCAAAAGATGTGTTGAGGAGTATGTACTAGCACATATGTGTCTGTGGTAGTAGGTTCATTGGTGAATCGAATCAATTGCATGAAATCTTCTAATGTGTATTTCCATCCATCAAGAGGTCCAGAGAATCCCTAAATCCATACCCCACCACCTTCTCAATGATCTAAAAACCACTTCCCTCCAGGTGTATCTGTCACCTCATCATGAAACGCATGATACTCATCTTTTCACGAAATTACTGCGCGATTAAAGAGGTGCTTTCATTACTCTCAGAACGAAACAACACCCGATAGTACCAACAAAACGCTGGACAAGATGGGGTTGTTAGCACCCTCAAGCCCTTGGAGACGAAAAAAAGTTGAGGATGCAAATTGCCAATGTTCTGTAGAGATGAAAAAAAGAAAAAGAGCTCTGATGAAAAAAATCATGAGGTTTTGTGCCAGGATGGGCGGGTAATTTTACTTGGCAAAAGAGACCAATGGGATCGCGGCAGATGTCAGACGGAATTGAAGAGTAGCCGAGGTGGTGCTAAGGAATGGGGAAACTTGAGGTTCCGCCAGTTCAGACATCCCACCTTCGATACCACCACCAACGACGAAGGCGACAGATTGAATCACCATCACCACTACTACTACCACCATAACAACAATCGAAACCGCAATCATGTCTCTCTCTCGAAGCGCATTCAGGACAGCTACAAAGCGTATCTCTACCCCTCCTCTATCATACCGCAATCCACTAACCCACACAGTATCAACCCGGACCCCCGCGACTTCTCTGCTCATCCCCCGGGCCGTTGCCAGCAGCATCCAAACACGGTACCTACCCGGCACCCTCCCACCTTACCTCTCAGCAATCCTAACACTCCCCTCCCCATAGCTCCACCGCAACAAGCACCAGCAACACGACCAGCGCCGAAGCCTACAGTCTTCTTGTAGCACAACGCAAAGCGCGGCCGATCGCCCCTCATCTGAGCATCTATCAGCCACAGCTAACCTGGTACATGTCCTCAGCGAACCGAGTGACTGGTGTGATGCTTGCCGGCTCCGTGTACCTATTCGGAATCTCTTACGCTGTCGCACCATTGGTCGGATTACACGTCGAGAGCGCTTCCATCGCCGCCGCGTTCGCCGCTTTGCCTGTAGCTGCAAAGTTTGTTGTTAAGGGCACCCTTGCGTTGCCGTTCGTTTTCCATTCTCTCAACGGACTGAGACATCTTACGTGGGATACAGCGAGGGAGTTGACGCTTAAAGGAGTGTATAGAACCGGGTATGCCGTGCTGGCGGTGACTGCGGTGAGTAGTGTTTACTTGACGTTTTTCACTTAGGGCAAAAATTGGAAGGATTGTGTTCTTTTAAGTTAGGCTTTTCTGGAGTTCTGGGGGAAATAAACTTTATGCAATTGACCCCTAAACCTACTCCAAGCGTGGCGAAGAGTAAAAGCCAAGTCAAGGTCTGAACTTGGAGCCCTCGTCACCTCTCACGTCCAGTACACGGCCTAAGGTCAATATTTGTTCAATGATTTTGATACTCTTCCCCACCAATTGGGAACACTACAGAGCAGCAAAAACATACGTACAAAAAATGGCCGCTCAAAAACAGATCTTTTGGAAGGCAAGAGTACACAAACATACAAAATCAACGCTCAAAAACTGATATTTTGAAATGCAAAAGCAGCGCCAGAACCCATGCTCACATGAACTCGCTCAAAACCCGCTCAACAAGAAAGGGGGGTAAAAGTGGGGATTATAATAGAAGAAAAATAACGCTTGACATCAGTAGTATATAAAAACCGTTTTGAAGGAGGAAGCGCCAAATATACCCAAACAGCTCAACCATGAGCATAACCGTAGCTCCATCATTACCATCATCATTATACAACCTGCCACTCACCATACACACACCACCTGGCGCTCCTATCCGCGAGTACCAGAGCTCTCCATGGCCCACGCTCCCCACATTTAATGATAGTCTCCCATATCATCCCGTCCCCACTTCCGGGGGTTTCTGCCTTCTTCATGAGCCTGAGGATTTTACCACTCGGCGTTTGTATCCCGAGTTTCGCAGGTTTCGCAGGCATCACACCATTCGACAGCACCGGAGCCATGCTCGAGCCATCACTCGGACTCTGTCGCACAGCAAACACAAATGTATTGTTGGCTGCCAGCTTTGCACATTGTGGCTGTGAAACGTAGAGGTCATGCCGTTGCGCATGTGGGGTGGGGTGGCGGATAAAAAAGTCGTACGGCGGATTCTCACCAGTGTGGTATATGGGGAGGGCGAACGCTAGTGAGTGGGGGTTGTTGGAGATTGAGTGCTATTCTTATCAGTGACGATGACATTACAAGGAGTGAATGAGTGGATCCCACCATCAGGCCTCGCTTTCCGGCATAAACCTTCAACACACCCTGTCCTTCGTCACCCGGCAACACAGCTTTAACACGATACGTTTTCACCCCATTTTCCCAAACCACTTGTGCCAGCGCTCGTTTCTTGACCACTTCCCCAGTTTCAAATACGTCGCCATCCTGGTCAATTGCGAACCCTTTTGCTTCAACTTCGGCAACGCACTCGACACCCATCGGTACGCTGAACTCGATTTGTACCACCTCCAGGTTCTCTAGCCTGATCAAACTGGTGTCGAAATTGATCATCCGCAATCTTTGTCTAAAGAACGTCGGACAAGCACAGGGCAATGCTAACAGAATCGGCAGCGGTAAAGGAGGGATTAGATGCTGCTGCTCCATCACGAGCGGAACATGGGTCCAACAGAACTCATTGGGTTTCGCAAGAAAGTAGAAGAACTCTGCCTGGTTCGGAGGAGCATGGGAATACATGAATCGTCTCGGATGTGTGGGGGATGCAAGTGAGCAATCCATGAACCGCCACTCTCCATCCACAACCACCGCATTCCACCAATGGTTAGGTTGTGGGGACGATTCAATGTCAAGCCCTTCGCCTGGTGCTTTGAGAAAGCCTCGAATTATGTCGCAGTGGATTCCAACTGCAGCGCACATCCCCTGAACTATAACTGCAACCTCTTCTGGGGATCCTCGTTTTTGAGAGAGTACCCTTCGTTGGTCCACATCTTTAGGCCCATACTCTCCATCCATTGGCCCACTAGGATGCTCCCAAGCTATTTTTTCTGAAACCCAAGTGTATATGGCACGTAACCGTTGGACATCGCTACGGTACGGTCGACAGACATGATGTGTGGCTAAACTTTCCGGTGTTGTAAACGGTGGCAGGTTGCCAACAAACCTCGCAGCCTTGTCTACCAGACTCAGATTGGAGGTATTAAAGTCTTGCGGATTCTCAACAATACTACCATCCGCCGCCTCGTTTCCATCTACATCTTCCTCTAATGCATCCGCTGGTCGTAATACTGGCTGATCCAGCAACTGTTGCTTTTCTTGCCGTTCTATCCGCTCGTTCCTGGAGAACGTATTTGCACGATTAACGTCTCGCCGAACATGTACCCAGTCCTGACTATACGGCTGTGTATGGTCTCGCCCTCCCGCAATTGCGGTAATGCCATCTGGTATGGTTTTTGGCGCAAAATGGGCAGGAACTTGAATGGGAGATTCTGCCACACTTCTGACAGATGCAGCGCTAGTTTTTGCACTGTTGAGTATCTTCTTAAAGAAGCTTGACTTTTTAGGTTTGGGAGCAGCCAAACCACCGAAAACCCCAGGGCTCGTGGAACTTGTGCTAGGTGAGTTCCATGTTTGACCTCGTTTTCGACCGAGAGGTCCCGACCCAGAACCGGAGCCTGACCCAGAGCTGTAATACCCCGACGGTGTTTCTGTCCGGCTGGCAAAGGTGCCAGCTAACCTGGGTGGAATACCCCCGAGGATGCCACTACCTTCAATCACACTAATAGATTTGTGTTTCCTTCTTTCCAGACTTCCTGCACTGGTGGCTGAAATCCCGCCGGCGCTCATTCCACTCATTAGGCTTGCGCTTGTTAATGCTGTAGAATGAGTGGTGTTTGTACTTGAAGATTGATTCGAGGTAGAGTAAGAAGAAAGGGTCCCCATCCTGGACAGTGGTCTGGGGCGAATCATCTTAGTGGGGCTGGCACTTCCTGCAGAAGCCCGCAAGTCATACGCTGATTTCCGGCTCCTTATCGGATCTCCCGTTCTTGGTCGGTCACCATAGCTGGCAAATTTCGGGGGAGCGGCCGGCGGGATATCGTCATCAGACACACGCCTTTGTGATAGCCCGCGTGTGAGCTGGAACCTCCGAAGCTGATCCTCCATCCTGTCTGCGTAATTACCTCCGGGGTAGAGTGCCTCATCGTCATTGTCATATTCATTTCGTCCTGCAATCCCAAGCGATGTTTCTGGTCGCACATAGTGCTTTTTAGGACTTGGGGTGTAGATCTCGCTAAAGGATTCTGGGGACCAAGGTGCTGCTGGAGTTCGTGGTCGGTCGTCGTGATCGTGGGAAGTCATGTGTTGCAGACTTTCCATCACATCTTCCATGGCATTCCTTAACGGACTTGGTGTCTGGCCGTTTGGAGTTGGGGCCCTCGAGCCACAAGGGGTAAGCCGACCATGCTGTTGTGGAGGCAGAGGCGAGGCTGCACGCCGGTTGACTCGATGCGGCGGGGGAACAGGTGGAGGTGCGGTCTCTTCATGGTGTTCATTAATATAAGGATTTGGCGAAATGGAGCGTTGGTATTGCCTCATCGACGGCGAAGGTGATATGTCTCTGAAATGTGACGGTGCAGGAGAAACAGCCCTGGGAATATCATAATCTCCGAATGACGGTGCTGGAGACACTGTTCTATTATATGAATTGGGTGAAACGGCTCGATTGTATGGGTTGGGCGACACCGCTCTGTTGTAAGGGTTGGGTGAAGCGACTCGAGATAGAGATTCATGGTGGTATGGGGCTGGCGATCGCGACCTTCCCGTCCTTGATCTTAAGCTTCCATCTCCCCGACCATCATCATATTCGCCATGCCGTGCGGGCTGCGGCGATCTCGAACGATGTTGTGGTGGCTGCGGCGATCTCGAGCGGTGTCTCGGTGGCTGTGGTGAAGCCGCTCTCGAACGGGTTGACGGTGACGGGGAGACTGCTCTTGATTTCCTTCCACCCTGGGGACTCAACATTGACGGGCTCGCTCCTCTGGACACTGGTCTCGAGTGAATTCCAGGTCTTTGGTAGTTCTCCAGAACCTCCACATAGTTTGATGGGAACAATCCAACAGTCTTGTTACGCCGCAACCGTCCCATCCACCACTGTCCGTCACCAGCATTCAGACATTCGATGAGGTCACCTTCAACGAATCCGAGATCGCGCTTGGTCTAGTTGACAGTCAGCTCCAATGCCAGTCCAAGAATCCAATCTCCAACCAACCTCTCCACCCCACGAGTAGATGGCCTTGCACATGCACGGGAAGTTGGGTAATGGTCTGCCCGCGCCAGACATCTTTGTTAAGGTGTATCTGACGTGATAAATTGATCACGTAATAGCCGGACTCAGGAGGAGGAACGCGAGACCAGGAGTACAAAAGACGAATTGTGATGCCGTAGATGAATTTAAGTGGCGTTTATGATTGGTAGTTGCTAACGATTGACGGATGGTGAATGGGAGGCGTGTCCAAGTTGTTGAGGGCTGAGGGTTGAGGAAGTTGTTCAACGTCGGGAGTGTTGTTGCGACAGGGTTACCATGACAACACACGAATGACAACATGCTTGAGCCAGAGCTAAAGCTATTAATAGCAGAGTCACGTGCTATCATTTAGTGACCTGCCTGTTCGATTCCTTATCTGAATGAACCCCACTCTTTGAGTAGAGCATCTTGAACCTCCGCTGGCGGAATAAGGCGATAAGTGCCTTCTACAATATTTAAACATCGAGACCTGCGAACGAAACCAACCCCAAACGAAATACTAATCCTTAGCAACGTCTACAGCTATTGCTAGCATCTATAATGTATCAACAGCCACTCCAAATCACTGGAAATGCTTGCTTTTTCTATGGTGATCCCTCTCCCAAGTCACATTAATCCAGATCACCACTGAATATTGTCTGCAGGCACTTTGATGTCACCACAGGTCCTTAGTCGAGTGATTTATGGTACTATAAATCCAGAACCCTGGCAATACAAGGACCTCCGTATCCGTCCTGCAACCCTTCACGATTATTGTCGCCATCAAGTTCGACATGCGGATTATCCTGGAATAACCAAGGAACGTGGGAAATCCGTCAAAGGAACCTATGTTACCGGACTCAACATGGGAGACATGACTCGTTTGGACGCCTTTGAAGGAAGTGAATATGACCGAGTTGTAGTTAAAGTGAAGGTTCTAAACGATGACGGCACCGAGGGCGAAGAAGTCGAGGGCTCGGTATATGTCTATGGTGATGAGAGTCACCTGGTGAAGGCCGAGTGGAATTTCGAGGAGTTTGTCAAAGAGAAAATGCATAGATGGGTTGGAGACTCGAGGAATATACTGGTTAGTCCGCTACTCTATGCGGAAATGAACACTGGCTGATGGACTCTCCAGAGGTTGATGCACTTGACCCCCTCGGTGGACGTTGGTGGCAAGATGGGCTTAGGCAAGAAAACTCGACACCTACGGGTGAAATCAGGGAGGAGCTCAAGGCTACTGTTTAAATGGATGTGTTATAACACGAGTGAACGTTGCCGTTCTCATTGTATATTGTTCGATTTTTTTTGAAATTGAACTCAATTTCAATTGATTTCATCCACGAACCAAGCTACAAAACAACCATCTCGTTTGCTTTGAATGCTCCAAGCCCCTGCAAGACTTCAACAGGTAGCTATCACCATGCAGGAAATGTACATGATGCTAGTGCCAAGATCTTCCGATTGCTGCAACGTCCGAGCTTACCCCTGCCCTGTTTGAACGTCGCATCTCCACTTCTTCTACTGCAACTGCAAACGCTACAGTCGCCTCTTTCCTCGTCATCAATTAGAGCCGCTTATCGTCATCGCCTCTCACAAACGCTATAATGGGCGCTGGAGACAGTAAGCTGTCCTTCAAAAAAGGCGTCTTTCGGCTGGCGGAAGACAGCGTACGCACTTTATCTTTCGCATACACTGGCAGCTATGCCGAACGTTCCTAACATCCGATCATTAGGATATCCCAGCAAGCGATCCGTACTGGCTCTCTTTCTGGGAGCTCCCCGAGTCCGCTGATGATGTATTCACCCTCTTCTCAGCCGCCGACATCCGACGCACCCGTGATAACCACCTCGAGAATTTCGAAACCCTCATTCTCGCCGTCACGTCTCGCCTCTTTGCGCTCCGAAACCATGCCGCATTTCCAGATTCTGAAGCTGCCCCGGAAAGAGACGCTCTCAACTGTATCCGTATTCTGACCCGGCTGATTCCGTTCATCTACGAGAGCGAACAACTGGAAAGCTGGGAAAACAAGTTCTTCTGGGGAGCGCGGAGGAGGCGAGCTCATCGCACGGCTATGAATGGAGCCACAGAAGTCCTATTTGATGAGGCGAACCCGGATGCGGTCGAGAATGCCGAAGCGGCATATGAGGATGCACCGCCGTTGATGGAGGAGCTGGTTGATTGCCTTATCGACTTGTTATTCTACCAAGGATTCACATTACCTCCGGCCACAAGTGTGGGGAAATCAAAGATGACGTATGCGATATGGCAAAGGTACTGATTCTTATTCTGCCTAAGAAATCCAAAACATCTAATACAAACCACCAGCGGTGTTGGGTGCAATACTCCAGTTGGGACGACGAGGGAGGGAGAGAATAACAAGATCGAAATATTGAGATTACTTTTAGCACTTACGAGCAAGGCGATGTTCATGCCAGCGAGTGTACTACCGGTCAAAGGTGTAAAGGTTCTGACGTACATTGTTACTTGCCCGGACAAGAGAGCTGTGTTGTCGGTATTGTGTTCATTGCTCAATACCACCTTGAAGTATAATCCTGCCAGCTGGAGAGTGCCGTACGACCACGTTGTCTTCACAGATCCACGGCAGGTGCTAGTTACGTACAGTATACAGTTATTACTGGTACTCCTATTATACCCTGTACCTGAAAGGCCAGGCCCGATATTGAAAAATAACTACCGCCATTACCTGGGACGGTTACATAGAACTCAGGATTTTCAGTTCTGTGTGGATGGGATGACGAGGATATTGAATCAGCCGGTACAACACACATCCCTGCGAGAACCCTAGAGCGCTAACATAAAGCAGATACAAGCAACAACCTCATACCTTCCGGGAAGCCAAAAGTCATTGAAATGGGCACCGGAGATGATGATGTTATTCTGGGAGGCCTTACAGTGCAATAAGCGGTTTCGGAGTTTCATAATCGATACAGATCGTGTCCACGACTTTGTTATCTTGATCATGTATTATGCATTGGAATATCGCCTGGACCTTTCAAAGTCGGGGGTGGTGCGGATGTGTGTTTTCGTCTTGCAAACATTATCAACAGAGCCCAAATTTGGGAAGAGCCTGAACAAGCGGTTCGAGGGACAAAACAGCTTACCAGCCAGTGTCCGGATATCGTCGTTCAGTGGTAGCTATGCAGATTATCTCATCATTGTAAGTTCCCGTGGCTTCCATGTGTATTATCAGTCATTGATACCCTCTAACCATACCCATAGTCTATATACACATTGATCACGACCAGCAAAGGAAAGCTAAGTGCTGTGTATCCAGCATTGCTAGCCATCGTTGCCAATATTGCGCCTCATGTGCAGAACCTGTCTTCAGCGGCGAGCACAAAGCTCATACAACTCTATTCATCGATGGCTGCACCGACATTCTTACTAGCAAATGAGACCAATTATTCATTGTTACAATCACTACTAGAATCAATGAATGCCATTATTGAGCATCAATACTCTAGTAGGCCTTGCCAATGTTGTATTATAGGAAACTTTTGACTAACTGCAGTACAGCCAATCCCAACTTCGTCTACGCTGTTCTTCGACAGCACAAACGATTTGAGGCCCTGCGAAATTTCACACTTGAGCAAGGCCAGGAGGAAGTGGACCGAGAAAAGAGGCTTCGAAAAGACCGAGGCGACAGCATCGAAGATTCCCCAAAGGTTTCGTTTAGCATGTCTGAGATGCAACGACCAAGGAGAGTACCTGAGACGCCTACAACACCAACTTCACCAGGTGCTTTCGAGATTGGAGATGATTCGGACGAGGAAGACGACGAGTCTAATTCTGCAAAGAAGAGCGAAGAAACACCGACCTCTCCAATAACACCATCAACCACAACTTCAAGACCAGACTCTGCATCAGAGTCAGCAGAAGACGCAGTACCATTACAACTTCGTGGAATGTCGGAGAAGGCGCGGGGTAAGCTGCCAGAGGGTGCATTCCAGCGCCAAGGAAGCACCACAAGTCTTACCAGTCATGTCTCCGGTGCGGCAACGCCTACCGCTGGGTCCGGATTTGTGCCTACTCATGCTTGGGTATTTACTCTGTCTTTCGTAGACTCATTACTAGTAGTTAACCCTCATAGATCGAGTCCTGGCTTCCACACCTCCCTCTCCATACAATCCTCACGGTCATCCAGCAGCTTCTGCCCGAACTCCGTTCCGTTATCACACCTCCCCCCGACTCCGCTCCTCAGGACACGTTGCCATTGCTCGAGCGTCTCCGCAAATCTGAACTGCGGGGCATCGAGCCCACTCCAATTAAAACGCACATGTTCGAGTGGAGTACACTCGCTTTGGGTTGGTACGAGTCGCTGTTATGGGGCTTCATCTTTGTGAGCGAGCGAAACGTTTCTAAGGGTGCTGGAACCGTCGGCGTATGGAACGGCACAGCAGTTCGGCTATTTAGAGTCCAAGAGACGGCGCCCGAGGGCCCCAGCCTACTCGCTCCGAGAGGTGGCGTGGATGCTATTGGGAGTAACCTTATTGAGAGGCTGGGAAATGTCACTCTGGGCGCGGCAAGGAGGGATAGTATGCAGACCAGGGCGGATAGTACACAGGAAAGCCGACGGGAAAGCCAAAGGGAAAGTACTGACTCTGGCACTGGTAATGGAGGAAGACACGTGGTGGTATAAGGCGGGAAAAAAAGGCCAATGTTATTTCCTTGTGTGAGGGACTTGGGAGGAGGTTAATCATTAGGTGTTGCGGTTTCTGTACGTTCTTGAGCATCTTTCTTTCTGTTCTGTAGTATCAATTGATCTGTGTTTCTTGCTTGAGACGATACATAGTTTGAAGCGGACTTGGAATTTTGTCTACTTTTCGACGTTGCCAGCTACGCCCAGACTCGACCCCGACAAATGTAGACAACCCTACCGGCGCTACGTTTGGCCGGCACGCCAAAAAAGATTAACTACCACCTACTTGTACGCCACGACATTCAAGGCTGGTGGAGTCTTGTCCTCTCCGATCGGGAGTGTACAACCTGGGTCACAAACAGATGAAACCCAACCATCCAAACTCTGTCGTCACCGTGCATAAAACCAGATGAGACATGGCACGGAAATGATATGAGAAAGCCAGCCTGCATCCTTTCGGCGCAGGCTGGTAGGAGGGAAATCATCGTACGACTTTCTCTACCGCTCCCTATTATGAGGAAGCACTTAACCCCCACAATACCCTTCGATCGAAAATCACATCTTGTATCGCACATCCCATACAAACCCTGTTTTATATTGTATATATATGGACTCAACGCCGCTGTCTCCAGCACCGGCGCCGCGTTCGAATCCGGCTGAGGCGGGTCCAGAGCCTTATCGAATCTATGTGTGTATCAATCATTACATTTTTACTCATACTGCTACTGATGGGAAGATAGATACCAACCCGCTATCTAGAACTCACCCAGCAAAAATTCGACAATGCCCGGCTTCCAGGAGAACTCGTGGATGGTGATGAAGACCACCAAGTGAGAAACGAGATGGACGCACTGATCGACCATTGTCCGTCCCCATTCCATCTCCCCCCATCAATCCCTAATCCCCTAATTCAGGGCACGAAACATACTCCTGGCGCGACGAAGAGCACACTCTCAACAGCCTCCCCCAATACCGTCTCGCAATTCCACTCCCAACCTTTGGCCCATTACGCCACCACTTCCTTTGGCACCGTGTCTGCGCCTCCTCCATCGCCTCTTCCTCCTCCTCTACTACAGCAAGCCCCTGCATCCCACTCCTACTCCTTGGAGAGTTCTGGGAGTTCCTTCGGCTGTTCCTCACGCTGCAGGGAAGGGGTGTAGATATTGTCGTTCCCTCGCCAGCGGGAATGGGGTTCTCGGACGCCCCCACGAGTCCCGGTTTCGGCGCGGAAACATGCGCGAGGGGATTCCACGCGTTGATGCAGAGACTCGGGTATTCGGCGGGGTATGTGATCCATGCCAGTGGAACATTGGGATGGGCGGTCGGGAGGATCTTGGCACTAAGGTTCCCGGATCATGTCAGGGGTTTGCATCTTTCGTATATGCCCTTGCCAAGGGGTGGGTGGTGGACTAGGACAAAGCTACGGGTTAGTAGACGGTTTGGTGCACCGTGGAGTCGGGCGGAGTCGCTGTGTGCGGGGAGTGCAGAGGTTGGGGTGGAGTTGGTGGCGACGAAGGGGGTGGAGAGGATGGCGTGGGAATATGCACTTACTGACTCGCCGATGGGGTTGTTGGCGTGGGTTGCGGGGAGAATCCGTGCTTGTGCTACTGCTCATGTATACCCCCCCCCCCTTTTTCACCCTACCTCCAAACACCATTAATAGGGGACATAGCATGAGTGGACACATAACGAGATCCTAACAGCGTTTATGTACTACTGGATCTCTGGTCCGCGGGACTTTTTCCGTCTTCTGGAGACATCCCGTGGTAACGGAGAGCTTGACGAGGTTTGTGCGCGGTGGAGTCCGGTTCCTATGGGTGTGTTTCTGGGGCAGGACCAGTGTTTGCCGAGGGGATATATTGAGGCGACGCTAGGAAAGGTAGTGTTGTTCGAGACGCGGCAAGAAGCGGTGGGGAGATGGGTAGCGTGGGAGGAGCCAGATGTTGTGGCGGATGCCGTGATGAGGCTTTGGGAGGTGACCACCAAGTAGAGAGGAATATTCTGAAAGGATCGCGGCGTTTGGTTGCATTTATGGAGTTGTAGCGTTCGTTAACTTTGAAATCCCGGTTGAATGATGGATTGTGACTAGTACTGGCATTCATAGGAGTTGCATTGTTGCATGTCCTTCTACTACTCTACATTAGTGTGCTTAATGGATTCAAATGAATGGGAGCTTTAGTTTACACAAATCTTCTGTATTGCAGGTCCTCCATCCTTTGTCAATTGCTACTTCTCCGGTTCTTGGACTCCCTTCTGTATCGATTCCAAAATCGCCGTGTCATACATTATGAATTAATCTAAATAGTAGTTTCCCCACGCAAAACACTTAGCAACGCCTTCTCACCTTCCAAAATATGTGGCAGAATATACATGCCCAGAGTTCAGTCAATACACCTCAGCACCCCAAGTCGCCAGCACAAACCAAAAGTCGTAATCTATCCCAATGCATATGTAACCGACCCTTTTATCCAAAACCCCATCCTCACCCTCAAAGCATCGGCATCTCCCTCCCCTTATCATCCACCTTAGGTCCCCCTCCAAACGTCCAAAACTGCACCCCAAGGTAAACATCAAACACCATCTGCACCAGCGCACAAGCCTTAAACTGGAACCCCACATGCTGCGCATTCCAAAAATACACCATCTTCATCGCATCCCCGACCAACCAGCTCACAAGCACACTGACCCGAAAGCCCTGACAACTTCGCGAGCGCTGATTCGCGAGTACCTGTGGCAGCGGAAGCAACGCCTCGATCCCTAACGCAACATATCCCAGCACATTAACCCACACTCCTGAGCGTCCGAACACCAGCTGTAGCACCGCCGTCGATAGCGTGAAGTATGCTAGAAACTCCCAGTACGGTCGCTGACCCCGCCATTGCCAGAACCGGTATGGTCGCGGCGTATTCGTGGCCATAGAGAATGGCTGCGATACCTCGGGTGGTCGATGGTCGAGCGCAACTTTGAGAAGGGTGAGCTGAACGAAGATCATAAGGATGCTTTGGATCAGAAGTGACGTCTCGAATTCGGCACCGAGCCAGTAGAAACATCGTAGGATTGAGGCGACGAGCATTATTAAAGGTGTCTACCACTGCTGTCAGCAAGGTGGGGTGGAAAGAGAAGAATGCAGCATACGTCAAGTGAAAACCCCTGCGACGACCGCGAAGAATGCATGCTCCGTATCTAATAACCCCGTGTTAAATCAACTCCCAAACCATCTTCAAGATGAAGCTCGGACGTACTTGATCGCCATAACTCGTGATTGGACTTGTAATCAGACTTTATCGCACCGTCCGTCAGCATTTGTCTAGTAGGTAACGGAAAAAAACTCACAATAAAGGCGCAATGTATTGAATCAAGATATTGAACAAGCCCATACCGAAAAGGAGATCTACAGAAAGAAAAAACACAAGTGAGGGAGAAAACGTGGAATAGAAAAAACTCAAAGCCAAAAAAAAGGGAGGAATAACCTTTTGCTGAGGCTCCGGAACGGAACAGCTGGATCTGAAGCTTATCCGACACTAACCCTAAACAACTGATCCTGGGGGCTTTTGCGGGATTAATTAATCGATATGAACATTTCGGAGATCCTCCCTGAAAATCCCCCGACAAGATCTGATCTATCTTACACTCCTTCGCTTCGCGTATAACGTCCCGACCATATATAGAGCATGCTTCATATCCCCTCACGACTGCTTTGTGATCTGCAAGATTTCGCTTCCTCGTTTCTTCATCACGGATATCGTATGCCATCCATAGGCTATCTCTCTCTGACGATTATCATCTTCACCATATGCAAGACATCTATTAATCATAGGCAATATGGCCAGAACCCACATTCAAAGACGATTACAATAGTTCGGGATATCTATTCTTGACAGGTTTTCACGAAAATGACTTCTCACAAGCATTACAAGATATCCCAAATCCCATTTTATTCCCTATCCAGCAGCAGTAACCATTGCTATCCCGTGGTAATGACACGGAACACAGAAACAGAGTAGACAAATGAGTTAATACCCGAGACCTCCCAACGTTAACCCCCACAGTTGAGATTCCTGCCCACCTTGTAATGGGAGGCCAACAGCAGGGCCAAATGAGCAACAAACAAAAAAGCAAAAGGTATCCCTCCCACAATCCCTTCCTGTAATTGTAGCTCCATCCCATGGAGCGGGTTAATAATGTATATCTCATCCCACCACATGCAGAATTATGCAAGCGCCCACTGACATTCGTAACTCCTATACAGTTAACGCTCTTAGTGGGCAGCCACAGTGATACCAACCTGACCAGCAACACTCTTTCCAACATCCTGCTTATCGACAAGATTCTTCTGAGAAGAAACTCCGTCCTTACCGATCCTGTCGGAATTGCGTCCACCTCCACGGTTGCCTTTGTATCCACGTTTCTTTGAGGGAATTGTGTTACTTGGAGAGGGGTTTTGACTGGCATCGATGTTTAAACGAGGTCCAGTGGAATTAGTTGGCAAATTAGTGTTCTTGTTCTGGACCGGTATTCTTGATGAAGTACGTCCAAAGCTGTTGCTGTTTCGGATATTTGGAACAGCTACTTGAACCTGTGTACCAGAGACCTTCTGCGAACTCAACCCTTTCTTGGAGCTGCGCTTATTGCCACCAGCGCCGACTTTGGTAGCAAGTTGACCCTTGATAACGACATCGGCAGATGGTGGCAGATTCTTGTGGCGAGTTTGCAAAGAATCTAGGGTCATGTTGGAAGCATCATGGACCAAATCTTCTTCAGAAATAGCTTTGAGATCGTTAGTATCGAGCTGATTATTGGTTGGTTTTCCTCCCGGATGTTGCGGCTCGGAAAGTCTCTCCGCTTCCGCTTTGGCAGCTATGATAGGGTTAGAAGCTGTAGTTTCAATGATGTCGCATTGAAGAATACCTTGGCCTGACCCAGTGATATTTGTAGAACCTTCGGTTGTGCCAAGCGGACCATTCTGCTTGTCTCCGCTTTGGGACCCTTCTCCATTTTGAACGTGAACTTCGCCCAGAGGGGGTGAAATAGTAGAAGCAACTGGAGTAGTGTTATTCTTGTCTAAGTCGGCTGACGATAGTTCAGGAACTGTCGCGGAAGAAGCTTGATCTTCAGAACCACTTGCCGGCGACAAAGCACCAGATGGCTCTTCACTAGTGCTTGAAACTTGTTCCTCATCCTTAGGCTGGGAAAGCTCTATAGGGTCAGCCACATTAACTATTCTCTCCTTATCCTTGGCTCCATTGGAGACTTCTTCGTCCTCTGGGTTAGTACTAGAGCCTGAGAAAAGGGACTTGAGTCTCTTAGCACGGTCTTCCTTTCGTTCAGCATAGCTCACAAAAACCCTCTTCTTGCCAACAAGGGAATTGTTGATCTTTTCTTTGGCTTTAGCGGCGTCCTCAGGCTTGGTGAAAGCCACAAAACCGAACCCCTTGGAAATCTTGGACTCGTTGAAAGTGGCGAGATGAGCCGAAGCGACAGGCCCGAAAGGTTCAAAAATTCCCTTCAAGTCCTCGGATGTGCTGATGATTCCATCATCCAGGTTTTTGACAAATAGATTACACGGGTCCATTGGCTTGCTAGTCTCTGGTATCACTGGGGCACTGATGATTTCAAACAATACTGGAGAGACAGTCGCAGTATTGGAAGGAATATCGCATCCAGTATCACCAATAACTTCCGCGACCAAGCCAGAATTATGCTGTTCCGGGAATCGATTCTCATACTCCTGCTTTTTGGACCGTTCCACGGGCGGGAGAGATGATTCTACGTTGATGTTGGAGTTAGTATTAGATATGCCCCTGGTCTGGATATCAGAAGGGGATCCGGATGAAAAGGCCCGAGGATAAGGGATGGCTCCGCCAAGTCCTGGAGGAGGCGGGGGGTATCGACGATGCTGGCGGTTGTTGGGAAACTGCTTTCGCTCGGGAGTTACTGACCATCGCATTTCTGGGATAGGAGATGGTGACATCTGGGGTAGCGGTGGTGAAGTGTAACCCGGAAAGCCGACAGCCGGTTGATTGAAGACATGACCTTGGCCATTGAAGACTTGTAGCATAGGAGGCGGTGGGGGAATCCCAAATGGTGGAGGCACGCCATAATTTCCCGGGGAAACATTTCCCATTGCTGGTTGCTGTGGCCATCCTATTGGAAGTGGGGGCTGAGGTTGATGATAAAAGGGTTGAGATGATGGTGACGGTGGATTAAACATGACTCGGGACTGGTGGGGACCCAAAGGCATACCAGGTGGTGGGCTCACCATCGGCAAGGGTTCAGGCTCGGGGGAAGTGGGTACAGACTTAAGATAGCGGACATCCAGGATGCATCCATGGACTGAACGGCCGTGGAACATTTCAACGGACTATTCGGTATTTAGCAATCAAAGAAATTTATCCTGAAGGACATAAACACCACTAACCTTTTGTGCCATGTAGAAGGATGTCATGACAATGTGACCAAAACGACGGCCAGCATGGTCGAGGTGAGGGAATATATAACAGCCATCAACTGGTCCAACCTCGGAAAACAACGTATAAAAGCCCTTAGGGCACATATCTTGAGGAAGGTTTGATACGATCAATGCCTTGCTCATCAACACAGGCGGACCACCAGAGGGAACACGGGAGCGTTGCCCATTGCCGTGCTGTGGATCCGGGTTGCCGTCAAAGGCAGCAGAGGGTCCGTGATTATTCTTGTTAATCATTCCAAGAACAGGCTGGCCTGACCTATCGTAAGGCTTGTAGTCCGAGCTCCCATGCGAGTTGTGCCTCTGGGCACGACTGGTGTTGCGAGACTTAATCATCCTGTATCCACAATCAGCCAACAAGTTACAATACAGTGAGTCAGGGTACAAACACTCTACAGCCGTGAATATCGACCTCGCCAACACTGATGGCATACTGAGCCTCCTGAGGAGAAGTGTATCTAATAAAGGCGTACTGTGAGCCATTGGGGCTCTTTCCATCGTTCTTGCGCACACAAGAGACAACGGTACCTTTTAACAAATCAGTGATCTGCCCCAACCAGTTAAATTAGAAGATTGTAAGAACGGAAGCATACCGAACTGACGCAAGCCTTCGATGAGGGCATGCTCGCTCATGTTTTGATTCAATCCATTAACCCAGACCATGCAAGAACGATCAGGCTCCTATGAACGCACATGAAGTCAGCCGAATACACTACCACAAGTTGAGGGATTCGTCAAACACGTACAGCATCCAAGCGAGTATCGCCCTTGTAGAGACTTGGGGTGTTGAAGTGACGACCCTGGTCACCGCGATAACCATTGTGGTCGGCATCACCGAAGCCATTGTTAAGTTGGTGGTAAGAATTGGGGCTAACAGGAGCGATATTGACGGCATCCACAGCAGCGTGAACAGGATCCATCATCACAGGTGCCATAGTTAAAGTAGGAGGGTATGAGATAGTGGGTAATTTGAATGCGAAAATTGTTGTTGTTCGAAAGACGAAAGTTGCGTGGAGCGAGTAGCAGAGTTGTGAGGGTTATAGAGATGGAACTAGAAGTTGGAGAAAGAACGGAGTGGTGAAGGATAGAAAACAACGAAGGGGGAGGGTTGCCGAGCACTCTTGAATCGAAGACAAAGAGATGTGGAAAGGTGAACGTATTTTGAAGGGGTTTCCTCTTGTTTCCTACAAGTGGTGTTTTGCCCTTCTAAGTCGATCACCACAGAGCATGCACCGCTCCCAAAACAATTGCCAACAAGACAAACGGACGACAAATGCTCAGTGGTCTGGCAGAGCGCTATCTTGCACTCTCGACCACTTCCACCTTACACTTCGAACTGTGCAGTTCGCATTTCGCATGGTGGTTGATGTTTGATGTTCAATGTCAGTCGTCTAATTATGGAGTCTGCTATCTTAAAACTTCGTCATCCCGCCTCATCCCTGTTAGAAACGTGACAACGCCGGTATGCCCGATCTCTCGATCTTATCCTCACTTCATCCCTTCCCCACAATTTGTTTTTTGCTTTTCGTAGACCCGAAACGGCAACCGCAGCCTTTAAGGAACTCCAACATTCTCCTTATTCTAATCTCCTTCACCATCCACTCAAACGATGGTCTTATCATCTCCTGGAAATAACGGTTTCACCACTCCGTCATCAAATTGGTCATGTGTACTCTGGTAGGGCGACTTCCTTTAGAAGTTAACCGTCTTCCTTTTCTGGCTAAATCAATGTATCCAACAATGGATCAGTTTTTAGGTTCTTTTCAGACCCCTACTGGTTGCTAGATTGAGACTGAACGGGTGCCTGCGTAGGTACGTTCCCGGCGTCGTTTTAACCCTCCGTCTTCTGGTTGGAGAGTCAGACGAGACTGCGGACCGCAAAGCCTTCCGTTACACTGTCCTGTTGACAATGCATTGAAAGGAGACGCTCCAGAAACAAAGATGAGAAGATAATATATTTAAAGCTATGAAGCTAAGAATTGCAAAACGAACTACAGAGTAAGAGTAAGATATAGAATGCATTTATGCAAGCAGCTGCGCGTCAGCAGTATAATTGGTGTCATAGAATATGATATGTTACCACAACTAAAGCCGTCAGTCATGTGGAACTTAGTAGCTTCACATCGGAGAATTATGTTGATGTCCAAAAATGACGTCGTGGCATCGGGTAACCAGCCATTGCCCATAGCCCGGCGGCCCGCCTCTCACCTAAGGATGCATTCATCGATGAGCGCCAAGGACAAAAAAAAATGAGCCCAAGGTGCCAAGGGTGAAAATAGGCCCCAATTCGAAAGCTAGGTAGGACATTCGAACCCTGGAAACTAAGCTTCTGTCTAAACGAGCACGTGGACAAAGAAGCTTCAGAGTTTCAAACAGTTGGCGATGTCTGGGTGCGGTTCCTATCGTTCGACAGGGGACACACCACCCTAGAGAAACTCTCTGGCTTTAAGTAGAGTAGATACGTCGCCGAATCTCCCGACGTCTTTTAGTCTAAAACCTGTTACTACTGCTTGCTACTAAGTGGTCCCTTCGCAGATTCATCCCTCACCCATTCACTCCAAATTGCTCTGCAGAAGTGCTGCAAGAAGCCCTGGCCTGCTGCTGCTCCTGCAAGTGAAGGGCTGTGTCTCAACAATCAGCGGGGTACAGAACGCCACTTAACTTCCGACGAAATTTTTGGCTCTGGGTCGGTCGGCCTCGCTTTCCTATCCTCTGCAATTGGGTTGCATATTCACCGCATCATTGCGCATCACGCATCCAGCATCAGTGCCAGTCAGTCGATCACCAGATACCCACCGCCCCCCCCATAGCAACGAAGATTGAAATAAAAGAAATAGCAAAACGGCGCCGTTGATATCGGCCGCTGCTGGGGGCCCTGTGCACTGTGCGTCTACATACCTTAACTCAGCTTTAGCGACAGGCGCTACCAACCACAGCTCTTCCGAACGGCAGGATTGATTGGTGTGCGGCAGCGAGTGTGGTGACGCTAGACAACCTCCCAGGTACTTAAGCAGAGCTAAAGGTCAGTCACCGCTACTGTTTACTTGAGCCGGCACCTATTATAGTATTGCTCATCCTTAAAAACCGCCCATCTGTTCTGTTCTGTTCTGTTCTGCGCTGTCTCTATCTCAATACCAAATATTCTGACTCAGAAGCAGGATTTCGTTGCTATCTTCCATTGCGATAACCACCTACCTGCGGTTTCTTGGTTATTGGTTTCTGGAGTTCTGTACGTGTTGCTTGTGTTATCTTTTCCTAACGGCAAAATCACACAATCCACACTTGAAATTGCCCAATCCAATTCTTCTCTAGTTCTACCTGAGATCCTTTAGAAGTTATATCTGCTTCGAAGGAGCTACAGATCTCGCGGTGGTTCTAAAGTGAGTGGCATAATTATTGAGATCTAGTGTCTTCACTCAGCTTATGCCTTACATGAGTGCCTCAATTCAATTTCTCGTTAGTTGTCCCAATTCTGTTTTTACCCCACCCCCGCCTCCTGCTTCTGAGCCCCCCTTGTCTTCTGTTTCTTCGTCTTCGTTTCCTTCAGTCAACCCTAGATCACCCTTTTCCTCTGCGGGTACTACCCGAGAGTCCAGGTCGTCGTCGGCTTCGTCTTGGTCGAGAGCATCATTTCCCCCACTATCGGACTCGTCGTACGGTTCAAATTCGTCGCAGTCGGAACCAACCAATTGCTTACATACGTCTGTTCGGTTTCTACAGGATTGTCACCTGCGTCTAATACATATCCCGTTACACCTCTACCCGCATTTTGTCCAGGCTATTCTCTCCCTCATCCTTCCGGAATCTTCGGGGAAAGATGATGGAGAGTCAAGAGGATCTCCGGCTTCATTCGACGACGACGCATTGGCATCCGACGAATCTTTCCCCGAGCCATCAGTAGCCACGGATTTTGTCAATATCTCGGTGACTCCGGTCGAATGCTCGATCGTGTGCTCCAGGGAAGCCACTGCCAGATTCTTCGTTCCTATCGTCGATACTCTCGATCCAAGCATACGAGACGATGTTTCAATTTCAAGGGAGGAGTTTGTAGCCATCCAAGTGGACGGTGAAGGCTTGGATGCAGGGCAAAGGGTGTTAGACCTCACCAGTCCGCTGGCGTTGGCAAGAGTGTAAGAGCCATTCTGCCACATTGGTTGTTTACGCGAGCTAATGTCAAACGAAAGACCAATTTTCTTTATCACAACATACTTTTCCGATTACATCCTTGTTCCAGCGAAAAGCCGAAGTACTGTCAGCAGGGCATTGCAGCAGAGGGGCTTTGTTTTTGAGAAGTACTCGGATTCATTTGTAACACCATCGACACACCACCGACATTCATCGTCCACATCCTCAATCACAAGCAACCCACCTCTGACACCACCGCCAACCACAACTTTAAGCGATCTCGAAAGCCGAACTTTTGATACGCTACGCAAACAAAATGTCGTCCCCCAGGTCAGCAGAGCGACAAAACTCATTGTATGTGCAGGTCAGAGGTCAAGCAGGAAAGCCAATGGTGGTGACGACGGAACTTTGAAACTAGGTCTTATCAAATGCTTAGTCTCGCAACCGCAGTTCTTGAGCGTGACCCTCACAGATACGGAACCACCATCCTTACTGTTGCAGAAGGATATGCTTTCCATGTTTGATGCTGATGCAGACATGCTACTGGGCAATAAAGACGATGTCCTGATTCCTATTATCTTGGATCTACGTGGTCTACCGGTTGAGTCCACTGGTATAGTGTGCGGTGTTGCTGGAAGACTAGTCGGGGGCACTAAAGGAAGATGCACCGGTGGAGACGGTGCTGTGGAGATGAGCTATCTTAGCACAGCTAGGGCCGGGACCGTGATGGTGGCCGAAAATGATATATCCCGAGCTGTGGCCGCTCTCAACATGTAATAACATCTTGTCACAAAAGTTTCTTTGATTTCTTACGTCCTCTCTTCTCTTGGAGTTTTTTGAATTGGTATGGAGGTTTCTTTTGACTTTTTTTTTCATGAGGATCAGATCTATCGTCATATGTAAACGCATCGAAGGCAACTTCAAGTCTCCAATGTGGGACAAATACAAATATTCGTCCCAAAATACATACACCAACCTCCAATGCAACGTGTATCATGTGAGAGTTGTCATATGCATGAACTGTTTTATTGCTTCTATGATAAAGTTCATGCATTTTTGATGTAGCCCATCGGTGTGATGACGAACATTTGTAGATCTACCGAAGGGTCTCAACCTAGCAACATCTCTACGAAACCTTCCAATACCACAAACGACCACCAACATGGCGGGGTCTCACCAAATCGCAATAGCAAAAGCGTCTCTCTCAGCCAGTCTCCTACGCGCCGACCCCACTCCAATCTCTCGCGATGAAATCACAACCTTCCACAACCTCCTTGATAAAGCTCTCACGATCTGCACACCAACAAACATTCAGGTTGAACCACACAAGCCTTTTTAAATCCACAATCTTGCATAATGACAGGCGAGGATGATGGTGATGATAGAGAGGGGCCACACCCCCCATATATTGTTCCCGTCTAAAAAGCCTTTAATTTGTTTGGTTTTCGAACACGTCGAACTAATCCGCTTTCGCGCCCCCGATTACAGAACTGCAAACGATGGATCTCGAGTAATATGGTTTCCTCCTCCCCTTCGACGTCGTCAACAGGTCGCGTCTCCGCCTTTGCAAAGTACCTGTTGGCACTTTCGCCAGGACTGCAGGACGGAACCACGCCAGCTGGGAAAAAGATCAGCGCGAGAAGGAAGAAGCTGCATGTGCTATATCTGATTAATGATGTGTTGCATCACACCAAATACCTTATATCAGATCAGGGTGGATTTTCGGAAGCAATCAAGAGTGCTTTGAAAGGGTTATTCAAAGCGGCAACGACTCCGGGGATGGCAAAGCAATATGCAAAGCTGGAGAGGCTACTGGAGATCTGGGAAGGGAAGGAGTATTATCCTTACGCGTTTCTTGTGGAGCTTAGGTCTACAATTAAGGATGCTGTTGCGGCGAAGGAAGCTCCCGGTGGCGCCGGCGTCGGCGGTACGGGAGACATGGAGGTTATGCAGACGAAGCAGAAGGTATTGCTGTTACCACCAGTACACGGTGACCCGTCGATTCCGTACTACGACCTACCAGCCGGAAACCTCCTACCGCTTATCGTCCCCAATTCAACAACGCCTATCAACCCGCGGCTTGTGAAACCCGTGCAGTTTGCGTCCATCACACCCGACGCAAAGCTAGTCAATGCGGTGCAAGATTTCCTTGCGAGCGTGAATTCAATGTTTGGAGGGAAGGAGACGGGTGAGGAACCGGATGCTGTAGGAGGATTTGGGGGAATAGATGGAGAAGGGTATTATGGATGGAGTCGAGCGTTTTGTGAGCAGATGAGACTGAAGAAGAAGGCTGCAGTGGAGAAGGATCTTGGGAGAGGCGGGAGTAGCAGAGGAGAGAGAAGTCGTGGGAGAAGGCTTTCGTATTCGAGCGATTACTCTTCGCAGTCACGATCGTCGTCCAGGTCGAGATCGAGACATACCCGGAGGAGAAGATCTCGATCGGGATCTGACGATTCACGACGGAGGACAACACGAAGGAACAGTCGATCACGCAGTCGATCACCCCCGAGATCGATAGAGCAATACCGTGGGTTTGCACCACCAAAACAAGATTCGGCAGCCCCTCCGCCTCCACCACCGCCGCCTCCGATTGCTCAACAACAGCAACAGCAGTCATGGGCGCCTTCACAGCAGCAACAGCAGATGTATGGCTTCCCACCACCACCACCTCCTCCTCCACCACCACCACCACCACCACAACAACAGTTCTCTCAAGGTTGGATCCCGCCGCCCCCGCCTCCTCCCTCGCTTCAAAATTCCGCTTTCCAAATACCGCCGCAGATGCAGCAATATTTCGCGCATATGGGGGGAATGCAGATGCAGGGAATGCACACGATGCAACAGATGGCATATGGACAATGGCAGCAGCAGCAACAACAACAACCACAGCCACAGCAGCAGCAGCAGCAGCAATACCAACAACAGCAACAATTCTACAGCCAGCAAGGTGGAGGAGGCAGTGGTAGCGGCGCAGGAGGATTTGCGATGCAAGCACAGCAACAGCAGCCCAGTAACGCCAGTAACTCCAGCAACAACAATAACGAGAACGCCGGATTCGACGACTACAGGAGCATCAAAGGACGACAGATTGGAGCGAAGAGGGGCTGGAAAACATAAAAAAAAGGGCAATATGTTTACTTTGTTTTCTCAGGGGAAGACGGGGGGGTTGAGGGGATTGATTACTGTACTTTGTTTGTTTTTTTGTATACTTTTAAACATTGTGGGCCAAGGACGTCTTGCAATTGGGTGATGAAAGGTTGGGGGAAAGCACGAGATGTGTTTTTTTTTGTTTTGTTTGTGGCTTTTTTATTTACTAAGTGAATACCCAATCCCCATGCCATCCGTCTAAAGTCTTTTTCCTCTACCATAAGACTGTTCCTCCATCCGAGACAGCACCTTGCACGGTACAGGTACCACTGCCATCAACTTTGCCAATGCAGGGCAGGGCATCCGCGATAAGGAACCCGCATTCCTCCGAATAAGCAGTGGGGGGGGGTAGGTGCGGTGAAATCCGACTCCTCATTCAGTCGAGTCGTGTGCTCAATTGACTTTGAAGCTTCATTATTTGCTATACAACCGGGGATTAAGGGGGGCGGAGATAACAATGTTGTACCTACTAAATCTCAATCTACCTGCTTGAATGGGGAACTGGAATGTTTTAAAGTTTTTGTAGGGTTAGGTTATTCCCGACTACCATCATCATCGATCCATCTTCAGTCCACCAGCCAGCCAGAAACGTTCTTTCCATTCTCATCCAAACAAACCGGCAGTAGCCCCTCTTTTCTATTCTACCGACATAGAGGAGGAGGATCAGCATAAAAAGGGGGCCGGAGAGGGGGAGAGAGAGAGGTATATGAATAATTCAGAACAGATCGGAGGATTTGATGTAGATCTTACAGAATATTTCTCAATGTGCACAGCTGGGTTGGGTTGGAGGAGGAGGGGGGGGGGGGGGGGGGGTACGTGTATTTACTTATCCTCTCACATCTGTGCGGACATACATACTGTCTGGCTTGCTGCAGGAAGTGCAAAAAGAGTAAAATAAAAAACTACCGACTTTTACACCAGGAAGCTTCATTCAGGAAATCACAAACGTATTTCGAGTGAGAGCGTATGTTTTAGGTCATACCCAGTCATTTCAATAGCATTCATTATATACTCTCCTCCCCTTAAACAGGAACAGTCCCATACTGCGTCCCCCCACCTTGTACCCTCTCCGAAAATATAGCCGGCGCACGGTTCACCGGGGCAACACCAAGTTTTCGGTCGTGTTGGCGCTGGTAGTATGTATATTCTATCTCTCTCCCATTAGAAAAGCATGAAAGGAAAGGGGGAAAGGGGGGGAGGTAAGCTTGCCAATATAAAACGCGTGGATATGGCCAGGGAAGTATCCCAGGATCGTAAGGCAGATGTTAATTAGGACTTTTTAAAAATGTGAGCGGATGAAAGAAAGGGTAGGGAGCGGAGGGGGGGATAGACTATCTGCGCCGCAGCCGGCGACAAGGAATACTCCCAGAGGCGGGAACTGTGTACATTAGTTAGTGGGGAAAGGACAGGAGGGGGAGGAAACGGACAAAGATGGTGACTATCACGAGGAGGATGGTGGAGCAGGTACCCATTGTTGTTTTGTTGTTGCTGGTGGTGGTTGATATTTTGGCTTGGTTTTGGAGATGTGGTTTAGACGTCTAGTGAATGGTTCGTTGGTGGAGGTAGGCGATGCGAAAAGGTTATGTTTTGCTGGATCATGCCATACAATGACGTTGATGGAACGTCATAAACAGGATCATGAAGGATCATCATAACAGGGACCAGGGCCAACAAACCGGCGATCATCAACAAAGAATCCAACTTTTCATCGCCACAACCTGCCTATCCTCTCCTCCAACTCCTTCATCCGCCAAAAAGTTAAGTGATCATAACTTGCATACTGAGAGGACGACTTATTATCACCCTTCATTCTTCCACAGCCTCGATGCTATTTTGGCCAAGAAGGGGCAAGAAACGACCCGTGGCTTTCGAAGCACAAAGGATATAACTGGGCGTTAAAATACAGGAGTTCATTGAGCAAGATTCACAATTTGTCACTCTGTCACTCCGCACTGTTGGACATTCCCGAGATCTCACTCGAATCCCAAACGGAAAGAACAGAGATCAATCCATCGAACCTAGATACAACCCATGACCACCTAGTAACTAAACAAACAATTGCGTTTTTATTTCACCACATACTACAGAGAACCTGGACTCAAGACCAATTCACCTGCGATCATAAATAGAAAGCCACCCTTGAATTACGCAAGCACATTTACGCCGCCCTCAAACACAACCAACCAAGGAAAAAGAAAAAGAAAGGATCAAAAAAGCAACCAATCGAATCCAAGAAACCACTAAAGAAGTGCATCCTACCTCAAGTGTCACAAATCCCCCTAGTAAAATAAAGTACAGGAACCGAAAAACGGATCAGGTCTTTAACCTGCAACGAAAAAAAGTAAGAGGAGGACTACATCTAAAGCCGAACATCCCATACAAAGAGAAAAGGAGAAGAGGCTTTTGTGCATGATAAACCCAGTAAATAGTGTCAAAAAAGTCCTTATCGCAAGAAGAAAACACGGAATGAGACACCAACCACTCTCAAACGCCAGAGAAAAGCAACGATCGGGGGCTTTGTACAAGGATGAAGAACATATGTCTGTTTTCGCAGCATCAAAGGTCCCTATGCAAGAACTGGTCCATGCTATCGAGGCTATCACTAGAGGTCTCCAATGCCTGTGCGGCAAGAGACTCGTAACCAGATGTAGTTGGCCCAGGAGTGTCCTTGGTGTAAAGATCAGTTGAGTCGTGATTCGTTAGCTGTTCGAACATATTATTGACTTCTCTACTGTTTGCAGCGCTGTACTGAGGACTGCTCGAAGAGCTAGTAGTGTTCGGACGATGACCGTGGAAACTTGGTGGATTGAAGAGAGCTGGGTCTAGAGTTTGGCCACGTCCAGGGTTATTCACAAGCACAGGTGATCCTGGTGATCCAGAAAAACTCGGCTGAGGGAAAGTAGGCGAACCATGTGCAGTAGGTGGACCGAAGCGTTGGTTATGGTTGCCATAATCGAATATCGGGGGCGGCTGGGAAGAAGAACTTTGTCCTGATTCCGACTGTACACCTGGTGTTCCTTCTTTGGCGGGTGCCGGCTGTATTGGCGGGGGAGGCTTGCCATTTGCTTCCGCTGACTTCTTTCTGAAGACATGGGCCTTTGTGCGGAATTGAGGTGGTAGATCTTCGGGATTTTTAATGCCCATTTGCGCCATCAATTTCTGCTGTTTAGTCGGCCGTGGCTTACGAGTCGATGCGGATACAACGATTGCTGGAGGAGGTTCTGGTGCGATCGGCATCCATTTGTGCAACTCTGCACGGAAGAAGTTGGTTTCATGTGCAAGAAGAATCTCAGCTCCTTCAATCTTCCGTAGGTAAAACCGCATAGTTGGAACCTCTGCTGACGTTAGGCCGAGGGGCGAGTTTGTGTAAGAGCTAACGAATTGCCGGAACTTGGAAGCTGCTTCAATAATCCGGTGAAGAATATCCATTTCATCAGGTATGAAAGGGAGACCTGAGATCTCTGATTCCCACTCAATCAAGTCCTCAAGCTTTGGTCGTGCAGCATCCCGCGGAATCTTGACGCGATAATCACAGATCGGACAAGTGTACTTATCGTCTTCCTTGACTTTACCCCTCGCAATCTTGAGGCACTTGCCATGATACCTATACAAAAAAAAACCTATATTAGAGATCATTCAAAGCCCGTTTATGCAAAGCCAGACGCACCATTCGTGACAAACTTCACATTCAATCATCATTCCTGCCTCCGGTTGTCGGCAAATGCAGAACACTTCACGGTGCCTTCCTCGAGAGCTATCACCAAAGCTCGCATTGTTCTTAGCATCGGGGCTGGGTTCTCGACTGGAAGGTTCAACCGGTGTGCGAGGTCTGTCTTCAAGCGCAAAGCAATGCTGGTTCCGTGACTCAACGTAGCTCATGTGCTGCTGCAAAATGTGTAACGGGGCGTTCGCTTTTCCAAATAACTTCTTTCCCCGTCGCATCCAGTCCTCGTGTCGTTTTTGTTCCTTTTCAAGGTCAATCGTTCCAGAGGGCTTACTATGCAACTCTAAAAGTCCATCCAGTACTTCCCGCACATCTTTGTACTTGGGTCTATTTTGAAGATATGGAGATTTGCTGGCCTCGTACAAGGCAACAATCTGGCGGTGCGCCTCTCTCTGCTTGTTCAGGATCTGGTCCACCTGCGCAAGGGTTTCTCGGGAAACAGGTAAGGATGATGCCTGACCAGAGAGTGCCTCCAATTGCTGGAAATGAATGGCTTCGACGCTCATTAGTTCCTTAGCCTTTGCTTCCCACATTTCACCATTTTCCTTCTGAGACTTGTAGTACAGAATCTGATCGTTGGTGTCCGGGATACCCAATTCAACCCCATTTTTAATAAGTTCCTCGACTTCTTGGAGAGTAAGAGTCTTGCCGCGCTGTTCGCGTGCTGAATCCACCCATTTGAGTTGCTTGACAATTTTCTCGAGAAGGTCTGTTTCGGCAAGATCCACATTAAAGCTTTTGCCGAGTTCCACTAACTCTTCGTAATTTGTCGTTGACAGCGCACCTGGAGTAGCCAGAGCATGTCTAGCCCGGAGTTGGAATTCCCGAATGGAGTTTGCACGCTCCGCTAGCTGCTCGATTTCCGGACAATCGAATCCCAAATCTTCCGCAGTTTGTAGTAGCGTTAAGATGCTCTCCAGTTTCCTGTGTTCGCGTTCTTTCTCCTCCATCTCTGCAGCCTTAGCACTTCCTTTCCTCCACGCCTTTTCATTCTTTCTTCGATTTTGCTGCTTCCTGGAGACAAATGGCGTTGCTTCGTCAACCCACTCTTGAGCACGCTCAACGAATGTTTTTAAGGGTGCGAGTTCCGGGATAAAGTACAGAATTTTTTCGCCCTCAGTGAGAAGTGATTTGAGAGCCTTGAGCTGCGGCCGGGGCGTATCAAGCATCGTCTTTTCCAACTTCGCTGCCCAATCTCGTGGCATACTCGCTTTGTTCTGGACTTTTTGGACCAACTCTTCAAGTGCTTCATCACTCATCCGTAATCGAAGAGTTACCTTGGATTTATCACAATCGCATATGTCGCGGAAGTGAGCCGGGCAAACAACATTGGTGGTGCAAGAACAAATCACTTGGGAAAGATAACAATAGACCTTGCACACGCCACACTGATACTCTTCTTCGGCTAGCTCTTCGTTATCTCCAAGTAACACTTTGGGGAGTGGAAGTTGTTCTTGGAGAATGCGTCGCAGTTCCAGCTCTCTATTCTTTACACGTTCAAGCGCAGGGGCTAACCACTGGGCTGTCTTAATGGTCGTATCACGGGCAGCTGCTGTGAGTAACAATTCGTCATGAGAGAAAACCGGAGCTCTTCGGAATTGCTGGTATCTCTCAACGCCTTCTTGTCCATGTGGCTCCCAGTCCGACGGGGCAAAGTTGACTGCTTCATTAAAGTTGAACCCGTGATTGAAACCAGCATGATACGCCTTTGGAAAAGTGATTACAAACTGTCCAGCCCGTTGGTCAAGGGCGTATACCCGGACACCAACCTTCTGGAGGTGGGCTGGTGTGAGTAAGGTGACCAACTGAAATAAAAGATCCGGCTGCTGTTCAAACAACTCTGGAACTGCTTCGCGCATAGCGCTCTCAAATTTATCGGCATCTTCTCCGGGAATCCCGTACCATGTTTTTGTTGCACCAAAATGCTGATAGTTGGCGGAGTAAGTGAAGTGATCCTCATTATGCCAACAGAAGGTTGAAAAACACATTCCGACGTATAACCACGGAACTGTCATCCCGGAAACATCGGACTTGATATGTCTAAACAGCGATTCTGGATGCAAAGGGAGAATGTTCAAATTCCAAGGGTCCGTCGAGTAGGAATTCGTAGGGTGGCGTTCGACTGTGGGGAAACCACTGCCATGTGTTGTCGAATGGATGTCGGCTCCGTATTCCACCTCCACAGTCTCATGGACGCTCTCCACCAACCTCCAAAACTCCCTTTCGACATCATCCTCTGTAACTGGTCGGGGTTTGTTCAGGATTGGATCGTATGGCAATCGTTTCTGAAAGTACAGATCTCTGAAATTGTTCGCCTTCTCCTGGAACTGTCGTAAAGAGTAGATTTCACCATCTGCAAATCCGTATTCCCCAGTTCCAACAAGACAACGATCGCAATACCAATCACGATCTGGAACGGTTTTGAGCTGTGGATCGAGGCAGTAGATATGGTACCCGTAATCGCAGCCATCACATAGTAGAAGATTTGTCATGTCGTCTCCACGGCCACATTTTTCACACTTCTGCAGCGAAAGGTCAATAGACATACAAAGAGAATTATTTGGACACGCGTACCTCTCCTGGTTTATTATGAATTCGCTCACTCAAGGTTCTGGGAACAGAAGATGGTTTATGCAATGTCATGTGTGACCCGGCAACCATAGGAGCCGGTTCTATACATGCAAGTTCTCGTCAGCCAAGAGATCACAAAGTTGGGATTGCAAAACTGCAGCCGACGTACCCTTTTTCAACCTCTTGCTTCTCCGTTCTCCACCTTCACTATCTTCAGCCTTACCGTCGGCAAGGCTTCCAGCATCACTTCCGTTTTCTTGGCTGTGCTGTCGCTTCAAAGGTGAACCTGCAGCGCTCTTTCCCTCAGGAGATCCCCTTCTACTTCCAACACCATTCTCGCTTCGCTTGGAACTAGAGCCGGGTGTTATCCCTGGTTCTGCCTCCCTCCTTGTCCCATTCGTTGAGTTAACTGGCGTAAAACCAGAATGTCCAGAATTGACAGGTGTGAAGCCGCTACTACCTCCGGAGTTAACGGCGTTGAATCCTCCGAGTGTAGATGGCGTATTTGATTTGACGGGTGTTGCATCCATCATATCGGTATCAGTTTTATCTGGTGTTTCCACTGATGCCGCGAGAGCTGAGGAGGCCCTGATAGCTGGGGAATCAGGCCCAAAGCTGCTACCGATAGGCGAGTTTAATGGTTTTTCAATGGGCGTCCTCTTGATTGGCGAGGCACCGGGTGAAGGGGTGATGGGCCCGCCATATTCTGCTTCTATTTGTTGTTGAACGCCGGGCTTCGCTGACTTGACCCACTCTTCATATGGTTGTAGATACCGTTGATACGAATTTTTCAAAGACGTAGACAGACTAGACATTATCTTCCCCGAATATCCCAAATCTCTCCCGATTTCAGCCCATTTCTTTCCCTTGCATACTGGGCCAAAGCCTCCTCGAATTTCGACAGCCTTTTTCAGCCTGTAAAGGTCGAGGGGTCGCTTATCGACTGAAGGAAAACGGTTAAGGCTAGTGCCATGTTGCTTATGGTATTTCGATAGTTGGTCAAGGTAATTAAGATTTGCTCTCGTGCCTCCTTCGACGGAATTTAATTCTTGTCGTCTTGTTCGGAAATGAAATCGCTACGTATTGTTAATAATTGCGTAAGTAAATTCATCAAAAAGAGTGGGGCTGTCTCAAAGAGGGCAGCGCCAAATGATCGCTGAAACAGGGCAAAAAAAACGATAAGACAGGCGCAACTAACCTCCGTATCAATCCCAAAATCGGGCTGCCAATCTTCCGGTGGGATAATCTTAATAATCCCATACTTCATGCCCTCTTCTGCGATACTCCGGATATACTCCATAGGGTCCTTAAATTCCTCGGGAGTGGGCGTAAATGTAGGTGCCTCAGTAAGATCATGGGGACGCATCCTCTTTGGATTCTCTTTGACCGAGGGATTTCGCCTTTCGACTGTTGACATATCAAGCGACTGAGCCTTTCTGGAGCTCAACGGTGCCGTTTGATATCCGCCCGGCACAGCGAGGGGTGCTGGGGTGCCGCCTCCTGTCTGTGCTCCATTCGACCTCATTCGTGACGATGATGCGCGCGGCGAAGGTCGAGCATCTGGCGTCGCTGCGGAAGAGGAGCTTGGTGTAGCGGCTGCCGTAGTCATTGCTGCGGCAGGAGATAGGTTGGTGGTGAGGGGTGATGGTGGTGGTCGGAGACCGTGGCAAAAGTGGGTGAATGTCGAGTAATGAATGCCGGATGGTAAGAGGAGCTGCTTATACGAGTGAGAAACAACGGGCCCACAGGAGTTCAACCATTCAGAAGAGCATTAATGGTTATCGGTCACGGGCTAAATTCGAAAGAGTCTCCGGTGTCGAAAGAATGATGTTGACAGACTACTGCGGACGGATGTGATTCATGAGGGGGTGAGTGGGCTGAGAGATATATATGTTTGAACCGAGCAACCAACCCCTTCAGTGATAGCTCCGAGTGCGATGTTGTCTGATATCGGCAAAAGAACGAGCGAAAGCTGCCTCTAAAGTTGGATTGAATGGGGAGCCGGCTTGAGAGAAGGATTCGAGCCGAGCAGAGGCGAAGCGTAAGTTGGCGGGTAGGTTGGGTGTCGGCAAAGGCGGGAGAAAGGTGGGAAAGAAGGCAGTGAGTGAGAGAAAGGCGAGCGAGTGGACATGTAATGTCAGGAGTGGGTGTTGCCGCTAGCGCTACGTACCAAGCAATAAGCCATAAGCCCAAGGACGAGGTCAGAGTAAAACTGAAAACCACCAAACCCACTCGCGGAAACCAGCAGCTCTTCTGATCGTACCTATTTCATTCATTACCAACTACCTACCAGGCTTCTTGTTTGCGACCTCATGGGCAGCAAGAAGCATCATTGGGCTCAATGATCATCTAAAGACGGGTACTCTGTTCTACTGGCGAATATCACCAATGTATCAAGTTTGGTTTGTACGCACTAAGAATTTTATATTCAACAACCCCCGACAGGCTAGTGTGGCGGAAGACGGATGACCTCCTCGGCTCCCACCCTTCGCATCCTCTCCCCGCTCAACCACCAGATAGATCTATATACCGCAGGGTCGATCCTCATATTTTACGAAAATTGTGAATCCGGGTATTGTACTACTTTCCTTGACTTTACTGTGATATCATGGAGCCTTGCATAAAGTTGACCAATCGTGCAGTTGTGGAGGAACTAGGGTTATGTCGACCGCGAGTACATGCGACATAAATACCGAAGAATAAATATACCCATGGGCTTGTTTCCAACTTCGCAGTTCGAGCGGCTGAATTGCTGCAGGTATAATCATCGTCGTAGAAGGGCTTTGTTTGACCTCACACTCCTTCCTTTCGCCGCCGCCACTAAGGGGTGAGACGACGTAAGATCACTGATGTTTGTACTTGATAAAGCGCTTACCACCGGTGGTGCTGCTACTGGATCGATAATCTCGTTAACGAAAGTTTTTTGTGTGTGCCTTTTGGTGATCGTTACATTTAGAAGTCCGACCCATGTCGCATCCCCAATCTGATCTGATCGGCTAGAATTCAAAGGCCGGGGGAGCCGATGTGGAAGGCCTGTCTACGGTGTGGTTGCCGATTTGAGACCCAACAACCTACATATGGCCGCAAAATAGGTAGAAGCGCGTATATTATGCAACGTATGCACGAAAATCACCGCCGCCTCCTTAACTCCCAACTTCCTGCCGCCTTTGAGTCTATTCTTCGCCATACGTTTTCATATGCGCCGACAAATTATTTCGTTGGTCTTTAGGTGGTTCTACTGTTTTGCTGAAGGCGATGTCGTCTGTTGGCGATAACTAGCTAGATCTAGGAAAGCAAGGGTGCGTACATACCCCCACAAGCGTTCAACAGGGGAACGACGACAGACCAGTCGCCGTTGGCGCTTTGAGATGAGAAATCGGAAATCGCACGACTACATGTGTACGCCCGCCTCCGCCGCCGAGGGCATCAAAGGAAACTCAATCTTACCACGACGTCCCAAATCCCCAATAACCCGGAAGCATACACCACCTGAGTTTTCCCACTACCACGGATAAATTTACTGCCAAGCATCAACCCAAGGGTGAAGCAAAACGATAAATAAAGAGCCTTTGGAATATCACATATAGAGAAAGGAATCCCTAAACAGCGGCAACAATCCACACAAATATCAACATTTGTGGAAGGTGTCTGCACGTGTGCCAGATGTATTGTATGTTGCATTTGCTCACCTACATCAGTAATACAAAGAGTGCTCACACCATGTATGTGCAAGGCTAGTGGAGATATCGTCTCCACTTCCATTCGCTATATAGATACAGGTCAGACATTCATTTCCTTCTATCCAGTTATGGGTTCACCGGTTTCTCATCCACAAATATTTTGGTACAAACCTAAGTACAATTGTAACCCAACAAAAAATCGGTCAGTGAACAAGACAAGAGTTTACTAAGGAGCCAGCTAACGCTGGGTCTCAAAATTTATACACCATACACCGTTACTAGACGTAAACATGCAGGTAACATGGGAAAAAATATGCGAAAATTATTCCCGTGTAACACCGCCAATTAAGACAGCTACCAGGTTGTAGATGGTAACTCTAGGCGTGTCTAAAAATAGCATAAAATGTCTAGAGCCTCACAAAACAGCTTATCATGATTCATGGGACATGAGTCTGTTCTTAAACTTTAGGTTCACCGGTACGTACTGAGTGCTTGAGTATCACTAACGACTAATACAGAAGAGCTAGAGAGCCAAGAGCTGGTATAAAAGGAAAACAGGCAGTATTTTTCGTAAACCCACCTCCAATCATTCGATGAGAGGTTCAAATCGACGGGTACCTGCATGGTCTTGATGCCGGTCTCAATACTGTATTCTTGGGCCATATTTCTCCCACGCTTCATCAAAGCCAACACTTCTCGCCCATGTCACCCCGTCCTCTTCAACCGAGTCGATACCTGCCGCAACGATTAGTGTTATGGTCAATCAAGCCAGGCTAAACTTACACATCTGTGCGATCTTGATCCACATATCGCCCTTGACGACAAAGCCTTGATCCTCGTGGGTTTGATAGTTTGCACAAATTCTCTCGCCAACCGCACAGGACCGGATAAATTTTATCACATGCCCGTCATCTTCCGGAAATTTCAGCGCGCGGTGGAAGACGTTTAGCCAGGGATTGGTCACGCTCTTCTGCTTGGGAACATAGGTTTGGATGTCATCGACTCGCAATTCTGGTGCACGGCGCGAGGCGTACAGGGCAAGGTCATGCCGGCCTTTCCATTCAAGAAGCCGAGCCTTGGTGGCCTGTGAAATCCAAGGCTGGGAGATATAGGTCGGGAGGAATATGGAAGAGTTATGAGCGTGCATATAGCTGCTGATATCAGTCGTCTGATCAAATCTGGGCGAATATGGAGAAGGCTAACTAGAAGTCTATTTTGATTTGCTTGTCCTCACGCTGCGAAGCGGCGGTGAAGAGTGCTAGCAAGGTGTTAGTTCTTATTCCCAAAGACAAAGTCTAAGTACCCACCAGCTGCGTTCATACTCTCGGCCATCTTCTCCTCTAACTTATCAACAGGGACTTTATACTGCTTAACATACGATAGCATCTCCTCCGGCGCGCGTTCGATAATCCCCTGCACTTTGTTTCCATCCGTCCACAGAGGAGCAGTTCTCAATTTGTCGTTATTACGTATTTCTCCCAGCAGCGACACAAGTGTCTTGGAATCTTCTTCTTTCACTGCCTAATATCCTGTCAGCACTTCAATACTGAAATCGGCCCAGCTTGGACTAATCACCGCCGCTGCCTCCTCTCCTTTCGCCAACACGGCGCTGATCCAATTGTCCGAGATTGCGGCCATCGCCAAACCCTCTGCCACTATCGCCGGCTGTTGGAACTCCAGCCCGTAGCCGACATGGATAAACGGGTGCAGGAAGCCAGCAAACAACCGCACCAACATATCATCTGCCAACTCTGTACCTGAGAATAGTGTGGTGTTTACAACATCCTCGTATCCTCGCTTCTCGATTTCGTTGCGGAAGTACTCGAGGAAAGAAATGTAGTGTTCTTCCTTTTCAAGGAACTTGCTCCATTGGGCCGTATCACTCAGATCTGTGACCTTGGGGGGACAAACAGCGGAAATGTCACGCTGGTACGACGTTCCGCGGTGGTAGGACTCGTGGATTAGGGATGCTGGTGCACCGACGTCATATAGCGCCAGGAGGTGATGCGCGATGTGATTCTGTCCCTGGTAAGCTTTGATGCGGGGAAGCGCCACTAAGAGATAGGACGGACGTGGAAGCCATCGGTGTTGAAGAAGATATGATGTGTCGTATGGTTTTCGGTCAAGCGTTCATTGGCCGCCTGAGCGGAAGTTGGCGTGATTCCAGGGAGACTCAGAAGGCCTCCGCGAGGGGCGGTGAGATGGACGGTATTTGCTTTGGCGGACATGGTGCTAAGGCTGCCGGTTTGTCTGGGTGTATATTGTTGAATTAATGGGAGCTTCAGTGTTGTGAGGCTTCTTCTTATACCCCTCATTAGAGCTGCAGACATCATCCCCTCTCTGTGTATGTACGTATTATAAATTTGCTCACTCAGTCGGATGAACTGGTCCCGGTTAATTATGCGATCCCGATTTCTATTAATCACACGTCACTGTCGTTCACGATCGACGCTTTAGGTAAATGAGCGGCTCTTCGGAGGCTTGTGAGGTGGATCGTTAGATATGTAATACGAGGGAGCTGCATGTCAGTTGTGTTACGTCTAATGGAATGGCCAGAACCTTTCCATCACAACCGATGGACGTCTGTTGGAGGTGGACGAGCATCTAGATTACTTCTATTAAACATCGCCATGTACTATAGAAACCCAAAACCCTAGACCAATCCCAATGCAAAACTCAAACTAAAAATCAAATCATCTCCCATTGCTACCGACAGCAGTGATGCAATCCCAATGGTTCTACCTTCAACGGGTTTCCTGTACTTGAGGACAACGAGGACGTCTTTACGGCGGGCACAACGAAGGGTAGCGTGAAGCCAGCCTTGTGAAAATTAGTTAGTTCTACTTATGCAAGGCGGGTGCCGACAGGGAACTTACAACAAGGTAGCTGTAGAGAACCATAGTCCGGGGTCTAGCACTTCCTCGGCGGATGAGGCGGAAGAGTGGTGATAGTAGCATTTTTATGGATTCGCAATCGGTGGCGGCGGGTGGTAGAATGTTTCGAGTGATTTATTGAGTATTCTTTCGTTTGATGGATGTGAGATGTTTGTATTCCTTCTTGATCTTCTGTGAAAAGGAAAAACTGTGAACTAAACAAAGCTCTTTAAAGGACTTTTGAGCTTTCTCCCAATATAAGCTCAACTAGCCAATCACAACATTCCTAATTAAAAGCAGTGCACTCCCGTTTTCACCCATAGCCTCCGTGCGCGATTTATCCGACATCCGGCATCACGCAAGATTGGGTTATAATTCCGGTGTGGCCTGACTGTCATTATGGAGTTGCGGGGTCGCACGGTTGTCATATATGCCGCCTGAGAGGTTTTAGGTCTCCCGGTGGGCATCAGGTCGGATCACTCGATCACATGATTATTTTTGGTTTTACTCCACAACCAGGACTAGATCACCAGTAGGAAAGAGCATGAAGAGCAGGATAATACTCGCTATTGTGGTGATGATAGTACAAAAGGCTGTAGATATTCCCAGTTCGAAAAAGAAAAAACCTCAAAACATAAAGGAAGACTTCAAGGAGGGCTCCTTCGCAGTGATTTACCATCCGCATTTTACTCCAACTCATGCTCCGGAATCTCTTCGTCCTCCATGTCCTTGCCCACTATGGTGTTGGATACCTTCCAGCACTGAATAAGATTGTCCTCGGCAGCACTTACCATGACCCAAGGATCGTTAGGGTTCCATGCAAAGTCAGATACGCGGTTGGTGTGGCCGCCGTGCATAAAGAGCCTAATAAGCGAAGACGCAGCTAGTTAGCTAACAAGGTATGCTCAAAAACGTGGGTGTAGATATAACGTACAACTCTGGAGGTCCATCTTCGGCATCTTCGGGGGTCTGTTCTTCTCCGATCCTTGACAGGTCCCAGAAAATAATCCTTCTGTCGGCGCTGCTACTTGCTAGCACAGACTCCTCATGTGGATGCCAGCTCAATCCATTTACATCGGCGTTGTGGCCCACGAGACTGTGAAGCTTTAACTTGATGTTTCGGAGATCCCACAGCGCAACTGTCTTATCTGCAGAGGCTGTTGCAACAACGTAGTCTGATGCTGGGTTGAAAGCAATGCAATTCACTGCATCAGAATGAGCGGTAACTTTATAAGATGCTTTAGTGGTATCATCGGTACGGGTATCGATGATCTGGAGGGTACGATCGTCGGAGACGGAGCCGAAGAGAGTCTCAGAGAGGGGATGATAGGAAACATCGTTGACGATGGCGGTGTGGTGGGTGTACGTAGTTGTGGCGGACAGTGTCCTGTTTGCCCTGGTCCAGGCTCTCGTGTCCCTAGGTAGTAATTAGTAGTTGTGCTAGACGGAATCCAGGTTTCCTTTACCAGAGCTTGACTGTAGAGTCCTCGGAACCTGTGAGAAGGTGTCCTTCTTTGTGAGGGTTCCAGGCAAGACCGTAACTACAATGACATTAACGGCACGCAGTCTAAAGTTATAGTTATTTCCTCTTACCCTTCTCTTTCGTGACCCTTCAAAGTCATCTCTGGGATGCATTTTGTGGGATGAAGGGGCTGCAAAGGATGCTTCGTCTTGTCAAAGACGAGGACGTTTCCATCTGCGCACATGGTAGCGATCAAATCCGGCTTCTGAGGCTGATATCGCGCCTTGTTGACTTCGCCCTCGTGAACAATTCGCTGCTGAATTTGAAGGCGACACTCGGACCCACCCGCATACCCGCCAACTTCCTCCCTGGACTCATCATATTTGCGGGGGTCTTTCTCGGAAGGAGGATTGGGAAGCTGCACTTCGGCCATCTGAAGGTAGTTTGTATCATTGCCCGAGGTGTGGGTTCCAATTAGAAGACGGTGGGTGGAGAAGCTCTTATCCGGATGCCTATGGACGTTTAGCTAGTTTTCATCGCTGTCGTGAAAGGATCTAGGGTGCGTACGAGATCTTATCCGGAAACCACTGGGTGGTCAATGTTGGCCATTCGAGTGCAGAGCTATGTGTGTCAATTCTGAAGCTAAAGACCAATCGGGGGCGATTTTACCTTAAAATGAGATCGTAAAGAAACGGCGCATTTTTCTTCCATATCTTATATTCTGGTTTACCATATCAGAGTCCGACGGTACATCGAAACAACGCGCAGTTACCTTCGTTGATGATCTTGTCGACAACAATTTGCTCCTCTTGGTCGCGGAAGGTAGGATCCACTGGAGATACGTCAGTTTCTGCAGTTGTAGAGATTAATGAGATGTCGTACTATCAATATCATCATCCATGATGGCTAGTGTGAGAGAGCTTGTGGGGGGTTCGTTGGTTCGTATTGGTGTTAGTCTTGGAGTGTGTTTGCTGTTGGATGGTGATGGGTCCAGGCGAACGTGTTCAGGTGGTGGTGTTTCCCCAGATCGAACCACGTGATTATTCGCGTCTCAAATAAATGTGGCGGAACATGGACTACAGAACACAGCCGCCACTCTTTCTGATTTGCTTTGGAAGAAATAACAAAATTTGCAGGCTTCTTGGTTTTTTTCACGTATCTCCTTTCAAACCCATACGGCTTTCCCGCAGGCACAGAACTTGTGCATCTGGGGTGCAGGTACTTCCGAATCGATCAAGCCCTCAATCTATCAGCCAAGCCGCGAGACTGGGTCTCCCTCGTCTCAAAGAGTCATCACTGCATCACCAACACCATCTCACAACATTCGCCATTTACCGTCTTTCAGCCTTTACATTCAGCATCTAGCATTTTTTCTAACTAGATCGCATTAGGAGCCACAAGTCGCGTTGGTAGTCATGGGTGTTCCCAAGTTTTTTCGATGGATTTCGGAGCGATATCCTACCATTTCACAGCTTATTGCGGAGAACCGGATTCCCGAGTTCGATAACCTCTACGTAAGCTCATCATCGCGCTTCAAGTATTAGGTGTCATGCTGAGTTAATACAAAGCTTGATATGAACGGTATCATCCACAACTGTACACATAAGGATGGCGATAGTGCAACTTTCCGTATGTCGGAGGATAAGATGTTCCTTCAAATCTTCAACTATATTGAGCATTTGTATGGGACCATTAAACCACAGAAACTATTCTTCATGGCTATCGATGGAGTTGCGCCACGCGCAAAGATGAACCAGCAACGAGCGCGACGGTTCAGGACTGCGTTAGATGCCGAAAAAGCTCACCAAGCGGCCGTTCGGAAAGGGGTTGAGATGCCACCCGAAGATCCTTTTGACAGCAACTGCATTACTCCGGGTTAGTTTCGCAACCTGTTCAGCGCGTGGGTTGGACTAACCAGCACTGTTAGGAACGGAGTTCATGACGCGATTAACTGAACAGCTCAAGTATTTTGTCAGCAGAAAGGTGACCGACGATGCAGACTGGCAGGGCATAGAAATTATCTTATCTGGCCCAGAAGTCCCCGGCGAAGGAGAGCACAAGATTATGGAGTATATCCGTTTAGCAAAGGCGCAACCCGATTATGACCCGAATGTCCGGCATTGTCTTTACGGCTTGGATGCAGACTTGATCATGTTGGGGCTTCTGTCTCATGACCCACATTTTTGCTTGCTACGGGAGGAGGTTACATTTGGCCGTGCGGGGAAGTCAAAATCCAAGGAATTGGAACATCAAAATTTTTTCCTCATGCATCTCAGCGTTGTTCGGGAGTACTTAGAACACGAATTTCAGGATCTAAAGGAGCCAGGCGCTTTGAGTTTTCCTTTTGATTTGGAGAGAATTATTGACGATTTCATTTTGCTCGCTTTCTTTGTTGGCAACGATTTTCTGCCTAACCTTCCGAACTTACACATTAACGAAGGGGCATTGGCGTTACAGTTTAGAACCTACAAAGATATTTTGCCCAGAGGGGATGGATACATAAACGAACACGGTGTAATTAATCTCGACCGTCTGAAGCTGTTATTGGATGAGCTGGGACAATTCGAGCAAAGTTTCTTCGAATCGGAAAACGAGGATGCAAATTGGCTTAAGGGGAAGCAAGAAGGTGAATTAATAGCCATGGAGAAGGCGAAGAAGAAGGGAAAGCTGGTTCTTTCGACAGAGCAGAAGGAGTTATTCAAGAATGTCAAGAAGTGGCTCAACGGTCAGAAGAAGAAAAATGGAACGGAGCCAGCCGTGATGAATTTATCTGCGAAATACGCTGCCAAAGATAGGAAGTTTGTGGAGGAATTGGCGCGCGACCTGAACCTTAAATGTGAAAAAGTTTTGAACGACGATGGCGAACTTCATCAGCGGCTTAGTTTGTATCCCAGCATTGATGACGACGAGAGTGATGATGAGGAAGGGCAGCTGGCGGTGCTCCGGGTATTCCGTCAATACGATCGAGCGCAAGTCGTCGATATCTCGCCGGGGGAAGCTCAGGCCGAGATACAAAAGAAATACGATCAACGATTTTACGAATGGAAAGACAATTATTACAAGAGCAGATTCGGTTTTGGCCTTGATAACGATGTGGAGATGAAGAAGTTGACCGAGAACTATGTGGAAGGTCTGCAATGGGTGCTGTACTATTACTACAGAGGTGTTGTTTCGTGGCCATGGTACTATAGATACCATTACGCCCCTAGAATCTCTGGTGAGTAGCCCTGTGATTGTTTTCTAAGTTCCTGTACTGATATGAATCTTTAGATATCGTCAAGGGCCTAGGCGCCAACCTGGACTTCAAAATCGGACAACCTTTCAGACCATTCGAACAATTGATGGGTGTGTTGCCGGATCGGAGTAAAAAGATTGTCCCCGAGGCATATCACAACCTTATGACGTCGCCAAACTCACCAATCATCGATTTTTACCCTAGAGAATTTGAGCTTGATATGAACGGCAAAAAGGTGGACTGGGAAGCTGTAGTAAAAATACCCTTCATCGATGAAGACCGTTTGTTGAAAGCAATGAAAACGGTGGAACACCATCTTACAGCTGCGGAACGCAATAGAAACGATTTTGGCGTCACATTGAAATTTACTTACGACCCGAATGCGGGTTATTTATACAAGTCCAGTATGCCCGGCATTTTCCCGGATATCCCCCGCTGCCACTGTGCATTGAACACTTATGAGCTACCTACCCTGGATGGTTTAGATATCATTGTTGGTCTTTGTGATGGAGCTATGCTTGGCGCAAATGCATTGGCTGGGTTCCCTAGTCTCAGCACTTTGGAGCACAGTGCACAGTTGGGCTTTCATGGTATCAACGTTTTCCAACAGGACGGTAGGAATGAAAGCATGGTATTGACGCTCGCAAACGCTTTTGAGGGCGGAAAGGTTGAGGCAGCGAAGCAAATGATCGGGAAAAAAGCATATGTCGGTAAGAGACCGTGGATCAATCATTGCGAGTGATTGAGCATGATGTTGACTTGAATAGGGTATCCCTTCTTGCAGGAGGCGAAAGTCACTGCAGTTTCGGATGAAATGTTTCGATATATGCTTTCAGACCAAGGACAGCTTATCCCTGTTCCACATGGTCCAGCAGAACTCAGTAATTGGAGGAGGAAAGCGGAGAGGATTGAAAACCATTATTCCAAGCGTATGGGAGTCGTTACTGGACCAGTTGAAGTTTTGTTCCATGTCGACATGCTAAAAGGCATGCGGCGAACAGATGAAGGAGCGATGATTAAGGAATACGACAAAATTCCTGGCGTGGAGACCGATTACGCTGCACAAACCATCGTATGGAATGTGGTCAGTGAAGATCAGAGGTTCTTAGAGAAGGGACCAGCCTCTATTGAGGAGGAGTTCCCTGAAGGAACGAGGGCATTTTTTCTTGGGGAGTTCAACTACGGAAGGCCAATTGAGATCATTCATCATAACAACAATCATGTTGATGTGTGGCTTCTTAAAATGGTATGTAATGAAGCCGTATCCAATACTATTATTGGTGAACACTGTACTGAGCCCTCAGCAGTCAGAAAAAGAGCCCGATTTTGCCAAACAGTATATTGCACTAGCAGAGAGATCGACACCGTACACAGCATCATACCGTCTTGCCCGCCAACTCGGCCTGAATCCACTTGTATTGAGTAAAATCACATCGAGCTTTCAGGTTCTCGTCGGCGACAAGCGTTTAAACCTTGGGCTTAATCTCAAGTTCGAAGCGAAGAAACTCAAGGTCTTGGGTTATTCCCGGAAAAACGACGGTGGATGGGAATTCTCCAACAAGGCTGTGGGACTTATTCAAGAGTATATGAGCAAATTTCCGCAATTTTTCGAAGGCATCATGAGAAACCCATATGGCGACCTCTACCACGACACAGATTTCTTTGATCCTACCGAGAGCAAGCAAAAGATTGATGAGATTAACGACTGGTTGAAGAGTATCGATAGCAAGGGCTTCGAAAAAGTCCCATTGGAAGCCGAGCAACTCGATAGAGATGTAGTTATGCAGATTGAAAAAGCCATGGATGTCTACCCACTTGCCGTTGGGAAGCCAATACGGGTCAACAAAGTTCCTCGCAAAGCTCTCCTGAAACCGTCGGACGCAGAACACAGACTCGCAGATCAACGCTTCGCTCTTGGAGATCGACTCGTATATGCCCAGGACTCTGGCAAGGTTCCCATCGCCTCCTGGGGAACCGTGATTGGGCTCACTCGAACGTCTAAGACCACGCTGCTTGACGTTGTGTGGGATACCACCTTCATGAGCGGTACTACCCTTGGAAACAGATGCTCTCCATTCAGGGGCATGACAGTTCCGATCTCTTCGGTTCTGAACCTTACCACCCGCCAACTTATCTCTATCACAAAGGCGAGCAATTCAAACAATGCGTTCAGACCAGCGCCTATGCCAGTGCCGTTGACGAGTAGCTACGCCAACGCGGCGATGGGTACCGGCTCTAGTTCACCCTCACCACAACCTGGTTTTTACCCACCTCCCGTCAATGGTTTCCGTGGTGGTCGCGGTGGAAGGGGAGGTTTCCCAAGAGGTAGCTTCGAGCAGCAACAATCACAGTACCCTATCACCACTATACCTGGAAGAGGTGGCTTTGTACCAAGAGGTCCTACAGTGGTGCTCAGTCGTCGCGGTGGACCTCCAAGTGGACCACGAGGTGGCGCGGGAGTGCCGGGGTTGCTGCACCAAGCGGTTGTGCAACCACAACTGTACCCTCCCCAGCCGGGACAGTATCAGAATGTACCACCACCGGCAATTTTAAATCGGGGGAGAGGTGGACGTGGTGTAGGAAGAGGGCTAAGAGGTGTGCCAAGCGGGCTTCGGGGAAGGGGCGGTGGACTGGTGGATGTGAATGGCGGACCGCCAACAGTTTATACTGCTGGTGCCGACGTGGGACCTCAAAACATCCAAAGCCAATAGGGTGGCTTTGGAATGCATCTAGGGTTCTTGTGGAGATAGAAGGGAAGAATGGGATGGTCTGGGATTCCTGTCTTATTGTATTGAATGAATGTACTCTTGGGACTTGTTTTTACTTGTGTCTTTTATACAACGGGTTTGACGAGCGAGCAGTTGGCGGGTCGGTATGTTGTACGATACGGAAGTATATCGTCATGATTCATTAGTATCGGTACTAAGAAGCTTTTGGAGTCTTGGGGTTTTGTGCTGTATGGCTAAGAGATGATTACTCCGTGTATTATTGTTGCTTAGTTGGTAGGTCATCCATCCATAAAGGCTTGAGGGAGAAGGGGGGATTCTAATAATTGTTATCGGGGAGAAGTTGGGATGGTTTCAGTATTGAGTCTGTATACTTTTACTTCATGTAAAGTGAACTTTGAGGTACAACACAAGCCAGCAATATAGACAGGCAGTAGATGATGGAGGTCAAGTCACTGTGCCATAATGAGTGGCGTGCTCATAAAACGCTTCATGATTAGGTAGTACTTAAGTATACATTCATTTTGGAATAGAAAAACTCCTACGCACAGGCATTTCCTCTTGACACTTACCTCCGCTTGCCGCACTCATGCATGTTTCGTCCATGATGCAGGTACGGAGGGGAGGGATTTTATTTATTTCATTCTTTCTTTGTTTCTGTGTTTATTAATCATATTGTATTCGGATAACATTTAAATACACTTTATCCCCGGCACTTCCACTACAGGTTTCCCCATAGCTTCCAAGTCGCGCCTCCCCACCCACTACCCTCATCCCCTAAAAACTTACCAACTTTCCGTAAGTACGTGCGTGGATACCCGCGCCAAGATATTTGAGACAAACTTCTCATCCATCCTTTGATGATTCTTTTTAGTGGTGGATGGTTGGTCCAGGTTTGTTTCAAGTCGTACGGGTATGGGTGCTGCTGGCAGATGACAGTTGATCATTGGAATATGTTGAAGCCAGGATCATTTAGAGTACTCCCCCAACGACGAGTTTCTGGCGCAGGTGTTGGCTGGATGGATGGAATGTTGATTCCTGTTATGTAAGGAACAAGTGAACACGCGTGTGCGGTACCGTGGAAAATAGGTTTCCATACTTTGGTTTTTCTCTCTCAAAGTTGGGCTAAAGGAGCCGGAGGCGAGTTCGGGTGTGTGACAGCACTCACAAGCTCGCCATACTCCTTCTCCCGGCTAGGTAAAATTTCGAAGTACGCCTTGTCTGTTATATAGCAGGGATGATATCCTGGGATCCGAAGCCACCACCACCACCACTACACGCAATAGGAAAATGATATACCGGGTGGTTGTTTGAACACGCCTCGGTGTACACGCATGCAGTGTACGATTCAATGTGTGGGGTTTGGGATGAGTTGCACATGTGAGGGCTGGCTGGTAGAAGGCTGTTTCTATTCCTGTGTAAGGCTTTACGAGGCAACAAAGTGCGGATGAGAATTACGGCCGTTGGGTTAGCGTTGGCATGACGGTATCGTATCCGTTTACTAACAAGGCACACATAGTGTGGCAAGTATCTAACTAATCTCGCATGGGTGACCGCGAAGACTGCGAGAAAGTTTGCAAGTAAAAGTGATTAAAAAAATTCCGGAAAAGGGGATTCAGGGTCGCATAATACGGTGCCTTGGCACCGCTTTTCCGGTCCCTCTTGGCGTTCTTTACCGCCAGTTTGTCGCCGAAGGCTTAACCGCGCGCCCAGTGCGCTGAGAGGTGAATCGCTTTAGGGGTGTAACATATGACGCGGATTTTTGCCATAACACAGCCCTATCTATTCGACTATAACTTAGGTGCTCACGGACGGCCACATGATATATGGACCTGGTACACCATATAAAGTGAACGCAGTTGTACTTTGGACAGAAGCGTGGGCACCCAGATCTATAAAGGGCCATCGCAATCTGTATCGCTATAATAGTTAATCAATATCATTTAACAGGTACTTCGAGATGATTAGCACAGCTCACAAGCCTACTCCTCCACGCTTATCCAACGCGAGACCACCCAAAGTATACATACTCGTCCAACAAACCGCATAAAAAACCGCGGGAACATGTCCTGCATCTGATACTCAGACGGCTGCACCAGCACGAGACACATTCATCAGGTCACTCGGTAACGCTTAACACTCGTGACAGACGATTCCCAAGAGGGCTTTGATAAACGCTTCAGTTCGTTCGCTCGGTACGGCTTTTTGGGCCGGATTGTCCCCTTTCTGCTCGCCTCTCCTCCTTCATATTCTCTTGTGTCATCCGTACGTCTCGCCCGGTTCGACTGCCCCGGCGTTGGTCCTCCTCCTGGTCCCATGACAGCTTTGATACTCCAGTCCCTCTAGGTCATCATCGGTCCTCATATGATCAATAACGCATGTAGCAGACCTTCTGATGTGGTGAAAACCGCATTTATTCCTCCTTTCCGACCCTTAAGCATTCCAATCACTCTTCCTTCGCTATCCAGCACTGGCGAACCTGAGTACCCGTCCGCTGACGGTGCATCATACTTTCCCATGCCCTTTCGGATGGGTACGCTCGTCCTTTGTGAAGTGTGACAACTGGTTGTTCGACTCGCTGCGTGGTATAAACAGAAGAAAAGGTCTGAAGCGCAGTTGTGCGCAAGGCAAGTCGGAGGAAGTGTACATCAGAACACCGGAGTACGGCGACGTCCAAATCTTTGACGTATCCCACGAACTGGAGTTCATGCAGCTTCTTTATTGGATCAAGAGGGTTTGAGACGAAGATTTCCGCAACTTCATATTTCGGGCTCGGTTCTTCAATAATGTGATAGGCGGTGAATAAGTATTTATAGCTGAACGCGAAGGCTGTGCCGACGTCTGCACCCATACACATTAGTACCAACAGCTGTTACTCAAAGAGAGGAAACACTCACAGTAGCGGATTTGTCCTTACCTTCTTCTGAAAGAGAACCAGCGGTGACTTCCTTCTGGATCGAATGAACGGATGCTATCGTCTTCTTCGTGTAATGACTAGAGGGTAGGGGAGGTTGCCCAACAAACGCAGAGATCCGATCCATCAGTTTCGATTCTGTGAAAAGTTAGTCTAAACAGATAGCGGCGAACCAAGGGGAGATTCCACCTACGTAATCAATCTCATCTAACTGAGGATCGTGAGGCAGGTGAACGGTGGGGACTGCGTATCGAGAGCAGACCGAATTATAATACGATATCGTAGAGCTTGGTGGGTGTAAGTTTCGAATCTAGAATCCGACTTAGTCAATGTAAGGGAAGGAAACCCGTGACGGAGATGAGCAGCGCAGGATACGGTGAAAAAGCGACGAAAAGGAATCGACGGAAACTGAGCGGGGACGGAGGATTTGTAGATTCTTGAGGAAGTGGAACAACATGTGCTTATCCTCCTCTTTCATGCCAATGCCAAAAAAACCTTAAGTCCCATTTTAATCTTATCTACCTAGGTAATCAGATAACATATTTATTAGTTGTTGCAAGATTTGTCTTATACGAGACTCCTCGTGCACATGAGTCCGTTCGTTCCTTGATGCTCACTTCATCACCTTCTGCCAGGTGGTGAAGCCGCGGGACGCTAGGAATAGCCGCCAGCGCTTAGGAAATGGGAGTATACGCCATCCTCAATTGAAGCCACCGCAACGGATGGTAAAATTCAGTCTTGGCGAATTGATCCTAGGGAAGCCGCAATATAATACGATTAAACTGGTAGGCAGGCTGCTTACAAATCTCATCTCGTACGTTCTTGCGAGCTTGATTTCAGGCTCTTCTAATCCGTCTTGGGCATTGTCGGAGGAGGCTGAAAGAGGTACAGTAGAGGTGCGATCGCGATGGAGAGATGCAATGAGAGAGCTTCGATTGGGGTGGAGAAGCGATCGATAGAGTCAAGGGAACTTCTTTGTCTGAACGACCACATTGCGGAAAGTGGACCGTGGGATCGTCTTTATGGCCGTCGGTGCAAATGTATTTTTGCTCATTTGTACTGACGATATTTTACACCAACGATATTTTGCACGATCATTGCACAATTTTGTGCCTAGATGCCTAGATGCCTAGTGTCTTAAGTAATATATAGGAACTGGCTGGATGATGTCGTTCGTTGGGTGATGGCGCGACATCTCGTCCTCTCTGATTGCACCCATACAAAAACCCCTATCGCACCATCGCCCAACGAACGCATCCCCAGCCAGTGACTGACTATATGAGTACTAGATCTTAGGAACACAGCGGAACTCTCCTAGACCTAGGCTGTGTAACTCCACGTGGGTAATCATGATCCATTCTTCACACGTAATTTGATGACTTCGGTTATTGTAGATAGATCAGCTGTAGAGTACTCTTGTGCCCAGACTTTTGCTAGCAATAGCGCTGAGAAGGAGAACCTCAGGAAATCAGATTTTAGGATGTGGGGGTTAGGCATTATGCTCTATTCGGATCCCACAAATTCTTAGAGCCGAAGTCATTGTGTTCAGGGTTTTTTTCTCTTGCGCAAACAAATTCCCACCACAAAAAAGTGGCACGGAGTAGCAAAGCCTTACAATAAATTTTTGTGTGCGTGTAAGTAATCTATCTGTAATTGCCACAATAATTCGGCAAACATTCCCTTCTAAATAAGTGCGAAATTTTATATTTATTTATGGCAACATTTTAAGCCTGAAGAAATGTAGTTTCCGAAATGGAAGAACGAGAACTCTATTCCACATGAACCTTACTCGGTAGAACAGAACCGAGGTGGTCTTTTCGGATTTCTATGTACGAGTACTCTAGTGGCTATGCGAAAGTAAAATACCTAAAACCTCTCGCGCGATTCGCCACTTTTCACCGGAGATGTTGCATTCTAGGAAATCGAACCGGGAGGGAGATTTGTGATGGTGGCTTTTGATGCTTAGCCATGCGCACATGGATGAATTAGAAATTATATGGAGATCTCAATAAAAATCGATTCTGAACGGCGGCCCGATATTCCAATCAGGTATGCCTGCATTATGGGACCGTTAATTTCATGCTGTTATTGAACGGCTGAAAGCCAGCAATATGTCTGGCTGATGACGGTCAAGATCAAGATTCCAGGGTGAGCGATATTGATGTAAGGGTTGCCTGCTGTTGTCACAGGGCAAGCTCGGCTCAGAAAAAAGTGGATGAGGATGGAGGATTTTCAGGGCTTCCTTCTCTTTCGGGCAGCCTGTCTCGATCTCGATCACACACGCAAAAAAAAACAAAAGAGGCTGAACACCACCCTCGTACGCGGCCTGGTGGGTGGTGTTTTCCCCTTGCAGCAACTAAAAATAGAGTCCCAAAAAATACTAAGCCCAACGGAGATCATCGGGTGCAATTCGTGCCAGCCTTTTGTGTGCAGCGGGGTTCCATTCCGGGTTGGGTGCTTTACAGGGGAAACTTGTCTGTAGTTGCTGTTGAAACCTTTTATATTAAGCCCCTTCGTTCTCTTCTCGTTCCTCTTCTTCCTTCTTATTTAACAACCGATTAATACCACCATACCATCACCACACACTCGTTTTTCTCGACTCACAACAACTACCAACAAACCAAAACCACCCAAATCAAAACCCCCCCCCCTTCACCAGTCATAAAAATGCGTTTCGAACCTCTTGCCCTCCTTGCCATCGCCAGCTTCGCAGCCGCCCAATCCTCTGGCCTCCCCCACAGCAGCAACATCACCATCTCATCTGGCCACATCATTCCTAGTGCTTCTCCGACATACACAAATGGCACCATTGGAACCACCATAAGTACGCATCCACTACTTTCCTCTTGATAATTCTAATAAATGCCACAGTCAAGAGTTCCGGCTCCAGTGCAACCGCAACTACCACGAAGGGAACCACCGCTGGCTCCACGGCCACCGGCAGTGCTCCTGCATCTTCCAGCACTGGCAATGCTGCCCCAGGAACCTACGCCATCAACTCGTTCGGTGCTTTCGTCCTGGCAATTGGTGCTATGGCCGCTGGTCAGTTGGTATAAGCATGCATCGTCTTCTCCTCTGTTGAATATCGGAAATAATGTGTTACGCCTGGAATGGAGTGGAATGGAATGGAATGGGATGGGATGAGTGGATTGGGTTGGTATTAGATAATGATGGTTTTTTTTCTGGGTATCACGATTATCTGGGTTTTTTGTCTTTATGGGTTGTGGGTTAAGGGGGAACTTGGACTAGGAGGAAAAGGCAGTGGAGGCAGGCTTTCTTCGGTCTGGGTTGTACAAAATACGGGTGTTCTGTACTCCATGCCTGGTTGGAAAATAGTTTGTTCTAATACCTTTTTTTCTGCTGTTGACATTTACTTCTTTTGCTGCACTTTGGCGTGGGGCATTGGGAATTAATTTTTATACCATTGATAATATGGAGCCGTTCGGTTGTAAATCTTAGGAATTTAATCTGAGCAATTGTGAAGTGAATGTGAAAACCAGTTCAAAATCTGATCAATTATCTCGAAAATGAGTGCCTAATAGGCACCCGTTACAGTCGAGTTTTTGACTTCACCTTCAGCTGAAAATTATGCATACTCAAGTGGCTCCTAAAGAACTTGAAGCAATGGTTGGATATTCGCCAATTGAAGTTCGACCTTCATACCAAAATCGATATGGTTCCAACAATCAAAAAAGCTTCTGCCCTCGTCTCCGACACCTCTTGTCCTCGTCTCCAAAGAAAATACGTGCGTTTGCTAATGCCCACCTCCAATTAGACGCTAGGATGTATACCTTGTAACCCACCTCATCAGACTTTCAACATCAGTCGTGTCGTGTCATGTACCACCTTCTCTGGTCATCCTTGAATGGGCGTACGTAACCACTTGTGTTCCTTCGGCAACCTGCGACATCACCACGTACACATCTCTTTCGTGCGACAGGCTTGCCTACCTGTCTGCCTGAGAGTTAAAGACTAATAGTAGGTAAGCTTCTTCTTCTTCAGCCCTCAGACAGATTTAGCTTTTTTGGTTCGGATGTGACTCTGTAGTTCTGCGAACGTGCAACACATACCCCGAGACTGATTTGTTGAATAGCGAACTCTGGATTGGAGTACGCGGCGTGGTGACTGAAGATGGAAGGTGCTATACGTCGACAGAAATTGTTTCGTGGAGGCTGATGCATGATAGTGGTAGGTACTTGGTGATGAAGGGATTAGATTATGCAAGAGTGGGGTTTTAGAAACTGTGATCAGCACTTTGGATGATACTCTACTTCGCTACCCATGAAAATTTGGGAGGCGAATATCTATCCAGTCTCTGCTCGTCAGGCCAAGGAGGTTGGCGATGGATAGTGGGTGTCTGCGGATACAACCTGCATATTCAATCGGGACTTCGAATTCTTCAACCATCTGCGGGACAATCCGAATTTAGTATGTAGAGTAGTAAAAGAGCCCATGTCATTCGTCTCATATGATGCATGCTGCTTATTGAGAATTTCCTAAATCGGCATCCTGAATTCAGTGCTGAACAGACTTCTCTTCAGTCTGAGTTATAATTGTTTATATACAGCATGCATGCGTGATGAATGCGGGGGCTGTTCCGTCGCGGTGCTTGGCGCATGAGCTTTGACCGTGCGATAGCTCTTGATATCTTGGGAGTCCAGTTCGAATTCGGGCTCCCGGGCTGGGAGGAGGTTTGTCTTGACTACCGATAGGAAGTGGGGGGTTTCCGGGTATATTCACTAAGAACTTCCTCAAAAAATGTGTGTCGATGAGGGATGGAGCAATACCGGCAAGGCGATAATGTAGGAATCCTAGAACTTACGGGAACACAGATAACCTTGATAATTCTCGCAAAATATAAGACCTCGGATGAGTATACGGTATACCCAGCCTCACAAGCAATTATAGTTTATCTGGGGGGCTGTTGGTACTCCCTGGATTTGTCGAGGCTAAGGTCTGCTGCTTCATCCACTTCACACATTCTGAGTGTAGAACCGCATGCATGCCAATTGTGATTGATTCGGTCTTTTGCATTTTGCATGTTGGTGGTGACCCCGGCTCTTGAAAGTAAAGCCACATAACCAGAAATGCGAAATGGGCGCTTCAACGATGACAGGGATCTGAGACAGTTAGCTGTCGATCTCCCGCTCCTGTCAAGAATAAGATCAAGGGTTGAAAACAATGCTGCCAGAACAGAACCATCCAAAATATACACCGTAATATGTTCCTTCGCAAAATCAGTATCGAATAGTCGAAATTAGTCGAAGCAGCGTTCTAGTATGGACGAATAAAATCCAATACTCATCGGAGAAAAGAGTAAGAACACAGCATCTGCTACGTGATTAGAGGACAAAAGCACCAAGTTGACGAGTGCGACACTTACTGGAGTCTCGATAGGATGTCGGTGACATCCTACATATGTACCTGGGTTAGGGATTTGAAGCACCACAACTGAGTGATCAAGTTGCCGTTTGCATTGAAGGTCACTCGCTAGCTCGTTTTCCTTCCCGTCCCTCCTCTCCTTTGAACATTGCTGCAAACTTGGATCCATTTGAATTCAAGCAGATTTCTTGCTACTTTCTACTTGCTACTTATTGCTCTACCTGTCCTAACTAGAATATATGGCTTCCTGTATCGCCAGAAATCCAATCACCGATCCACCATGCATCTCAATGAAGCTCGAGAATCAATTGCTTACGGATACGGCGAGGGTAATACTTGAAGAGCTCGAGGGGAGACCGATTCCATATACCTCAACAACTACAGAGGAGAATATTGGATCCAGGAAGCCCAGAGAAGCGTGGAACTCTACAGGATTCAGGAAGCCTCCTCTCGCCAATATCATCACTTCAAACATCCCTCCAACTCCAAGGTAAGCAGCATTCTCCTAGAAAGCCCGTAATCTGAGCAGCTGACCCTTTGTAGCTACCTGCGGAATTCCTCCATGAGTGGAATCGAGAATTATGGTAGCGAATGCTTCTTCCCTGGACTCAACACACCAGAAGATCCTTACGCCGCCAAGGCTAACTCGGACGGAATTACTATGGAAATGCTATGTCAACTAGCAAAACTTATATCGCCCTCGAGGAGCCGTTCAAGCACGAATAGTAGTAGTGAAACGAAATACCCGCGAGCTTCTGATTCTTCATCTGCTACTTCTCGCACTCGATCGTATACATCTTCATTTGGGAATTCGGTTCAAGATTATTCCTCTCATACAACAAACGATTCCGACCCTCCAAAAGAAAAGACTTCCAATTGGAATTCTGTGCCAGTTGTGTCATACCGAACAGCTCCGATCCCCGCCGACTCGTTTCCTTTGGCACCCCTTCGTGCATGGGGGATGAGCAACTCTCAGTCTTACTTTGATTTGTACAAGCCTATGGTAGGTGGCTGGTAATGTACTTGATTCCAGAACTAATACTGTTCCAGAATTGCCGTTATCCTTCGGTTTGGGACTTCGTAGACGTCAGGTCACCGGTTGTACGGATCAGCTCTTCGGCAGTACATAGTACCTTCTCAACGATTTGGCAAAAATTAGATATTGCCCTGGCCCAAGAGATCTGGCAGTGGGGAAACGTTTTCGAACAAATCCGTGATCGTACACTGTTCAAACTCTCAGCCATTGCACGAAATAGGGACTATATTACCACGAAAAGCCATGAAATCTGGAAAATTTACCGTTACAAACACCAGGAACTGTTGAATGCAATGCGTACACTTTACACGAAGCAATTCGGAAAACCTGTTTGGGCTATAAGTGATGCGCAGATCATGCAGTTTTTATATACCTGCGACACTTGTTTCAGTAGAGAGGACACCGAGGACAATCCAGGAATCAAGGACGACAAACAAGTAGAGAAATATGTCGAAGTTTCAATGAAGTTTGGGCCTGATAACGCCCAAGTTCGCCGCTATATGCGGCAGATAGTCATTGATCCATGCCATATCTACGCCACTGCTGGGGAAGACTTCGAGCTCCATCTTTCTCTTTGGGATCCTCATAAAACCTTTGACCAGCTCAAGTCAAACACTCGCTTTGAATTGAAACCAAAAGTCCCATGGCTTCATTATAGTGCCGCAACCCACTCGTTTATCGGTCGGGTACCTGTCACCATTAGTCCTGTTGGAGGATCGTCGCATTATCAGCTTGAACTTGGACTAATTGCTTATGTCGTTGACGTTCTTCCGAAGGGAGTGGAAAGAAAAACCACGATTCAGGCAAAGGTAAACATTTGGGTGTTAGAGGCGGAGGATAACAGACATACTACCAACTTATTTGATGGCCCAGGCGACACCGAAGAAATGGGTTTCTTTCCTTCTTCCTTTCCCACGGGTTTTATCGACACCCCACAGGTTGGAGCAAATACTGGAGAGCCCGAAATCAATCACAAAGATGAGAGCCCACACACTCATGACACAGGTGATTCAAATATAGAACACAACAGTATCTGGCAGGATTATTACGAAGTGTCCCCTGACGTGTATGATGTCCTGGAAAACACTTTCGATAACAGCTCCCTGCAAGACTACAATGAGCACGCTCCCAAAAACGACATCAAGAGCGCTCCGGGGACGTTGGTGGAAGTGGTACCCTCACAGCCTGGACCCAGTGAAGAAGAATGTATGTTGGGGAATCCAAGTCTATCAACAGCTGTCGATGGCGGGATCCACAACCCTTTGTTTTTCTTTCGGAATGATAGCCTCTCAACTTTGGCTGGAGGGGAGAAATATGAGGAAAATGCGCTGGATTCTTGGATGCAGAATGCAATGATGGTCAAGAGGCTCCAAGACAAAAATGAAAGTGAGAATCAATTAATTGAAGATGGTTCTTGTTCCAATGAGCCAACCCCAAGTGTCCTGGCAATGAGCAATGAGTTTTGGGACTTGGCGGCAGAATCAGAAGAAGGAAGGGAAAGGCGTCTTTCAGCTATCCACAACGGAGGGTGTGGACATGACGACATGACTTTAACTTCTGGAGCAGGAGACAGCACGGACGATATGGTGAACCATCAAGATGTGCATCATTCGCCGTTCAGGGTATATACACCGGCCCGGGATGGGATGGCATCTGTATTTGTTCAAAGTGAGTGGAACACCCTGTTATGGACAGGGTATTACGAAGTACTGGACGATTGGAACCTTGGCTCGGACTCGATTCTTGCTACAGGTGCAAGTACCCCTCATTCGACTAGCCCTGATAGATATGAAGACGACGACGATGGTCAACCGGATCTTGAGTTCCTTGAGCCTCTGGGAAGGTGCGGTCCTCGTTTCAATCTGTAGAATTACAACAGTGGTAAGTTACTTTTCCATAGTCATACACCCACCACAGGATGCTAACAGATTTATAGAATGAATGTTTGTTTAGATGGGAATAAAATCCGATACCCAACGGCTTTGCGTGTAATTGTTTTGCTGCTAGGTTATATTCGATACCAGGTGGTTCTATTGCTTTCGAAGTCGATTGAGACTGTGTACTTTATTAACTCCATGGAAATTAATACGATCCAAATGGTTTACTATATAAATAATCCGGTTACTTTTTCTTGCTTTACTCATGTGCTAGTATCTAGTGGATGTTCTCAAAGGATGTTCATGCACTCCGTAACTTCCGAGTCAAAGCTCCGTTAGGTTGCTATGAGAGCATTGACGTAGGCGGGTCGAGACTTCGGCTGATTATAGCGATGAGAGAGAATGTACTTGGCCGCCGCCCAATCGCCCCACCGAAGTTGCACATATGGTCTGGTGAGACGTGGGTGCGGTCATCATCTATGGTGATATCTTGGTCTACGGATGCGTCCAGGGTCAAACGAACGGTATCGGGATAGGCAGACCGATGATGCTTGATCATAACTGTAGTGGTATTATATCCAGTCCCGCAAGATCTAGAGCATACTGTATGGTAAGCTGTAGAAAGGTTACTACCACAGCTTCATCGAGGCAGCTTTCTGGAATGGAATTGAGAGAAAGCATACAAGCTTGATACCATCTCTATCAAGAGAATCCACCTCCACAACATAACAGAATCAATCCTTCCTGTCGTTTCGTTAAATAGATCTAAAAAAATAAGAAAACTTAAGAAAAAAACAAACACATGCAAATCATCAAATTGTTAAAAATAAAAAGGAACCCATCTCCATCCCTCCAGCTCGTTTTTTTTTTCCATTCTTTTTTTTGATTGAGATCAGAAACAATATAACACCCTGTTTGGTTTACTATCATCAACTCCAAGTTCTTTCTCATACGTATGATGGAAGGTGGCGCGGACTCACCAATTGGTATCCATGCCCATTTCCCCCACACTTGACTTTGCCCCTTTGTGTTTCTTTTTTGTTTTTCCTTTTGAAAACGATAGAAAAAATCTTTGAAACCTTTGGCTCTTCTGCTGCTTTGTTCAATCATTTCAATTATATTGTAATCTACACCCCCATCAACCCACTCGCTCGCTCACTTCCCTTTGCACTTAAGCCAGCAAGTCGGAGACGTTCATTGGCATCTCGTCGATCTGCGTGCCTGTTGTTATACGCGTGGTTAGTGAGGCCGTGGGGATTGAGGGGAGGACGTACTGTAAAACAACTCGATATCACGCAAGATCCTGACGTCCTCACTGGTAACGAAATTGATGGCGACACCCTTGCGTCCAAAACGTCCTGAACGACCAATTCTATGGATGTAGTTTTCACGATTGCTGGGGAGATCGTAGTTGATGACTAGAGACACCTGCTGCACGTCGATACCACGCGCCCATACGTCGGTCGAGATCAGCACTCTCGAGTTGCCCTGGCGGAACTCGTTCATGATGGCGTCACGCTCCTTCTGCGGCATGTCACCGTGCATACTGGAGACGGTAAAGTTGGCTTCCCGCATCTTCTCGGTCAACCAGTCGACCTTGCGCCGCGTGTTGCAGAAGATCACGGCCTGTGTGATCGTTAGGGTGTCGTAGAGATCGCAGAGGGTGTCGAATTTCCACTCCTCCTTTTCGACGGCGATGAAATATTGTTTCAGACCTTCGAGGGTCAGTTCGTCACGCTTGACGAGAATGCGTACAGGGTCTGTCATGAATTTTGTGGTCATGTCCAGCACGTCGTAAGGGAGTGTGGCGGAGACGACGACAACTTGCGTGGAAGGGGGAAGGTAGCGGTAGACATCGTAAATTTGCTCGCGGAACCCGCGGTTAAGAAGCTCGTCTGCTTCATCGAGAACTAACATCTTGATCTGTCGTGTGCGGAGGTTGCGTCGGCGGATCATGTCTGCTACACGCCCCGGCGTTCCCGAAACGACATGCTGCCCATAGTCAAGTTTGCGGATGTCTTCGCCGATGTTGGTACCGCCGATGCACGCATGGCATTGCACGTTCATATAGTCGCCGAGAGCCATGACGACGGACTGGATCTGGGTTGCGAGTTCGCGGGTCGGGGAGAGCACCAGCGCTGTTCAAGAGAAACAGAAGTTAGCAAGTAATGGTCTCGCACAAAAGCGGCCTGAGATGGACCTTGGGTCTCTCGGATCGCGGTGTCGATAACCTGCAGGATCGAGATGGAGAAGGTCGCGGTCTTTCCGGTTCCCGACTGCGCCTGTGCGATGGTATCGCGACCTTTACAGATCTGTACGATTGCGCGCGATTGCACGGCGGAGGGCGATTCGTAACCGTAGGCGTAGATACCGCGGAGGAGATTCTCTTTCAGTTGCATCGCCTCAAAGGTCGGTGCCACAGTCACCTCCTTGCTGGTGGAGAACTCCAGGCGCTGATCCTCGCGGCGGTCGATTCCTTCGGCCATGATTGCTGCTGGTGTTCGGATTTGAGAGTGTATATGGTGGAATATGGATTGGGCAAGGGGAGGGTGGGTATTCGTGGGTGGTAGAGGTGGTGTTAGCTGGCGACGACAAGCTGAGATTGAAGTTGCAGCTAGCCCCGCCCGGGTAACTAATGAGGGTCAGACATAACTTTGTGTTCGCCTCGTCTCGTCTTCCGGCATCACGCATCACCCAACTGCACGACTTTTCGCGATTCTACCCCATTGAAAACCCTATAGAGTCGATATCATGGCCGTACTAGAGGAGCAACGAAGCTTGTGCGAAGATCTTGAGCGACTGGAGCAAGCCTGCGCAGACCGCATTCTCGAGGAACCAAAGACGGTTCGTAGTTTCTTTCCAGTAGTGTCCAGCAACTAACACGAAATCCATTTGGCAGATCCGCGACCGTCTAGCGCGCGACCACCAAATCTGCAAATTTGTGGACCGCTTTCAGCAACAATCACAGCGGCTTCTAACACTCAAAACCGACACCGATGGCAACCTACAAAAAGAGCTCGACTCTCTAACAACCCATGATCCATTCGAGGAGTTCTACAAGCAGCTTGCAACGATGAAGAGCTTCCACCGACGCTACCCTAACGAGCCCGTTGAGAACCTCGAGCGCGCCTACAGACGTCGTCCGCCCGGCGAGAACGGCGTCATCCCAGACTACCTCTCCGAGATCGACTCAATGTTTACCGGTGAGGAAAGCAACGGCCGCTTCTTCGACCTCACTCAGAGCCATGAGGAATACCTCAACCTCCCAAGCGTCAAGCGTATCACTTATCTGCAGTACATGTCGGTCTTTGACAAATTCATGCAGTTCAACCGCTCGCAGAAGATGAACGAGAAATACTTCCAATACCTAACTGGAGTCGCAAACTACCTCGAGTCTTTCTTGCGGCGCACACGGCCCCTCGATGACCCCGACAAGATCGTAGCCAAAATCGAGAGCGAGTTCACACAGGCATGGGAAAAAGGCCAAGTCCCAAATTGGGGGAAAAACGGTCCCGAAGCCACCGTAAAAGTGGAAGAAAGTAATAACGGCGCTGATTCTGTCGAGTTATTCTGTTTCGCTTGCCAGAAAGGGTTCAGCAACAAGAACGTTTATGACCACCACACATCGTCGAAAAAACACAAAAAGAATGCGGCCGCACTAGATCAAACCGCTTCATCCAACGGCATCAACCAAGACATTGCACAGAAGGCCGAGCTTGCGCACCTAAAAGATCGCGCCATCGCCGAGCGAGAATGGAGGATAACAAAGTTGACCGAGTTGATGAAGGAACAGCGGGACGCAACGACCACAAACGTCGAGCGGAAACAATCTCTGACCGAGCGCGAGCGGCAGATGGAGCTTGAAGCGTTGTACGCCGAGTCAAGCGAGGCGCCGCAAACAGCCGGAGATGGAGATGGCTCTGATGATGACGGAGATGACGATTCGAAGATCTACAACCCCCTCAAGCTTCCGCTAGCCTGGGACGGAAAGCCAATCCCATACTGGCTCTACAAGTTGCACGGTCTAGGTGTCGAGTTTCCCTGCGAAATTTGCGGTAACTTTGTGTACATGGGCCGCAGAGCGTTCGATAAGCACTTCAACGAACATCGGCATATACACGGGTTGCGGTGTCTGGGTATCACAAACACCACCTTGTTCAGGGAAATTACAAAGATCGACGAGGCGCAGAGGCTGTGGGAGAAGCTGGAGGGAGACAAGAAGAGGCTGAAAGTGCAGGCGGAGACGGTGGAGGAGATGGAGGATGCACAGGGTAATGTCATGCCTAGAAAGGTGTTTGAAGATTTGCAGAAACAGGGATTGTTGTAAGAAAGCTCGCAGGATCCATACTTTTTGTCGTTCGGTGTTGCGGCGGGTTTCTGGGTAGTGTTTGTTTTTTATTTACATGTCTTTTTTAGGATTACTCCGGTGAGATTCAATCTAATCTAAGTACGCTACTAGAATGGGTTTGATTCTTGCGGCATTTATTTGTTATTCTGGCTTTTTCTTGCACACGAAAAGGACTTTATTTCGGCGCTGTTCATACTTTTGTACACTACAATAGCTTCAAAGGCCTCTGCTCTACGTCTTCGTGAGAATTATTCATGCGACCTTACTTCTTGTACGCCCTCAGGTATCGTTGCCTAAACATCATCGTTAGTGATCTAACCCGTCAAAATTCTACAGGAAAACCAAGTACATACCACCAGTCCCTAAAGTTGACTGTTGACACGTCAATTCCAATATCCTTCAACGCCTGCGTGGAGAGATGGCAATCATAGGGGCGTTGAACTATTTCCTCATCAGCCCATAATCACAACCCTCTAGGAAGACCAAACTAACCAGTAGAATTGGGGTCATTCGTAGCGTTCGGGGCCAAATGATCCAGCGGCAGCCCGGCAACATCAGCCATAATCTGGCAAATCTCATATCTACGCGCTTTTATCAGCCTTGTACCAAATTAATACCTGCCTCCCACAAGTTTACCTACTTCGTCATGCGATCCTCACTCGAGAACTGAAGCACCTCTGGCAACCCTTCTGTTCCGTTCTTATACTTCTCGGTGATATCCTTCAACACTCTAGCTACATCCTCAGTGTTGGTAGGGTACCGAATACTCCACGCATCCATCTCCATGCCCGCCTTTCCCTCACGGTTCCACACCACGTCAAGCAGCGTGTTCACCGCGCTCTCACCATTCCTTTCCACCTCACCGTATAGCACCGGAACGCGCAGAACCACCCCGCCGCAAGAAAGTACTGCCTGCTCTCCCGCCAGCTTCGTCTCGCCGTAGAAGTTCGGCGGGTTCGTTGGGGAGTTGTGGGAGTATGGCGCTTCGCCCGGCATGCCAGGGAAAACATAGTCCGTGCTGATGTATATCAGCACGATTCCCCGCGCGCTACAGGCTTTGGCCAGGAGCTGCGTCGCTGCCACGTTGAGACGCTGGGTGCCTGAGGGGTCGGCCGCACATTTGTCTGGGAAGCGCTCAGCGGCGCAGTGGATTACGACTCTTGGTCTGACGATAGTGGTGGTGTTAGCACGGGTGGGGAGAGGTTCGAGGAGGAGCGCGGGGAGGGACTTTGTTTCTTCGAGAAGTGAGAGCACCTCGGTGTTGTTTCCAAGGTCGACTTTGCGGATTGTGGGAGGCTTTGCGCGGGAGAAACCTATGGTTTGTGAGGGAGGAAGAAAATGGGAAGGGAAGAATATACCGGTGCCGACAACATTCCATTCTGCGTCTTGGAAAGCCTTGACTATGCAGCGGTATCAACTACTATCACTCATGGGGAGAAATTGAGGTGATAAATACCGACTTGACGACCCAATTGGCCTGTTGCGCCGGTAATTACGACTGTTTTATCCGACATTTGTTTGTGTTTGCCTTGGGATCTCACGATAGTGGGTGTTTCGTTTCGTTTTTGGTGGTTGTAGTGGGGCAATGTGCGGAGATTTACGGTAGACTATGACGTACGGTGACTAGCCCCCATCCCTCGCAACTGGAATCAGAATCCGAGCGGATCGGCATGCAAAACAACGGTTGCGGTATGGTTTTTGTCCCTACCGATGTCGGTCTCTTTGCCAAAGGCTCAAAGAAGCAAAATATAGCCAAAAACCTAACCCTATAATCATGGATACATCACTCACTTCAAAGTTCAATTCATAAGAACGATAAAAAGAACCACATCAGAATTGGGTAAATCATATATAAGAACCGACGGCAAGACAGTCTTTATTAACAACCGAAAACTAATGCGGCAGGGAGAGGATGCCATGTTGAAGAATTGAAGTCCGTTTGCAGTCTTTGCACTAATACGTCGATCCAACACATGCCCACTGACCACAAGGTTTGCATGACGCTTTCTATTGGTGTTAAGTGATCCGTTAATAGTCAGACTAAATGATTCAAATAAGGAGCTGATAGTGGCCACTATATTCTGCTCGGGGATAAAGAAACCCTTTCTGTGGTCGAAATACTATTCATATTCTTGATACGTATCTCCAACTTGTACTGTTACACATAAGATATACCTCGTCGGAAGTTTCCATCAGTGATAAGTTATGGATAAACCTCCAGCCGAGAGCAGTGAATGTCTAGATATCTCACGTAGAATATCATCGTTTCACACAACTAGCTATGACTGAATCTCTAGTGGAGAAGGGTAGAGGTGGGGGTCTCCGCCATCTAGCCGGCTCGCCGGAAGTAGAGGGGAAGTGGGCACTGTCATACTCTAGTTAGAGTAAATACAGTATGATTAAAACAAAAAACAAAAACTGAAACCCTAGTTCTACCCCAGCAAGCAATACTGTGAAGGAGCTCTACTGGGTTCTTGCTGGAAAATAGGTGTGATAAGATCTCGGGGACGATGGCCTGTGGATCTGGGATATATCAAGGGTACCGCTATAGGGGATTGAGTAGTTTGTCTGATTGGTCTTCCATATGTAGGCAGTTTAACTTGAAGGGAGTCCTATCGAATCGAGAAACCTCAGCCCTCATGCCATCACCACCACCGATGGGGACAAAACAGAAACTGTGCGAGCTACTGATCTGAGTTGATTAGAAGGGTGAGAAGCCGCTAACTTAAACACGAAAGCCGACCACTTTCGAAAGTAGAGACATCTTGAACCATCGGGCCTTTCACTCCGAGGTGTGAGCTTTGTTTGTTGGTCAGCGGAGATGGAGTAAAGCTCGCCTCATCCAGTCTCGTGCGCAACTCTATCGTGAACCGTTTAAAGAATCGTATGATGGGGTGGGCTGATGAAAGTGGCCGCTGATCTTTCGATATGATTGTCCTCCACTATCAACTCCGTTTACATCTCAATTTGGTTCGTCCAAATCGACTAGTATATGCTAGAAACTGACTAATATCTGCCTGAATCTACCTAAGAATTGCTAGTACTTAATTCCTTGATGAATGACGTCGACAGGGGAGGCTTGGTAAGCTTCCCGCAAAGGGAAATATCTGATTGTTGAGGTGCCGTATCATAACAATAATAAGAACATGAGGTAACTGTTAGTTCTAACTGGTCGCTCGTCTTCAGTCGCTGTTGGCTATTGGTTGTGGACGGTTCTGAGTGGTGTGTAAACGGGATGGTGATATTGCTGTGCAGACAGGATATAAACACTGGCTTGGCTTCTATGTATGATACATCGATGCATTGGTTTCAATATCCCTGAGCAGGCACAAATACTTACGTTCGCAGACTGGCCGTAGGGCCAGAGAGATTTAGCCAGGCAAATTTATCAGATTCACGAGCACTGTGCGGTAGATGGGACGTTGGTTGCTGTGTCGACGTCACGGCTAGTCACGCGAGTGATCACTGAAACATCGTCTTTGTTGAGGATGTTGATGTTGGACCCATCAATTGTAAATCCGCATATTACTCTCTCGGTTACATTCCAGCCCATGATCTAGCAATTCTCCAGCAATAACGCAATAATCCTACCTATGGCTTACTCTCCTTTGCATGCTTTGCTCTGAACCTACAACATCTTGATATCCACACAATGAAACAACAAAAGAAAATGACCCCACGCCAGAGACCAGAGATAGATATCCAATCTTCGTACAAGAAACATCATAACCTAACATCCCTCCAAGTTTTTAAAGTCCGTATGATATAGCTCCTTCGGTAGAAACGACCGATCCCCAAGAAATAAGTGCGACGAACGAGTGACCATGACTGAAATCTTTGGATTCTCAATTTCTTCCACCACTCTATATCTTGCACGCTTTTCATCCTCGATTATCTCTTCTGATTTGGTGAGGACGAGCTCCCACTACCGCTTCGTGACCGAGACTTGGTATGACGGTGGTGAGAATCGGCCTGACGTCGTTTCTTTATTAACGGTGGTCAGAAAACACGCCCCGACACACAGTAGATGATGATAGGATAAGCATAGAACTAGTAACGAATAAAGAAAGCCTGAGAGTGAAAAGAGTGTTGCCAGAACAAAGGAAACGAAAGAAACTCGAAAGCCAGTCAAGTAACACCCCCAAAAAGAACAAAATCGCGTCTAGCCGAGTGCAAAGATATGAAAAAAGAAACAGACACTGTCAATACATTAACGAACTAAGCATAACCTACCCCTTTGTTTGAGCCCTCGTCTTGAAGATGCAACGCATCCATCTTCTTCTGGCTATCGCTGGCACCGTCGTCGGATATTTGCATTGGTGATCCGGTGCGTAGCGAATTTCCGCGTACTCCACCAGAGGCTTCTATTATTTTCCGTTTCCTTAAAGCCTTCTCTTCCAAAGCCTTCCAGACACTTTCTCTTTCTGCTTGCCGTTGCGGGGCACTTTCTTGGAGGGCAGCATAGTCGCTGGTACATTCATCGAATAAAGACGGGTTGATCTCCATGAATAGTTTCATTGCGCTGTACACCATTTGATGGATAGTCCTATTTTTCGTCAGCGTTCCGGTGCAAAAGATTGAACATGAGTCCCCACCTATTCCAATGACCCTTAGAGTTTTCGAATAATGGCGCGAACATGATTGGGAGAATGACCTCGACGTTGTCACTGACAAGGTTGCAAAAATATTCGTTGTTCCAGAAATATAAAGCTCTTTCAGCAACCTATGGTTGTCAACGCTGAGTTCGGTGATGGTTGGGATTGAGTGAGTTACTTGAAAATGTGGACTGGCAACACTTTTAGCCAACTGATGGAACAGCGGCTCTTGCACTTTTGCAAACTCTGCTGGGTCCATCACTTCGAATATATCTTCTACTTCGTTCAGGAACATGACTTCCTTTGTACTGTTGGTTTTCGGCCAATATCTCAATAGCCCGAGAACAACCTGAAATCAAAACCATCAGAACTGTCAAACATTAACTCTTTCGCGTTCCAGAACCATACCTCTTCTGTCAACGCCGCATCCTTTTCCAAAAACTGCACGATGCAGTACGCCAATTGTGGATGATACATGCTGAGACTTTTGACCTTGTGTAGTGGGATGAGGACTCGGGTCAAGAACAGCTTATGTTCTTCCTTGAGTGGCAACGCAAAACCGTTGATGATACTGCCTAAAATTTCAAGGAGTTCTGCAATTCCGTTGAAACGTTCCGTCTCGTAGATGAATTGGAAAAAGACATTGTTAATTGACCTTCGAATATACGAACGAAGGTTGAGAAATTTGCCGTAGATGCGGTGAAGAGTGGTCTTTAGGAAATCCCGTTCTCGTGGGTCTTCTGAATCGAACAATTCTAGGAGCTACATAACGCAATTTAGTATTAGAAAGATAAATTGGCCTACTCTCCATTTGCCACTAACCTGCAGCACAAACTGGTGATCGATATGTTGCTTCGCAATATTGGTGTTGAAATCTTGACTTTCGATAAACCTCAAGAAAAACTCATAGATAACTTGAATATGCGGCCATGCTACTTCTAGCACAGGTTCGTCTTCTTCGGGATCAAACGCATCCCCAACCGGATTCACTGGAGGTGGAATAGGCCGAAACAAGTTCTTGGCAAACATGTCCACCACCTTTGGATACATCCTGTCCGTGATAACGGACCGATTGTTGGCAACGTAATCGAGAAGTTCATGCAGAGCTAGACGCTTAATTTCTTTGGGCTTCATATCGGCGGATGCATCGTTAAAGTCAAAGATAACATTGCACTGTTCTAGCTTTTGCAGGAAAAGATCCTCCCTACGCTGTGGAGGCACCTCTGGTCATGGAGTCAGCATCGACTCAATCATAGCCAGAAGTTGGAGACCGTACCATGAAAGCCAGGCAACTTTTCAAGGTCCCTTTTTTCGGAGATGTCAAACCGCGAGCTGTGCTGTCTCTTCGGCGTCTTGAGGCCTTCGGGTATTTGATCGGCTTTTGGAGCGGTTTGCAGTCTATCGAATGTCTTTTGTCCGGCTTTTGGCGGAGGGAGATCACCCGGCATAGTCTCGGCAGCTCCTGGAGGCGGCGGATGCTACGCCACAAAAATTAACCACGGTCAGCGCTGATGGGTTAGGGTACTACAAATGATCCGGTGGCGCCTACAGGTGCAGAAGAAGGGCTTATGACAACCGAAGGCGCGATCATTCGCGGACCCGAAGGACTAGTAGCATTGGTAATTTGCTGGTGTAAGTTGGTCAACGATGAGCCTGGGGAGCCGGTCGCGGATGACGCCGATGACTGTGACGTTGTGGAAGTATGATCTTTACTAAGTTTGCTTGGTGTCTTGTCCCCCACAGCGTCGCTTCCACTCCGACCGGAATCACCACTATTTCTCTTGTCAGGTGTATTAGACGAGGACCCCGAGGCGGCCTGGGACGATGAAGAATTGCTGGATGAATCTTTCTTCTTGGACGAGGTTTTGGAATCCTTGGTCCGAGATAACTACACAGACCCACCGAGAGAACATTAGCAGCCAGGTTTCACCACAGCCTCGGGAATAGGGACTGTGTGGCTAAGAAAGCGCACATACACCCACTCTCTGTCTAAGACTTTTCATTTTGAAATCCACGATGAACGGTTATTAGAACTCCAGCTATATGCAAGCTAGAGATGAGCAAAGTATCCAGGGGCTGAATCGTCGAGAGGGGATGCTGCTGGCAACGTGGCGAGGCTGTGGATTATTGTTCCAATGCCCAAGGCTCATCAATTGGCAGGCCGGATGAATGGTGCAGAGTAAAGATGAGCTGAAGAGAAGTTGAATATGATCGTGTCTCTGCAGGTGCGGTTGTGGGGTAACAACACACCAAACGGGAATAAGCAACGCCGGGTGAGTATTGGATCGAAGCAGTAAAGGCAGGTAAGCCCCGGTATGCTATGCGAATGTGGTTCACCTGTCGCTGGACTAGGGACAATCGGTCGGAGAGTAGGTATGAGGACACAACAGATGCAGACAGGAAGCGGTGCTGTTGCTTCGGAGTTGGTCGGTCAGTCGGTCGGTCGAGTGACGTTGTGACGTCCCGCTTGGATGGGGCAGTAAGGCAGGAGGAGACGTGAAGTTGTTAGGGTTCGTACTTGTCCAAGGGGCTTTGCTGTTTTCGGTGTTGGAGAGGATCAACGGTGAGGAGGAAGAGCTCTCGAATCACGTATAATATCAATTCTCAAATGTGTCAATCAATCAATCAACACCACACTGTGATCCCCAATGCCTAACCTTCGACAGCGACACTGGAACAGCAGAGAAGACGACTCGAGTGCCAAACCAAACAAACACTTTCTTTCTTGCGTGTGCGAGGAGGGGGTGTTGGTGGAGGGCGGGAGTGTGCATAACACAACGTAACGATTGCCATTTCCCCAAAGAGGGTCGATTGATGGCCATTCTCGGACGCGGTTAAGTCGACTAAAATCCCCATTTGAGCACCCCCCGCTGCCGTTGATGTGGGTTTGCCCCACTCCGAAGCATGGTCCGCTAAAGTCTGTTATACGTAGACTACCGAAATTGACCAACCTGCATCTGCAACTCTGTTTCACACATGCTTCCGTTCGGAGTCGCTCACTGACTTGCTTCATCGTCGCAATGGACGCCCAACTCACAAATCACATACCCTCAAGTCCGTGGATTCCCATACCAGACAAGCGAGTCATATGTATCGAGCATCCTGCAATAATTCGCAATCTGAAAAATGGCATTGAGACACTTGGGGGCGAGGAAGCGCTTTCAAAGGTCAGTCGCGTACTTCCTTGGTGACATTTCTTGATCTAACAGCCATTATCAGCTTGCAGCTTCCAATGGAAATATGGCTCTTCATCTGCGTTTTCGACCAGAAGATCCAATGCAAACGCCCATCGAGTCGCGCTCGGTTCCTACTAACAATCTGTTACTAAAGATAACTATACCCAAGCGGAGAAAGAAGAGAAGAGCAAACGAAGAAACTGGGACAAGACACGAGGATTCTAACACCAGTATGAAGCAAGAGCCGTTGTTAGACAAACTACAAGCCAGCAAGGGGAACTACAAAGTCGAGGCTGTTGGTATGATCGATAAAACAGTGCGTTTTAGAGGTGGGTCAGGATCGTGAACTGTGGCCGACCGACCGACTGATTGTGCGTTAGATATGGCGAGCTTTCAATGGAATATTTCGCGCTCAAAATTTGTTGCAAAGATGAAGGATAAACTGGCGGATGGCAATTGTATGTATCCACTCTGAAACCCGAATGGAGCTGATGAGTATGTAGATGAGAAAATCCAACAATTTGAACTCAGCCAAGATAGAGGAAACCCCGACTCCGAAATCCTCCCTCCACCTACCTTTACCAATACGGTCATACCGCATACTTATAAGTAAAGCCCGCCCATTTTGATCAACAATTTCCTGGTACTAAGTCCAAAGTATAGCTATCGTCAAAACCCAGCTGTCAAGAGAGCCCTAATCGATGGAAAAACCGCGCTTCTCAACTTCCAAGCGGCCCCGAAGACATTGACGCCGATGGTTCATATATCTATTGCTGCTATTCCCTCGAAACCGGCGAGTGTCCCAGAGTATGAACAGCTCGATGCACTGCACAAAGAGTGTGTTGATTACCTTCGATCTCTCTTTGAACGCCGGCCTATTTGGACACGGCGTGCTCTCTACAACAATTTCCCAAAGCATCTTCAGACTATGGTCCGCTTCACAATGGCCCATGTCGCGTACATGTGGCGCGCAGGGCCTTGGAGAGACACCTGTGTGTTGTACGGGATTGACCCGCGTACAGATGCCAAGTATCGAATCTATCAAAGTGTTTTCTTCCAGATAGAGACGAACAAGTCTAGGCCTTCGTATCAGTCCAGCAATATAGTTAATTCAGATAGTCATATCTTCGATGGCCAGCGTCTCATCAGGGATGGAAGATGCTTCCAGTTGTGCGATGTCACTGATCCTTTATTGCAACAGTTGATCAATACGGAAATGCTCAGGAAAACCTGCGATGTAAGATAATTCACCCCCAAATCTTACCAACGTGCCAAGGTGTATAAGCTAAGACGTTTTGAATAGTCGCAAGACGGGTGGTATCGTTACAGCACGTTGGCAAAGATCAAAGCCATTATGAAGGCCAAAATTATGGCAATATCAGAAGGAAGGCCGCTCACAGACTCGGATTGTGTCGCCATTCTTGAGCAAGAGAGTGAGGACGAAGAACAAGAAGCCGCACGGAAAGCAAGAGACGCGAAAGAGAGAGAGCAGCGGTCCGAAAAGCGGCGTATAGGAGCAAGAAACTTGAGGCACTCGCTAAATGTCGACAAAGGCACTCCCGCTGGAAATTCTGTAGTACAACAGGATAATGACCACGCCGCTGGGGGAACCGGGGGTGATGAGGATGCTGACGAAGAGGAGGCTAATGGAGAATGGGAGCAAGAGCTAGAACTACCAACAACACAAGGGCAAGTCGATGGTCGGGTGCAGCAAATGATGGCGGAGTATATGAACCAGGGCGAAATAGGTACTTCTAAACAGTCGTATCTTAAGATAAGCTTGGCTAACTGATAGGTAGGATTTGATGGGGATGATGACGATGAAGGTGACTTCGATGTACTTGGCGACGATGATGAAGATGATGATTAGGTATTATTCATCCCGTAGGTTATGAGTGATCGCTCATGAATGCGGCGCGCGAGTGCAAATGTGTGACTGTCAATATTTATCAATTGCTTCGGGTTATCGATAGCGGCACAAGGTCAACCTCCCCGGCTCGTTATTGCATTAATATTAGACAAGTGTCCTGCTGCTAGAAGGCCTCAATATCGACTTGTCCTCAATATCGACTTGTTTGCGCTACTAGGATTACGTCAAGACTATTCCGTCGGGAGAACTTAAAAGCACAATGCGTGTGCATGTGGGGGCTACTCGATGAATGGACCGTATCTTTGTGGGTTCAACGGGAAAGGACTCCGTATCAGTTCAGAAGCACAGCGTCATGCAAAGCAAGCGCCCGCTATCCAACCGGTGTTTGAAGCCAATAGAGCCTCCAAACACTGCCCCGCAGTTCCAATGGGAATTGAATGTCAGGAAGACGGTGGGATTTACGTAGGTAATTGGGGTGTTGGGTTGGTCACACGAAACGGCTGTAGCCTCGAATGTGTGGAGAACTTACCTAGGGTTATGAACGGTAATGGCTAGTTACTTTCTCCGGAATGACAAAAACATCTAGGCAGCCGAATATGAAGTTTGTGCAGAGCCTCGACTCTCGGGGTTGGCTCTGGGTTTGGTAAGACGGTCCAAAGATTCATGTCGTTGACGTCGAGTGAGATTTGTATTTTGCCCCCAGGAGAACTTAATGAAACTGAACGATTTTAAAGATGTACTTTTAGACGACTGGAGCAATTTATTTGTGCCTCTAAGATAGATAGCCACTCAGACAAAACAGCACTTCTAGACTTGTTATCCTTGTCACCGACCATCGAAAAGAAAAAAGTCTAGGCAAGACATGGCTGCCTGTTTTTCATTTGCGGCTCTGTGAACCAATCCCAAAATGGGAATTTCATTAGCGGCTTGGCGCTTTTCAGTAGGGAGCCGTACGCCCAGTCGCGTTTGAAGAGTGACAAGTGTTGAACTGAAAGGTTAAGGCAACCACCTCTCCACTTGTCGGCAACTAATTGAGTCTACCACCCCACAGTCTGTCGAGTCGACAATCGCTACATTTACCGATTCCAGTGCCAGTATCGCTCCGTTCATTCACTCACCTCCGTAAGTCTGCACATTTAGAGTTTCATGCGCGCAATCCAGGCGCAGTGAGCTTCTATACGCGCAGTGTTACCATCTCTACCCGTGTCGCCCACTGTTCTATCATTCAGTGTCTGAACTACGACATCCCAACGGGTTACTCGCCATTATACCTCGCGATCCCATACACATCCGCTTCCAACAACTCCACACACTTCAGCCCCTAAACTCTACCACATATATCTGCGGGTTTGTCTTGAGCAGCAACTACAGTATAGCTGGTGTCCGGAACTCTGGCGACCATGGCGGGTGCAGGTGCCGCCCATGCGGATCCCTATGCCGCTAGGCTGGCCGATAGCAGTATAGGTGTGCACACGATGACCTTTCTTCAGTCGGTTCCGGGAGTGAAGCGACGGGTTTCCGACGTCTAGGACTGACGATGTAATGCTGTTGCAGATGTAAAACTCAAACTTCAGGCTGCGAGTGAGCTTCGCGATTCGATAGACTTGTTCACGCACACGGTCCCATCGGAGTACACAAAATTCTTGCAGAAGCTCATGCCAGTATTTCTGGATATCTTAAGGGGACCTCCGGTTTTCATCTCAACGTCCCCGGAACAGGTGAGCTGACCACAGTCTGAAATTGCGTAAGGAGAAAGTTGTGCTCTCAAGACAGCTGACTGGACCTCCCATCTGAGTAGAAACTACGAAGCATGATTCTCGATACGATCCACCGTCTTCCGTTTACCCCACCGGAAGCGCTGCAACCATGGAGAACAGATGTTCTCGAACTACTAATGGACCTTGTCCGAATTGAGAATGAAGAAAATGCCGTGCTCTGTATGAAGACGATAATGGATTTCCAAAGAACCTACCAGAAACAACTAGGAGACCAGGTCCAACCTTTCCTAGACCTAATAATGGATATGTTCCGCCAAATGCCAAAGGCTGTCAAAGATACCTTCGATAATTTTGCTACTACGTCAGGAGCCACACCGGCGATGCCTAGTACTCCGAGCAATCAAAACTTTCAGAGCCCGAAGCCGATGTCACCACTGATACCTGGATCAGATCCTATCGCCGATAACCAACAGCCCGCAAAGATGTTGACCAGGGGGATGCAGAGCTTCAAAGTGCTGGCAGAATGTCCCATTATCGTTGTAAGTTTGTTTCAAGCCCATAGGACCTCAGTACACAAGAACGTAAGGTTGTTCGTTCCGTTGATCAAAGAGATGCTGCAACTGCAAGCTGCTCCCCAAAAGGAAGCTCATGAGCAGGCAAAAAATAGGGGAGAAAACTTTACAGGCGTCAGTCCGAATATCAAGAACAGAGTGGCGTTTGGGGAGTTTGTCACTGCTCAAGTTAAGGTTAGTGCATCGGCACACCGTATTATGAAGCAACAGCTTAAAATTTATGTAGACCATGAGCTTTTTAGCATATGTCCTCAGAGTATACGCGCAGCAGTTGACGGATTTCCTACCACATCTACCGGAAATCGTAGTGCGCCTGCTAAAGGACTGTCCAAGAGAAAGATCGGGAGCCAGAAAGGTGCAGATCGTAACCACCCCGTCCAACATTAGTGCCTAACGTTTAATTACAGGAGTTACTGGTTGCAACAAGGCACATTATAAATTTCAATTTCCGGCGGATCTTTCTCAAGAAGATTGACGAACTACTGGACGAGCGTGTATTGATAGGCGATGGTTTAACGGTTTATGAGACTATGAGGTGGGCTCCCTCACGCAAAAAAGCTTGGTGCTCCGCTGCATATGCTAATTCCTTCAACTCTAGACCATTAGCATATAGCATGCTTGCCGACTTGATACACCATGTTCGGGAGCAGCTGAAGTCCGACCAAATCCGAAGAACAGTCGATGTTTATACCAAGAATCTGCATGACAATTTCCCTGGGACTAGTTTTCAAACGATGAGTGCTAAGCTATTATTGAATTTGGCGGAATACATCGCGAAGCTAGATGACAAACAAGAAGCCCGTCATTTCTTGATCATGATTCTTGATGCAATTGCAGAGAAGTTTGCCGCTATGAATAGGCAGTATCCCAATGCTGTCAAGCAAAGCAAGCTCCATAAGATGTTCCGGGACGAAGGGAGAACTGATGAGGATGCTCCTGAGGACACTAGCAAGGAGGATTACGACGAAATTGACATATTCATGGCTACACCTATCAAAACTTCAAACCCCAGAGAGCGTGGTTCTGATCCGGTGGCTGACAATAAATTCCTGTTCAAGAATCTGATGAATGGATTGAAAAGCATGCTGTTTTCACTTCGCGCATGTAATCCGCCTTCACCCCCAGGCGATAATATGCCATCCAACTGGAATGAGGTGGCATTCGGATTCAGCGCGGAAGAAGTCAACATCATCATAAAATTGTTCCGGGAGGGCGCTCGTGTTTTCAGGTACTATAAGTGTCTGGAAAGTGACGACAATAGCTCCGATGCGCTCACAGCACATTTCATGGCGCCTAACGGCAAAGAGGAGAAGGAACTTTTAGAAACTTTTGCAACGGTTTTTCATTGCATCGATCCCGCGACTTTCCACGAAGTTTTCCACTCCGAGATCCCATTTCTATACGAGATGATGTTTGAGCATTCACCGCTGCTACATGTACCGCAGTTCTTCCTGGCCAGCGAAGCGACCTCACCAAGCTTCTGTGGTATGTTGTTACAGTTTCTGATGAACAACATTGAAGATGTCGGTACCAACGATAAAAAGCGGTCTCCCGTGCTTTTAAGACTCTTCAAGCTTTCTTTCATGGCTGTTACACTCTTTTCAGCGCAGAACGAGGTTGTGTTGCTTCCACATGTACGGCATATTGTGCTGAAATCAATCAATCTGGCAACGACTGCGGCAGCGCCGATGAATTACTTCTATCTCCTTCGGTCATTATTTCGGAGCATTGGCGGCGGACGATTTGAGCATTTGTATAAAGAAATACTCCCTCTTCTTGAAGTGCTTCTGGAGAATCTGAACACCCAACTCAATTCAGCGCGGGATACCCAGGAACGAGATTTGTATGTGGAACTCTGTCTCACAGTGCCCGCTCGACTCAGCAACTTGTTGCCTCATCTTAGCTATTTGATGAAGCCACTCGTCGTAGCTCTGCGAGCTGGACAGGAACTGGTTAGTAAGGGGCTCAAGACCTTGGAGCTGTGTGTTGACAATCTGACACCCGATTACCTCGACCCAATAATGGCACCGTACATCGACGATCTAATGAGTGCTCTGTGGGAGCATCTAAAACCGCTTCCTTATAATCACTTTCATAGCCACACAACGATGCGAATACTAGGCAAGCTTGGGGGAAGGAACCGAAAATTCTTAACTCATCCACCGGAATTGTCATTCAAGTCATATTCTGACGATGCCTCTAGCATCAATGTCAAGTTGATTGGGGCACCGGCTGACCGACCTTTCCCCATACTACACATGGTGGATCTTGCATTTGGAAAGATACTGGAGGTTAAGGTATTAAAGACTGACCAGGAGAAGAAAACCGACATATACTACAAGCAGCAGTCGCTTCGCTATTTGAGCTCAACCCTAAAGATTTTCATAGGATACGATCAACTGCCAGAAGATTTCGTGCAGATGGTACGGCTATACGCAAATGATTTGTACGAGGGATCAACAAAGCCGACTGAAACCGTCATCGCCATTTCCGATCGCTCAAAATCGGTGTTTAAGAAGCACGAGCAGGAAGCTGTTTTACGGAAGTTGATCCAGGCGGTAATGCATGCAACTGCTATTGAGCTATTGTCGGAGGAAGCATCTTCGTTGGCATTCGACGTTTGTCGACATTTCACCATTCTCGAGATCGGAAGAGCTGTCTTCGAGTCGCGGCAATCGAAACAAGAATTTGCAGTGAATGGAGGAGAGGGTCATATGCACTTAGACAGTCGGGTCTTAGCCCACGCAATCAGCGATTGCCTCTCCTCAGATCGCAATGACGTTCAAGAGACCGCAAAGAAGGCAATGAAAGTGGTGTTTGAAACCGCTGGGATACTTTTTGGATCGGATCAGAAAGTACATCGGCTACCTTTTTTCGTCTATCTCGCAAGGGCGTTCTGTCATAACTGCTACGAAGAAGAATGGTACCCCAAGTTCGGAGGCGTCAAAGGCATTAGGTCACTCGTGGAGGACCTCGACATGGGCCAAGAATGGCTCAAGGACCGTCAGAATGATTTTGTGAGAGCATTACTCTATGTCATTAAGGATGTCCCACAAGACCTTCCCGCCATTACTAGACAGACGGCACAAGATACTTTGACATTGGTGCTTCAAACATGCAACAAGGGCGTGCCAAAAGAGGAGTTCACAAAATATCACTCGAAGAGCTTCAATCTATGTGCGCTCCTCTTTGTTGAAATTTCCAACCCAAATAAGCATGTCCGGGAGACGGTCCAGAAAGCGTTCATAATTCTGGAGGAAATTGTCGGTGTTCCAAAGCACACATTGATGCTTCCTGTGAAGGAGCGACTCTTGACGCCTATTTTCAACAAGCCTCTACGAGCCCTACCATTCGCAAGTCAGATTGGATATATTGATGCAATCACTTACTGCCTCAAACTCGAGCCATCTTTCCTTGAATTCAATGATGAAATGAATCGGCTCATGATGGAGGCACTGGCACTTGCGGATGCTGATGATGAACAACTTTCCAACAATAGACTTATGGAGCATCGAACCACAGAATCCGTCCTCAACCTTCGAGTTGTTTGTATCAAACTGCTTTCAACCGCTATTTTAGCCCCGGAGTTCAACACACCAGACAAGGCTGCATCAAGGGCCAGGATTATCTCTGTATTTTTCAAGTCCCTTTACTACAAGGCACCAGAAGTCATTGATGCGGCCAATAATGGACTGAAGGGTGTATTACAGCAAACAAACAAGCTGCCCAGAGACCTTCTGCAAAGTGGCTTGCGGCCCATCCTGATGAATCTTTCTGACCCAAAGAGACTGAATGTGGCTGGGTTGGAAGGGTTAGCACGGTTATTGGAACTACTTACCAATTACTTCAAGGTTGAAATTGGATCTAGATTGCTCGAACACCTCAAAACCCTCGCCGATACCACCTTCCTTCAGCAGACCTCTTCTAAATTGCTTGAACAGAATAGCGTCATCAAAATTATTGCTGCAATCTTGAATATCTTCCACTTACTTCCACCCGCGGCTGTTGCGTTTATGAGCGGGCTCTTTACTATAATTCTTGACCTGGAAGAGAAGCTGCGTCGGACACAGCATAGTCCCGTTCGAGCCCCACTGCTGAAGTTCATCAATCGGTATCCTACCGAAACGTGGAAGCACATCCAGCCGAAGCTGGTAGATATGAAATATGGTCGGTTGTTTGCTCAACTTTTGAGTGATAAATCGAGCAAACCGGTTCGGGATGTTGTCCAAGAGGATGTTGCAGGACTGCTGGCGTACTCGATTGATCTACAAGGAAAGTCTGATGCAGACAAATATGTTGCGATCATTAACGCTATCAACATTGTGAAGTCAATTGCGGATTTTGCCTCAAAGGAATGGATGCAAGGAAACAGGGATTTGATGGTCCAACTCCTAAAGGCTGGGGTGAAGATTCGCGAGAAATCGAAGGAGGGTATAGTGCCGATCCCAATTAAGCTGGCAGTTGAACAGGCTTCGGCGACTGTTGTGGAGATTTTTATGATTTATTTGACGGAGGTGAACAATGATTTGGACTTTCTTTTTCAGGTAGGATCATGATTGGTGCCGTTATGCTACTATTGGACTAAAATGGGCGCCCCAGGTTATCGATGCTACGACTTCGGATAAGCGAGCTCGAACGACTAATATCTTAACACATCACATTTACACCAAAATCATCTGCAAAGGGACAATCGAGCAATGGCGGAATATCATCTTCAAGTGCTTGAGCTTATACACCACCCCCAACTCTTCCCAAGAGATCAAGACTTTTGCATTCCACTTCTTGGTGAACCCGATCCTGGCCATGGATAAGAAACGTGGGTCACCAGTTATCAAAGGCGAGAAACTTGTGGATAAGAACTTGATTGAGAACGTGCACAACAAGATCTGGAGGCCAAACCTTGGAGATCTCGGTGATGATCCCGCACAAGGTCTCGACCATTCTCGTATGGAGTTGCTGCAGATGTCTGCACTGTTAATCAGGGATCATCAGCAATCACTCGCAGAGGCCAGGAAGGATGTTATTAAGTTCGGATGGAACTATATCAAGCTCGAAGATATCGTCAATAAGCAAGCTGCATATGTCCTTATCGCTTTCTTCATCAAACATTTTGACACACCTTCCAAGATCGTTATCCAGATCTACGTTGCTTTACTCAAAGCGCATCAACACGAAGGTCGACCACTTGTTACGCAAGCCTTGGAGCTCATTGCTCCGGTTTTGAAGAAACGAGTTCCTACCAGGCCGGATGATAAATATCCTATTTGGGCGAGGTGGCCACGAAGAATCTTGTCCGAAGAGGGCCATAACCCACACCAGATGACAAATATCTTTCAATTTCTTGTTCGGCACGACGACTTGTTCTTCGATTCTAGGGAACATTTTGCTACGTGGATAGTGACTGCACTACCAAAGCTCGTCTTCCATATTCCCAACCCTTCGACGGAGTATAAAAAGCTCTTCATCAAGTTAGTGACATTGATTTGGAAGTGGGAACAACATCGAGTAGAATTAGCACGTGGTAGTGGCAGTGGTAGTCCCGAGGTCTCTCCTTCGAGGAAAAGAAAGCATGATGCTATGATGAGCGTGTCGCAATCGCCCCCACAGAACGGAGCTGCCGGAGCCGAGGCAATCCCCCCCCAGCTTAGGACATTGGTTATTCGCCACCTTGTCCAGTTCATTTGTCGTCTCCCAGAGAAATACTCTGGAAAGGCAGACGAACCATGCACTAAGGCGCTCCAGCTATTGAAAGACTTCCTCGGATCACAATATTGGGGCGGGCTTGAAATCGACTTATACCCCAAGATTATGGCAGAATATCTGATCACAAACGATATCGAGGATAATTCATTGCCTGGATTTGTGAACTCATTGAATGTGCTCAAGGTTATTCTTGACCTCAAAACGGATGAGTGGGTTATGCAACAGTTGGCACAAATTCAGACTTATCTCGATAAACCGCTTCGATCAGACAGTGCCGAAGTACAAGACAGTCTGCAGCCCGTTCTTGCTCGTGTTCTAGGGGCTTTGCCGATTGAGAAGGTAGAAGGCGAGGACGAAGATGAGGAGCCAAAGGAATCACCGGAGAGTCAGTTTGTCTCTTCGCTCACCAATATTGTCCAAGAGAATCTAAACACCAATCTCATGTCGAGCGTTCATATCCTTCACACACTATCCATTAAGCGTCCTGGGGTGATCGACGACCACATTGCCGCACTCATGAAGGCCTTTCAGAAGCTTGGCAAGGACCATCTTTCAGTACCTGCCGTTGGACAACCAGGGCTTCTACTTCAGAATGGCGCAAAGCCCGAGACGCCTGGCGGTAACACTCAGATGTTTGACCCAGAAACAACGACCAAACTCTTGTGTATGGTGATTGATGTGGCGGCTTCGAGGGTGTCAGTTCTTGGTGATCAGCGGCGTCCTTTCTTGAGCGTCATGGCTCAATTAGTGGAGAAGTCCGGAAGCACAACCTTGTGCAAGAAGATACTCGGAATCGTAGAGAATTGGGTATTTGGATCCACGGAAACCTTCCCCACTCTCAAGGAGAAGACGGCGGTTTTATCTAAGATGCTTTCATTCGAATCACGACAAGATCCGGAACTCTGTAACAGCTTCCTTGAGCTGGTCATCAAGATATATGAGGACCCCATTATCACAAAAACAGAGTTGACTGTTCGTCTAGAGCATGCATTCTTAGTCGGGACAAGGGCGAAAGACGTCAATATGAGGAACAGATTCCTCCAGATCTTCGATCGCAGCATTTCAAGAACCATTAGTAACAGGTTCAGCTTTGTTATGGGCACTCAGAATTGGGAGACACTCAGTGATTCATACTGGCTACATCAGGCCACACATTTGCTATTTGGATCTATTGATATGGACCAGAGGGTAGAGCTTCATGAAGAGGATCTGAGGGTTACACCAGCCTCGAAGATGTACATGACATATGCCGCCAACGATATTAGAAAGTCAGATGTCATGTTGGACGACAAGTTCGAGGAATTCATGTTCAAGCACAAAAAGTTCTTGCAAAGCCTAGCTGACGTTCGAAGTGCGGACATCCTAGAACCGTTGCGACAACTTCAACACCTGGATCCCCAAGCCGGACACCAAATTTGGATCTCTTTGTTTCCACTCTGCTGGTCTGCCATTGGAAAAGAGGACCGTGCTGACCTTTCTCGTGGGGTTGTTAGTCTGTTAGCAAAGGATTGGCATAATCGTGCGATGGACAAGCGACCCAATGTCATTCAAAGTCTCTTGGAAGGTGTCGAATACGCAAAACCGAAGCTCAACTTGCCGTCTCATCTTGTCAAATTCTTAAGTCGGAGTTATGACGCCTGGTACACTGCCTTACATCTCCTCGAGGACAATGTCAACACCCCGCCCGTGGAAGCCGCTGTTGTTCGCGAGAGTAATCTCGATGCACTCCTTGAGATGTATGCTTCTATCAGCGAAGATGACATGTTCTACGGCCTGTGGCGACGCAGAGCGAACTACATCGAGACGAACGCTGCGGTTTCGTTTGAGCAGCATGGCATGTGGGACAAAGCCCAACAAATGTACGAAAATGCGCAGATCAAGGCCCGGACTGGGATGCTCCCATTCTCCATTTCAGAATATATGCTTTGGGAAGATCATTGGGTTATTTGTGCGCAGAAGCTTCAGCAATGGGAGATTTTGAGCGAATTCGCCAAGCACGAAAACTACAACGACTTGATGCTCGAATGTGGATGGAGACTGATCGACAACTGGAACGGCCCGGAGGGAGAACGAATGGACCAGACAGTCAAGAGTTTGATGGATGCGCCAACACCGCGACGTTTCTTCTTCGCGGCGTTTATGGCCTTGCAAAAGGTCCACCAGAAAGCAGAACTACCAACTGAATTTTCACGACTCTGCGACGAAGCTATCCAACTTTCGCTTCGCAAGTGGCATAGTCTACCCCGAAAGATTACGCAGGCTCACATTCCTCTGCTACAAGCCTTCCAGCAATTGGTTGAATTACATGATGCCAGTGTTATATATGCTAGCCTCAACGCTACTACGGCTCAGAATCTCGACGCCAAATCCCAGGAGCTTAAGCTACTTCTAGGGACTTGGAGAGATCGACTGCCGAATGTCTGGGACGACATCAATGCTTGGCATGACCTTGTTACATGGAGGCAACACATATTTCATTCGATCAATCAGACGTACCTTCCTCTCCTGCCTGGCCAGAATCAAAGTGCCGGGGGAAACAGCAACTCTTATGGGTACCGTGGATATCACGAAACGGCGTGGATCATCAATCGCTTCGCACACGTCGCACGGAAACACCAACTCCCGGAGGTCTGCATCAATCAACTCAGCAAGATCTACACACTGCCGAACATTGAGATTCAGGAGGCTTTCCTTAAGCTGCGCGAGCAGGCCAAGTGTCATTATCAGAATCCAAACGAACTCACTCAGGGATTGGAAGTAATCAATAACACCAATCTGGGCTACTTTGCTTCACAGCAGAAGGCTGAGTTTTATACGCTGAAGGGAATGTTCCTCTCCAAACTTAAACAGAAAGATGAGGCAAATGAGGCCTTCAGTTTGGCTCTTTACCACGACCTTAAACTTCCAAAAGCTTGGGCTCAATGGGGACATTACAATGACCAACTCTTTAAAGAGAACCCTTCGGATATGAACCCTGCTGGCAATGCAGTTAGTTGCTACCTCGAAGCTGCGGGACTATTTAAGAACGGTAAGGCAAGGAAATTGTTGGGTCGGGTACTTTGGCTTCTCAGTCTGGACGATGCGAGTGCTTCGATATCCGCTGCGTTTGACGCCTACAAGGGCGATGTCCCAGTTTGGTATTGGATCACATACATTCCACAGCTTTTGACTAGTCTCTCTCATAAGGAAGCACGTTTGGCAAGGGCAATTCTCATTAAGATAGCTAAGAACTATCCCCAGGTAAAAAGAGCTCCTCAACTTTATTCATGATTAGACTTTTGCTAACACTGCTGCTTAGGCCCTATATTTCTTGCTCCGCACCAGCCGAGAGGACTATCAAGTTATCAAGAAGCAGACTGCAGCAGCAGCAGCTAGTCGCGGGAAGGCAGCATCACCAGTTATGCCCCAAGGCCAACAGGCTCCAAATCGTCAAGGCAGCGCTCAGCCACAACCAAATGGTGTCGTGGAAGCTGGAAGGTCGGGTAGTCCCTTGCAAAACGCAACTGTTCCTGGTCAACAAGGAGCTGCTGGGTCCCCCACAATACCCAACGCTCAACCGAATTCATCATCTCCTGCACCACCTGGTGCGCCAGGCGCAGCACAGCAACCACATGTCAAACGTCTTCCATGGGAGTATGCAGAGGAAATTATGTCTGTTCTTAAGACTGCGTTCCCTCTATTGGCATTATCTATGGAAACCATGGGCGACCAGATCTCCAAGTTCTTCAAATGTCCTCCAGATGAAGATGCATATCGGTTGATCGTTGCCCTTTTGAATGACGGTCTGCAATGGATTTCTAGAATGAACCCGTCGCTTGAAGACACCAAGCTTCCACCATCAACCGAGGCCAATATCTCCAGATTCGCCGAGACTATTCTGCCGGCTCATATCAGAGTGGCATTTGAGGCAGATTTCGTGGCCGAGAAGCCGAATCTACTCAAGTATATTGAAAGACTACGACGCTGGAGGGACAGATTTGAAGAGAAGCTTGACCGCCGGCCTCCTACCCAAAACTTGGAGTCATATAGTCCGCATCTCAGCGAGTTCAGATTCCAGAAGTTCGATGATGTCGAGGTCCCCGGTCAATATCTGGCACACAAGGATAACAATAAGGATTTCGTTCGGATTGATCGATTCCTTCCAAAGGTTGATGTCATCCGGGGTTACGGTATCTGCCATAGGCGGCTGAAAATGAGGGGTCATGATGGTAGTGTGCATGCGTTTGCCGTTCAGCATCCTGCGGCTAGACATTGTCGTCGTGAGGAGAGAATACTTCAGCTCTTTAGAATCTTCAACGGCGTTCTTAGTCGCAAAAAGGAGAGTCGACGAAGGAACTTAAATTTCCATCTCCCGTTGATGGTACCTCTGGCACCCCACCTCCGACTTGTGCAGGATGATTCTTCCTACATATCCTTGCAGGGCATCTTTGAAGATCATTGCCGACAGATAGGAATCAACAAAGACGATCCAATTGTCTTTGCACTGAAGAAAGTCATTGCTTCTCTGGAGCCAGGACGGACAGGACAGCAAGCTGTGGATCCGAACGTCAAATTGGAGATCTTTACGGTGGTTCAGGAGACAATGGTGCGACCAACGGTTGTGCTTGAAGTAAGTTATTCTTTAAACTAGTTATTTTGAATGCATTTGCTAATGTGCATTTAGTTCTTGTCGAGTTCTTACCCTTCATTCTCGGAGTTCTTCCTTTTCCGCCGGCAATTCAGTTACCAGTTCGCAGCATTGACATTCATCACCTATGTCATGACAATGACCAACCGCTTCCCGCATAAGATGTTCATCTCCCGAGCAACCGGCAATATTTGGGGATCCGAGCTCATCCCAACTTTGGCTTCGACGAATCCAACATTCCACAACAATGAGACAGTTCCTTTCCGCTTCACGCCCAACATCCAGTCACTTATGGGCCCTATCGCAATCGAGGGCGTCTTTTCGGCGACTGTTATGACGATAGCTAGGTGTTTGAGTGAGCCTGATGTAAATTATCCTCTGGAGTCATCAAATCATAATGTGCTAATCAATAATCAGTTCGAGCTGGAGCAACATCTGAGTGTCTTTGTCAGAGATGAAATGATCTTCTGGTTTACGCAGCAACACCGCTCCGGTCTTGGAGAACAACAACTCCGGGAGAAGGTGCAGAATAACTCTGATATGATCATCAAGAAGACGGCAAGCCTGGCGCAACCCGGGACGGGGACACTACCAGCAAATCAGACGGTTATTGACCTTATTTCGAAGGCGGCGAATCCTATGAATCTAGCGCAGTTGGATCATTTATGGATGCCATATTTATAGAAGAAAATGAATGGGGAATATCGAATATCATGCATATGTTATGTGGCTTTTTGTTTTTTGTAATCTTTTTTCTTTCTGTTTTTGCTGCTGCTTTTTATTTTTATGGTGGGTGGGGGTTAACATGGCGGAGTTTTCGGTGTGTTTTTTTGTTTCTGTTCGTGCTTTTTTGTTTGTTCTACAGAAATTTGATATTTGCGAATGCAGTTTTTATGTTTGGTTATAAAAGTCCGAGTTGTGTGCGCCTTTTTCTGATGTTCGCGTTCTTGAGGGCTGGTGATTCGGTAGAGAAGTGGGTTGGACTTGCCGTAGTGCTGGATGGGGCTTTATGATTGATATCTCGAGAGGATGGTACGATACTGGATATTATGAAATTACTTTGGCTGCTGTTGAGATTAGGATACCTAGGGGGTGTAAATTGTGAGATACAGAGATGGTTCTGGATGCTTATTTTCTATTGAATTGAATATCAAGTCTATTTATCAGTAGTTAATGTGTGTAGTTCGAATTCAAGGTTGAGTCAGTCTATCTTCCTGTGTCATTACCGTACTCTACGGAGTGTCACATCCCTCAATTCACACCAAAAAATATTACAGCATTCCACGCAGTAACCTTTTCATGGGGAATTGCTGAAAATTAACGGACGAGACGGCACTGTGACTCCTATTGTCTGAACCATCGTTCATGATCACAAGAATATACCCCCGCATCTCCGGACAGTCAACTTTCTGAAGTTAGTCTAGGATAGCAGAGATAATGAAACTCCGCCAATTGAGATTGAAGCCAATCTTACCAAAGGCCTATGCCATATCTGTTGGGTTTATAGGAGCAACTTTTGATCATTTTTCTTTAGGGCAAAATAATAATATCTATTAGAAGACTAGCAGATGAGGCAACTTTAGGATCTGCCATAAGTAACTGTTGGCAGGAAAAGTTCAAATGGTTGATCACCATACAGTAGTCACATAGGAACCCAGATGAGAATACTTGTACATTTCCTGAGATCTTTCGATTATATTTCAGGACTTTGTAGATGTGAAAGCCAAAATTGACTGTTGCAGTTTGACTGTCTGAATTGACTATCCGGAGACACGACAGGAGTATACACTGAGATGGAGCCGAATGATATCTCGTGATGAATATAATTGATCATGAACTCGAGGCTTGCAATCCTAAGTAAAAGTGACAGGTACGGGCATAGAGAAACCTTTATCAATTCTATTGCACAATTAATCATGTCACCCTGTTCCCCGAATATTGGCCAATCAAATTGCTGGAAGACCGCAGCCACAACGCCCATTCATGGTCAACCCATTTTTTACGAGAAAATACTCTGAATGATATCATGATATTACGGCTGAAATCAGCGAGCATACACTTCACTAGCTGCCGCCGCTAGATCTCATCCTTATTCTTCCAGACGGCTAATAATAACATTCACAACCTCATACTACATATACCCAATCTACTTGACCAAGAGCTCATGCCGATTGGCAAGTTGCGAACTCCGAAATGAGTCGGTTCACAGCTAAAGCCCACCGCTTTCTAAATGATCCCTTAGTAACCCGCAATGAGATTACCATTGACCAAGGAGTACTTAATAATTCTGGGAACGGCAGTCAGAGTGTTAAATTAAGCGGTCAGATGGGTAATATACAGCGATGAAGCAAGAGAACTAAAATGTAATTGCAGCTGGCGCTTTAGGGAATTAGAGGAGAAGTGTATGTATTACTATCATGGTGCTTGGGCTATCTATTACTGTTGAAAAATTGGTATTAAATGTACAGAGGTGGAAGCGACATAGTAGTTGAAATATTGTCGATCCTAGCCAGCAAGCTCTTCACTTGATGTCGGGGCTATCCTACTTCGTCAAGAACTCCATTCAGTTGGAAAGCTTGCTCTTGGCTATGAGCTAGCCCACTTACAAAGGGGGCTGGCCTCTTGACCAGGTGAATTACTTGTCAACGGGGCCGGAACACATATCTATCTCGTACAACCTCAACACCATGTCCTCTCCCAGCATAAGACTCATCCCCACCGGCGCAATCCTCCAAGAATTCCTTATCGGCTCAAACCCCCGAAACATCGTCCTTAGCTTCAATACAGCGAGCGAATACGCCACTAGCTCATGCTACTTCGGCGCCACAATCGGCCGCGTTGCAAACAGGATTAAGGACGCGAAAGTTACCGATCTTGGTGGAAATACGTGGGTTTTGGCCGCTAATAATGGAATGAACAACATCCATGGCGGCGAGAGGGGCTGGGGAAAATAGGAATGGAATGGTCCCACACCGGTGAATATCGATGGGAAGGAGTGTGTGGTGTTTGCGTATACGAGTCCACATTTGGATGAGGGGTTCCCTGGGGAGGTTGAGGTTAAGGTGCGGTACGATGCGACGGAAGAAGGCGGGAAGGTTAGTATGGAGGTGGAGTATGAAGCTCGGTTGGTTGGAGGGGTGTAGGAGACGGTTGTAAATATTACGAATCATAGGTGCGTACTAGAGAGCCCGGTAGATGAGATATGTGTTGACTTTGGATAGTTATTTCAACCTCTCAGACCTTCTCACTATCGAACGTACCCGCGCAATCCTTGGAACAAACCTACACCTGCCTCTCGACTAGAGCGGGATTCCGCTCGACGACTCTGCGGCGCCATACCTAGGTATCGAAGCAAATGTGCCTTTTATTTTGGGGAAAAAAGAACCAGATATAGATGATTGTTTGCTTCCCCGATGATATTGCGGACCCAAGTTCCGTGCCAATCGATACCCGCGGCCTCCCTCTGCCCACATGTGCAAAGTTCTACCATCCAGGGAGTGGGGTGCACCTTGAGGTTGCAAGTACAGAGCTTGCGTTCTAGTTCTATACCGGGAAGTATGTGGATGTGGAGGAAATGAGGGATGGTACCGAGAGAAGGGTTCCCAGAGGGGGGTTCTGCATGGAGCCAAGTAGGTTTGTGGATGCGGTAAGTAGGGATGGATGGAAGGGGATGGTTTATGGGAGTAGGATTGTGTTTACGGCGTGGGAAGGGGATAGTACGTAGGGTGCGTTGTTGATGGAGATGAAGGATTAGGCGATTTGTGGAGCTATTCGGATGTATGGAGGTTGATTTGATGAGCTTCGTTCTTCGGCGGAAATATCATGTGGGGTTGTGAATTCTTACTTTATACAACCACAATTCCGTAAGAAAAAGATGCCAGAAAGACGAAAGTCGAGTTTTGGAATAAAATGGTCAAAAGATGGTCCTTTGGCCGTTTTTGAACTCTATGTCGATGGTTCAAAAACTGTTTACTTATCCTAACAGATTAACTTGCACGTCGTCAAAAAACTCTGTTTTCTATGTAGTACCTTGAGTTCCAGATCTATGTTCGAGACCACTCAGTATGCGGTATCTAAAGCTTTGACGCCTGGCGCCTTACTTCCTCGATTGCCGAGGTGGATCTGTATGGCCGAAGCACGGACCTTAATAAAACCTTAAGCATTATCCTCCCGCACTCTCACAAAACCCTAAGTGCATCACCAGTTCATCCAAATTTGAGTCTCACGCGAGTTCGATTGGATCAGAATGCTAGAAAAAGTGCTTCAGTACTACATTCTTTGAATTTATAATTCAATTCCCGAAAGCATCCACCTGAGAAAGGAGGCATTGGTCCATAACTTTAACACAGTCCGCTCGAGGATCTAGCCCTCAAACTCGACATATATCAAGCATTTTGCAACAATCCATCATCAATCCACCACAACTCTACATCCACCATCCTATCATCCTATCCAACCAAAAAATGACCCCCCTCCACTTCCTCCTCCTCACCCCAATACCCACATCCACAGTCCAAATCGAACATTGCCCCTACAGACTACACCAATGCACACTTGTTTCTACAGACGTCATTAACACCCGCGCAGCAAAGTACCTGCCGTTGGGGAAATGCTATACTGCAGATCTGCCGGAAAGTGTTAGGACTTCGGGGTGGAAGGGGGGTTGTTGTGTGTTTTTTGAGAGTGGCGGGTGCAAGGGAAGGGGGGTGTTTAAGGGAAATAGAGAAAGGGACGGTGGGGGGATGGGGGAGGATGGGATAAGGAGTTGGGTTTGTTGGAAGAGGTGTAGTTAATGACGTGGCATGGTGGCGGGTATGGAGGGAAGGGCGGTGGTAGTTTTGGGGGCCTTTGGTAATTCATTGTGGAAGTCATTTGATTGTGTTATAAGTTATAAGTGAATAGCAAAGAAGCTTTAAGAGGACTATGGACTGTCAATATCTGACCGCCGTGAAGTGACCCAGAAAGGTGAACCTAACCCTGGGTTGGAGTGATTATTTGTGATGGACATATTTATTAGACATATCAGACCCAGTATTCAGAGAATCCCACCCGTAGATCCTATGACGATTGGTGATGCTGATTATATCGGTGTTTTGCATCGCTACAGCTTTAGGCAGATATCCTCAGATCCTTCTACGTTTTTTTAGTAATGTTTCTCGGTGCGTAACCCACAGAATCAATGTCACCAAAAACTGTGATCATTCCACAAATGTTAGATCTATATTGGAATACTATGGTAGTAGATTGACCGACACTTGAGTCAGATAACCAATACGACCTTAAAATTTACCCAGCATATACGAAAAGAGAGATGCACCCCAGCAGGGGACTATCGAAGGTGGTTAGCCCATTTTAGTTTGCTGACTTATCTACCACTCTGAAAGTGTGTTTGAGACTGCACCCCAAATATTCCGCATCAGCTACAGCGATGTTAAGTTCAACCGCACGCAGACCACCGCTTGCTCGACGCACAACCTCAGGAGTGCTATAGCGCCAGCCAACGTGCTGTTTTTTTGGTTATAAAAGGCGCTTCCTCCCTCCTTCTCCTTCTCCTCCTATTACACCTCCTCACGCTCCTGCTCCTCTTCGTCTTCTTTGCTTCACAATATATGATCCCGCTATTTTCTACACGCAACATAACTACAACCAACCGGGCGCAGGCAAAGACACGTCAAAGGTTTTCCGTGTCCCCCGATGACCGCGCATTATTGGAGTCAAAACGCGGCGCTATATTTAACAAAGATTGGAATATGCTCGTTTGCCTTAATTGCATGTGTGTAATTGAATCCAAGGGAGCAAGGGAGTACTCAAGCACCTCGAGCAGAAGGACAATCTTCCTCATGACTGTGTCCACGACGTGGAAAACCACTTGACATGGTTGAGGTAGTTCCTTTTGACCTCATTGAACTACCTGTGGCTTAATCATAAAAGAAAGAAAAAGGGAAATACCCTATATTTATTTTGACCGGTTAGGAGACCAGTATAGTGATGAAGCTGCGAGCTTGTAGGAGAGAAACGGGATGGAGATGCATGTATCGAAGTACCCCCATAAGTCGTCGCCGGGTACCTCCTTGGACCGCTACTGCAAAGAAACCCATAGGCCAGCCTACACACCCGAGTTTCGAATGTTTGCATGAAAGGCTGATATGTTTCTTATGGTGATGGGTAGTGGCTCGGAACCACCATTCGGATCCCCGTTTCACCAGCACCAGGTTTTTCATCTTCTTTGTAGCTGGTAGTTATAATACATTCAGTGTAGTGCCACTTATGACGAAATCCGAAACGTACCATGCTCTTCCCATTGTCATATTTACCTAATGTCCATGTTCACTTGTTGATATCATGGTTCGGTGATCATTCGGCACTTGATCTTCAATGTATGGCCGGTCTTAAGCTTGGGTTTTTGCTTCATAACTTCCTCACATCATGTTAAATTTAATGGCTATTCCGCTATTGTTCCTTTCATTTATACAACCTCTTCGCTTCCTCATCCTGCGCCAGGGTCGCAATATTCTTGCCCTTGAGCCTGCCAAAAAACCTTCAATATTTGGCATTACCTCCCAGAACCGACGCCAAAACAAGAAATCCACGAGGGAAATGTAGTTATAAGCCCGGAAACTACACAAATAAAGTCATTTCTAAACCACCATCGGTCCTCGAGTGATTCAATGTGCATGAGTGAACTCTTCGGCTCCTGGGTGACTTGTCCATGGTACCCCACCTTGCCAATCGCTTCCTCCTTCCCCACAATTTTTGTTGGCGGAGGATCTCCAGGGTATGGGTGAGAGCTGAAGGCAGGGAGGACAGGTCGCCGGTGTTCCGAGTTCTGTCTACCTATTGATGTGGTCAGTACTTTTTAATCTAGCCAGTAAAATTGGTGGTGTCAAGCGCACTACAGACGCCGATTTTTAAGCGAAATTCAAGATCATAGATCCGGCTGGACGGAGCAATGAGAAATTCCCCGTAGTCCCTCCCAAAGGTGTCACTTGGTGATTGAGTGATATATTATGGCCGTCCAGCGATTCGGAAGTTCAAACTCTTCCCAATCATAACTTCCTGGTATGTACGTCAGGAGACTAATCTTTACCAAAAGCCATTCCTTCATTCATCCGCTTTTCACCGTGATTATTTACCTAGTCATTTGGAATTCTCGACACGTCGTATACCACCAACCTCTACGGAACGACTTTTAAACCCGACTGGATGCACAGGAATAGAGCATTGACCACGCCAAAAGCCAAACCGTGCGATCTTTTCCTCGTCCGAGATCTTTGTTAGACCCTGGCAAGCTCTTTGTGAGATAATGTTCCTCGTATTCCTTGAAGTCACCCCATCTATCGCCGCTCTCGACGCGATTACTGCTGTGCCACTCATGTGTGTGCGTGGACCAAACCGTTGGGAAAACGTCGTCAGACGCTTTATACTCTAACCCCTGCCTATATCGACGTGATATGACAGCGGCTGGGTTCGGAGTATTTATTTATGTTCTTTTTTTTTATAAGCACGAGCAAACCGCCAAAGGAATATGTCATGCAGCATCACTCGGTATAATAATATAAAAACTGAGTCATCCGGAGCTCTTCCTACATTCCCCGCGTCAAAGATCTTCCTAGTGGTGAGCTCAGAAAACTGGCTCAAACAATGCGGTGTTTTCCCCGATTCTTGTACACAATTAGTCAGTCACCGGGTTTGCCTAAAGATCTTGGCCGGATCACAACCCCCTCCCGTTCCTTGAATCGACAAACTTCTATCCATTTCAACAACCCCTCATTGCGTCGAAAGTCTCGAACCTGCTGCATCTATGACCAGATGATGGCGCTGATGCCGGCACCCGTCTCTTGTACCACTTAGCTTACGCGCCCCCAATCCGGTCAGTCCGTCCGGCAGTTGATGATGACTGATGAATGCCCTATCGGAACAACTGCCTTCCTGATGATGACGACCAGCCTTGTTTTCCCACACCTATTCCCAGACCAGCTGATATCATAGCTGTGGTCTCAAACGTAGGCTGCCGAATGAAAATGAGCCTGTCTGGCCAGATTGAGCTGGCTGGGCTCTTTTCCTAAGCTGGGCAATACCTGCCACAGACCCACTCATTACCGCTGCTCTTTCCTACACGCACACACAAACATGCGCACACACCTCCTGTCTCTATCCACGACGCGGTACACACAAACAACGAAAATCCCGATCTGCTGGAACCTCAAAGTTTGCCTCCCATCAACATGACTCTAGAACGGCAAGCATTACTCATTTACGGCGGTGAGTCTGGTTTTCGTAAATCGTTATATATGAACGGGAGAAAAAAAAATAAGGTTCTCCTTCCCGCATTCGACCGCTTCTCACTACGAACGCAATAGAGAATGTCATCGATCGAGACTTTTTTCGGGCCTTGGAATCACGCGCACGCAAAGCCCGCCTCTAGACCTCTCTCCTTTCCAGGCAAAAGTAGCGAGTTTCTGCGGCTCACTGCCCTTACATGACGCTCCGTTCCCTTCGATTCTCATAGAAATTAAGCTTTCATGCTCCTCGGACTCTGGCAGCAACCAACATCCAACATCAATTGACAGATACAGACAGGATTGATATCATGATGGATAACTACCGCAAGGAGAATGCTAGGGGTTTAGTAAGGGTTCAGAAAACATATGCCACTCTACACTCACTGACCTTCTCGGGTTTCCAACGGGCCGGATCGATCAACCCTTGCCTGTCAATTTCTTGGTCCGGAGGCTGGTAGAGTGAAAGGGGGGTGGGGTTGGGCAGCTGAGAGGGAGGGCAATAAATCTCGAATGGTCGATATACGAGTATGTCTTGTCGTCTGCCTGCTCCCTTCTCGCCTTGGTGGGCGAGCGCGCGCTAGCAAACGTATTATTTTCTCGGTTTGGTATGTGCTTTGACGGTTGGGAACGGCAAGTGTTTGTAGTTCGAGAACCAGAGACAATCCAATACAAGACAAAGACAAGACAAAGCGGTCGTAGGTGGCGCAGGTGGGGAGGATTGGTTACTGTAGGGTATTTTACCAGCCGCCGAAATGAAGACATCGCTCTACACTACGTACCCTCTTTCCCCAACTTCTCTCCCCGGTCTCTCTCCCCGGTCTGACTCCTCGATAGTTCCCTCCCACCTCATCCCCCACCCTTTCATCTATACTCAACCCAAAACTAAATCCAAGTCTTGATAAAAAGCGCGACACCTGGTCATGCCCTCACGAAGATCCAGGGCATCGTGCTATATATTGTCGGTCTGCCGGTCAGTCGTCATGCCTCGTTTGGTAGTCCCAAAAATCCGGTAAGTATCTATCCATATCGATTGTGGATTTGTAAAGAGAGTAAAGCACCGTATCGTATTGTAAAGTAAGCCGGCCAAATTAAATGCAAGCCCCAATTACCAGTCAGTCCCATCATTTTCTCCCCTCGTTCCTACAATATTCAATTCCCGCACCGAATATTCTCGAAGTTCTCGTCCATCGCGGCAAAGTCGATGGACTTGTAGAGTAAAGATGTCGGGCGTGGGCCATGAGTAGGAGAATGAGACACATTAACCGGCCCAGGGGGATGTCCCAAACAACCAGCCTTTGCCACTCAAACACAAGAAAGGTATCAGAGAGAGAGTAGTATCATTATTCATAATTCCTCCTCTTCCCCTTGCAATAAAAACCCCGGAAATCTTTTTCCAACAAAAAGCAGCGCACAAACACAAGCACAACGCACACTGGGGAATAATAAAGCTTAAAAAAACTGACGCCCAAACCCGAAACCCAATGCCCCAAATCCGAAAGATCCAATCCCGAAAAACCCTACATTTGCCAATCGCGCCTCAAGAGAAGAAACAAACAGTACCTGTAAATAGTAAGAATTAGTAAGACAGACATCAAGTCCACCCCACCTACGCTCGATCAAACCCGCTCGCTTGCTCCAAAAGAATTCAGGAACGAAACAAATACAATTAGAAAAAATCCGTGCAAAAGAAATACAAAGATCCCGATCCAGTTCCAGCCAAATAATGACAACGATATACCTAACCTCCTGGCTTCAGTAGTTAAAAAACACCCTTTTGCCCAACCTTGCACCAGTAGAGATATGCCGAAGTGTAGAAAAGACAAAGCCCCGAAATAAAAAGTAAATCAGACCCAGGGAGATGTAAGAAGGTAAACGGAAACGGAAAAAAATATGGTGGTACAAAAATGTGCTCATCATCAATGGGGGTAAATCCAGAGCATAGTTGAGGAAAAGAGAAGAAATAACAGGCGACACAATCCAAGGCAAAAGACGCCAGCAGCCAGCAAATACAAATATGCCGTTCGTAACGAGTTTCACATCATCCATTTTCATCGTGGCCCTGCCCATGTGACGGACAGTCATCTAAACACCCCACGGACATTTATCCGTTTGCGTGAAGGAAGTAAGACGTCTGAGTAATACGTCGATCGGAACGATTTTTCCTAAGGAATCTCATCTTCCGATTCACAAAAGAAAAGATGAGATCAGATCACAGGGAAGGGATATCAGGAAAGTAGCCCTTCGACGTTTCTGCTGTCTCGAATCTGCCGCACTTGGTAAAGAGATTGTGGGGTCCTAGACGTTGGTCACGACCACCTACTGCCCCGCTACCAAGCCAGGGAACTGTTCCTTGCAGAGAAAACTCCTCTTTAATGACGGGTTTGCGGTACGAATCTGTGGATGACACTGTTGTTGGTATATAAGCCGAAATCTCACTCTCATACTGATTGCAAGCGGTATCCAGGGGGTGTTCGCTCTTGCGATCCCCATTGTAGGAAGCAGTCTCATAGCCACTATCAACACTTGGTGGTGGCGGTAGATGTGCAGATTCGTACAATGGCGAGGGAACATATGTGTAGTCCCCGTAGTTTCCCTGTATCGGTGGCCCTGCCTCTTCGTTCACACCTAAGTTTGGATCGATCGGAGTGTAGTGCGACGCCGGCGATCCACTGGTAATGGAAGGTGCTGAGTGTTGATTCACAGACGAAGTCGGTGGTGAAGCCACGTGTTGCATTGTATTCATCCCCTGGCTCGAGCCACCAGAAGTTGCAGACGATAGTCCTTCAGTTCCCATGTAGCCAGACCCCCCGGAGTTGTGTGATGAGGGGTGAGGACCGCCTTGTTGGTTTCCACCGGTGCTGCCTCCACCAGGGCTTGAAGTGCTGCTTGCTCGTCGCTCATCGGCGTAGTGACCAGGGCTTCGGCCCCGCACAACCATGGGAGCTGATACCCTGTGTGCAATCTTCACCCACCCTCCGTCGCTGCTTGGTGCATTAGGTTGACCGGGAGCAGATGAGGCTGCGCTTCCAACATCGGCGTACAACTCAACGATAAGGTGGTAATATTGTTGTGCGGCACGGCGTTTTCCGTTGTTCGCTGTAGCCGACTTGAACTGGATCCGGTCGAATACAGCAATGTGCTGCTGTTGCTGCGGCTGTGTTTGTTGAGGAAAAGAGTATTCATGGTCGATCGGGCCTTGCTGCGAAGGATGTCCCTGTTGGGTTGACTGCTGCTGCTGTTGAATAACAGGACTGGAATTTGCGCCACCATAAATTCCTCCGGGAGGCTGGGGGCTTAATTTGATTTTGATAGGTTTATGTTGCGGTCCCTTGTCGCGTTTTGGTGTGTGTTGCACGAGCTCGACAGTCTTCCCGCCGGGCGCGTCCACCACTGCCGAGATACACATCGCAAACGATAGAATATGTTCTGGTGCCGAGCTAGGAGTCCGTCGCAGATAAAGAGGCAACGAATAAGTGGCTGGCAAAAGTGAGTAGCTACAGATTACCGAAAAGTAATTCCTCCTGTAACACGTCCAGTCGCGGTCCGACAAGAAGAATCCTTTGTCAACGCGGGCATGAATGTCAGGCCGGACCATGTGGCCATCGGCGGAAGAGAGATGGTGAATGTATTGTGTCTCCCCGAGAGGAGGACCGGCAGTGTTGAGACCGTTCGAGCCGTGATCGTGGCTAGGGGAAGCGAGGCTGCCCATGGTTGGAGACGCTACAGTAGCGGGGGTTAATGGAGAATGTGGGGATGCCAGAACTTCCTGCTGTGGCGGTCGCGATGGTAAATGTCGCGCAAGACCAGGAGTGGCGGTCGTGTACTCCGAGCGTACAGAAGATCCTAGCGATGGTGAGACAGACTTCGTGCTCCCCGAGGACGATCGGTTGCGCGGCGCCATTACTGACGTAGGGCTTTGTCTACAACAGCGGGAATGAGCTTCCAGAACGACACGACAACATAACACGGCGAGGCAAAACAGGGGACATAGTAGAACAGAAGTAGAATTCATACATTGCTGGAATACGAGATCGCGAATCAGAAGTCAACGAGTAGTTGAAGGAGGACGAGGTTGCGCTCTGGGGATAGGAGGTGGGCTGAAAACTGTTGCTAAAGGGAGAGTACGCGATGGATGAGGCGGCAGAGGTAGGAGTAGGACTGGAGGTTTCGTAGCTAGTGGTTGTGGTCGTGTATCTAGGCAAGGGGCCATGGGTTAGCTTCCCGTGTTTTCCTTCAGAAGGAATTATAGAAGACAGCCAGTCGCGTGACGGGGCAAGCGAAGGGCAGAAGGAGGAAGGACACCGACAAATCGAGATGATGACGGGGGTGGATAAGGCGGGGTGCTTGAGAAACAGGCAGCAGCCAAACAGATAAAGGCCGCGGCGAGGGCGAGAATCGAGGAACGGGAATGATAATTGAGTCAAGAGGCCAGGCAGCTGTGAGGCGGGGCTGAGCGTGCTCGAGCTGCTGAATAGTAGTGGAGGTGGAGGGATGTGGGATGCAGCAGCGGGAAAAACAAAAGGGCAAGACGACTCGAAGGTCAATAACCAAGCTCATTCAATCAATCAACCATCGATAAAGTGGATGTGATGTGATGTGATGTGAGTTAGTGTGGATGAAGTGAGGATGATTGATTGATTGATTGATGGAGGGATGGATAGCGAGGGTTGGGTGGACTGGGGACGGATGCGAATGGATGGATGCGATGCAAATGCAGTGGCACAAGCGGCGGTAGGCTGCAGAGTGGCAGGTAGAACGAGGCAAAGCTCACGGCAGCAACAGGCAAGCAGCCGCGCCAAAAGCGTAGGCTCAATCAAGTGAGGGCAATGCAGAGAGAGACCGAGGGTGCTGGAAAGAGAGATGAGAATAATAATAAAACAAGACAAGACACAAGAATTAAACGAAATGGTGATGGGTGATAACAGTGATGTGTGATTTTGAGACTCAATCAAAGAAATACAGACGAAGCGAGTGACGAGTAACACTACGTCTCGGAACCGCCCGTCGCAATAACAAAACAACGAAGATACGAGAGGAAAAAATTCAACTCGGCTTCTGTTTGGTCTGTCGGATTGCTGGGTAGTTTTGCTTGGGGAAAAAACATTCTTCTTCCTCATCGCATCGACATGACCCAAATAAAATAAAAAACAAAAAAGCGAAAACAGAAGGAAATAGGAGCAAGTCATACCGAGGATCCTGCAGCGCCGGAAGAGGAGCGCAAAAACGGCTGCCTGATGAGGCGGGAACGGGGAGCGACTGAATCGAGCTGTGAGAAATCGGGTGGTGGTGGTGGTGATGATGATGGTGGTCCGACACGCTGAGGTGATCGGGTTTTGGAGACATCTGAACGGGTCCAAATCCTGTGCGCACAAAGATGCAGGGAGAGTGCTCCTGTTAGAAAACGCGCGATAGAAGATGGCTGATAATATATAGATAAACGATAAATTGCAAAAACGAAAATCAATAACGGAATTTATGACTGAACTGCCTCGATTTGGCGTATTATTATTATACTGCTCTGCTCTGCTGCTGCGGCTTGATGTCGGTCCTACCAACCACGTGCGGCTCTAGGCATCACTGCACTATTGATGCATCGAGGTGAGGTGAGGTGCGTTCAAAGAGGGAAGGAAACAGGCAACGCGGTGTAGAACGGTTTTGGCAGCAGCCAAAGCAGAGCAAAGTCCGGGATAGGGGAAGGAAGAAGAGAGCCGGAGGAGTAGGCAATACAGTCAAGGGTCTAACTACTCCAGTTGCTGGATGGCAAAACCGGGGGGAAGGAGCGACCAAGAAGTAACATGCAAAAGATAGAACGATGAAAAGACGGGGTTTGGATAGGCAGAGAGAGATGATGGAGGGGTTGTGCGGTAGGGGTGTCTAGGGGTGGCAGTGTTCTCGCCGTGGTAGTGGGTGAAATTCATTCTGTAATGGTGGCCGACGAAAACTGATGGTGACCAGGGGCAGCTAGAGTAACAATCCAGGAAGGACATGGACAACCACCCACACACCACCGACTGGCATTGAGATATTGACATGATGCAGCCCGTATCCAAAAAAAAAACAACGGAAAAAATAGAGTTTAATCTGACAAGCCCCGAAGGCAAGAGAGAAACAAAGTTACTTACTGCTGCTCATAGTTCCAGCTCCGGCGCCAGAGCGCAAAGGCCACAAGACAGCCAGCGGGAAGGTGGAGGAGGCTGGAGGAGGGAAGGTCGGCAGAGTGCGTCTACCTAGTTGGTTGGTTGCTGAGCAGTGCTCTGGTTGGTTGGTTGTATGGTTTGGGACTTCAAAACCCGAGTGCGTACCAGAGGCGCGGAACTGCCACCCCCATCTCAAAGTCAGCCGAGAAACCCTCAACACATGCAAGAAATACCAAAGCCCGAAGAGACTGGAAGTTCCCCACAACAACGGCCGCTAAACCTTCTTTCTGCATGGTTTCGATCGCCAGCAAACAAGAAGAATGCGAGCCGCAGCGGGAAACGGGAATCGAAAAGGTATCAAAAAAGGTGAAAGCAAGGGGACAAATACGAACCAAAGAGTATCGATAATACAAGTCTCAACAGGGATCAAACTCAGACTCTGGATGTGGGCGACACTGCACGTAGGATGTTTTATGCAAGGAGAAATGTTCAAAATCGGCCAACGAGAAAACGGCACTCGAGAGGACTAAATAATGGAATGAAAAGCCTTGCAGCACCGCCCTCTCAATATAGTAGCCGGCAGGCAATATATCGTATGTAGTTGAGGGGGGTGTGAACCAAGAAATCCTTCTGATCTGGGGCTGAATGGTTGGATAACAATCGATTGGAGTAAAAATGCTTCGGACTCTTGAGTTGATACCCTTATGTGGCGGAAATAACCTCGTAGCTGGAGAGGCTGAAATCGAGCCTGGCGATAGGGACGATGTATGGCTCCTTGCAGGTCGTTCAAAAAAGCAAAAAAATGCTTTGAAGGTCGACGTAATGACAGGCACCGCGATGGAGCAAATGAATGGCTGTAGATGCTTTCACACGATACCCAGGATTTCTTTTGCTTCCTTTCTTACCTCCTAAGACTCAGCGGGCTGCAGCTTGTAAACGTTACTGGGATACCGTTTGACTTCGACGAAACGGAGAATTAAGATTGGATAGCCGTCGTTTCTGTCAAATTTTGATACGGAGCTTGTAAACGGCTGGTTAACGCAACTAAGGTTGGCGAATGGTGTTTCTGGAGCGCCGTATCTGGGATTTTGGTGACGAGGATGCTGAATCAAGGTTGATATCTGCAAACCGAATTCGATCCAAACAGTTGGTACTCAGAACAATCCAAACAGGCTTCGAAATCTTTGTGCGGTAAAGTCAAGTTGAAGTCGCGAAGAAAAGGGATCCTCTATTTGAATTTATTCGATCGGGCTCACAATGGGATCCGCAACAGTGTTTCCTTCCTTCTTCCTCCGAAGCACTGCTCACACACACCTCATCCCCGAATCACGCCCAGGCCAAAAAATAGACCCTGGCCATGGCTGCTACTACTTGATTGCTTACTTTGACACTAGGTCCATCGGATGGGATCGTCCGCGCTCATCATGCTACCAGAGACTCAGCCTGGGCGCTTGCCCCAGCAAGTGCCCCGCCCACCATCTTTCATTTGCCTACCGGCTCTGAACGTCAACCTGCAGAACTTTGCGCTTAAGGCATAGAGGCTATAGAATGGGATTGGCTGCTCGAAAAATCTGGGAACCGAAGTGGGATGACACGTTTGGTGTTCCTGCATTTGTTCTGCACATTAAAAAAGAGTATGGCGGTGAGCATTCCAGTAGAAGTCTGGGCGAGTGTGAAGTGAATTGGGTAGAAACCCATGCATAAAACGACATAGATGCTCAAACGTGATGAAAGCCTATCAAACCCCTTGCAAAATCCACGACAAATGTTGCCCGGTAGTTATTATTGGATGGGCTGGAACCAAAAAGACATGGATCTTACATATGCAGAGCGAGGCCAGGGACAGGAGGATGGCCGTCTGAAAAGGAGATGGCCATGGATGCAAGAGCCATCCGCAAGAGAACATTGATACATAAGAGTAAACACCCCTGCCCTATCAGGCGCCCTCCCAGAACTGGAATCCTTGCGCCATTCTTTTAGCGGAACCGACCATGGTCATCCATGGTGAACTCCCGCTGAGCTCGACATGAGTTCCCCAACTGTTCTCGGAGGGGAGAGAGGAGGTTTGCTTGACGAAAAGCGTTCACAGCAAGGTGCTACTCGTTTCGGAAAGCCGAGCAGAACGTGATAATTGATGGTGTTGATGCTGGCATAAGCGCGACGTCTCTGACGTCGCAAGAACCTCCTCCTACCCTAAACAAACACTTGCCGCTGTCACAAAAATTTTTCCCCGATTTTCACCCATGTTTCAGTACTCGAGATACCGTGATATATAGCTCCTTCTTTTGAACCACACATTCCGAAAATCAATTACCAAAAAAGCATGAAGTGATGGGCATTACTTTGGACATAACTGATTAGATATTTCTGTAAGTTCCCATCGACGGAAAAGGAAGAGTTTAACGAATTCCAAACGAATAAATCAGCCCCGCATGATTTCAAAGTAGGTCGTTGGTACCATCCTTGAATGAACATATTCATTGCGCGTAAACTCTGAGGACATGACAGGATACAGCGACCCAATGGTGCCCCAAACGTGGTCCGTGCTATATCTAAAATCATTTCTACCAGGAACAGGGAGTTTATCATAAAGTACATACATGTCCTTACCGTCGGAACAATCGAATCGCATCTACCCAATCTGAAGGCCTCCATATGAAGAAATATTTGGCGGGTTGATGGCTCTCTAATTTGGCGAGTCAATGCAAATCTGATTGGGGATATATATGCAAGCATTTGTCATATATCTAAAGTTCTAAACTCTCAGCAAAGAGGAAGGTTTGAACATTGGTTCGTCCGAAGTGCAGCTAATGGATTTAGGTTTGGCTAGGATGGAGGACTAAAGCTACACCGGTCTGCCGACCCGCGGCCGATACGAGCTCGGGGTCTGCGCATGAGATGAGAAATTCAGTGATATCGTGATAGAATAATCAGGGCTGAGCATACTTATAAAGTACCGAAGAGGTAGAAGCTGAGCGGTTGCCTACCGCCTGTCAAATTATAAATGAATAAACTGTGCAAGAGAATACCTACTTAAGTACTTTTACATTTACTGGTACCGCTACATCTCGGGATACCTGCGTTTCGCTGACGTCGCGACGTGAATATAAGTATGTACTTAGGGAATCATACGTAGTACCCGATTGATCTCGTAACACAGGATCGCACAGACTGAGATCTGTCTCCGATAGTAACGGTTCTGTGGGGATGTCAAAGCTACTCTATCTGAGAATCTTCCACGTGGGTTGGCAAGTGTCCAGTGATTTGGTTCTGTCCAACAGCAGATAAATACCCCATTGGAAGGAACTGTGACGATAGGTACATAACATGCAAAATATGTCTGTGCTTCCGCACGCGCGCCTGGGTACACAACAGTTGCCGACGTCTATCTGTTGTTTTTTTCGGCAGCATTACCTCGCAGCGCCTCTACCGAGCTATGAGGGTATCACAAAGGAAGTGTTCGAGAATACTTCGAACGGGATTACTTGCATATTCTCGGTGATCACTGCATACTACCGTACCCACGCGAAGTCCAAGCGTCGGAATTGATCAAAAGTTATGGTAGAGTATATAGAGTACGTATACGTACCAAACAGACTGGAGTACTGGGTTGGCGCCTACTCCAGGCAGAATGCTCTGGGGTCAAAATTCGACGGTAAGGCAGGTTTATTTATCATGCATTGTGAAATCAATTAACTTTGCATTCGTATTTCAAGGGGCAATCCTCGTAAACTATGCTGTTTTTAGTGTGGTTAGGTGTAGTACCAGATGATCAAGCGCTGCTGATTCTCTCACTGAGCTGAGCAGGTTTGCTGCATGGAAGCTTCGAATTATTCTTGTCGTTCGATCTGGTGGAGTACGGCTATAAACTCGCAATAGATCGTTCAAACACTTTATCTCAGGCTCACCGGGAGGCTCATTCGTAAACTGAGTGAGCTCGATTGGGCATCACGTGATGATGGTGTGGACACTGGAATAGTTCATGTCCCAGGATCCAGTTTCTCTGCGAGCGATATCCAGGTTGTGATAGGTTGCGATAGTATGCGGGGTAGAGGCGAGGCGTATGAACGCATATATGCAGCGATCCATCATACCAGATCACTGCAACCGTGATCTCAGAATAGACTGGCTCGTTCTCACCGAGGCACGGTCCAGGTCAAATTTCAAAGAGAAGGCTTTTAGCCTGACGGAGCTGTATGTTCGTCTATTTTTGACCAAGATAAAATTTTGCTTTTCCTAAATAACTGCTACGCACTTATTGGTCGGCTGACACCACTGCACCTCCAGCTCCGTTTTTTACTTTTTCTGCGTTTGGGGGGGCTTGAATGCACAGGGATGTCGCGATAACATCGTTCGTCGTTGGCTGAGACATGCATTGATGAGGTTATGCATTTCAGCCGACAGTGGGGCGGTGATTGACTGATTGAGGAGGGACATCTCAAATGTGATGATCGCGGACTAATAAGATACCGACTGCTTTGCGGTCAAATGGGCAACAGGCTCTATTGTGGTTTTCCGATAGAAGCAAGGATGAAGGAAACGATCCGTCATTATTTATCACTGTCACTGGGCAATTACTACATGGAGCACTCGGCGTCAGCATGCCTGAACAAACAGTTATTCTCTTCCACTTATTTTGGGTAGACGCCGCCTCTGTGGGTCACAGATACTGAAGTATCTCCACCAAATTTGTCGCTGCGCTTGTTGACCAATGGAAAGAGATGCTTTGTCCTATGTAGTTATTGCAGGTTTCTGCATGCTGTTGCGCACAAATTTGGAGAATGTTGCGCAGATGCAGGCACGTTGATATCTTTACATTTTATTTCAAAACCTTCTGTTTCTCGCGCCCCTTTTTGGTGTTTGGGGGGATAGTGGAGCAAGTCTCCGCCGGTTTGCCTCTTTTAGTTCATTCTCGCAGACCAGGCCGGTGCCCTAGTACAGTAGGTGCTTATCTAGGCCATAGAATAGTGGATCGCCTAAAAGCGGAGTTGAGACCAACCAAAGTGTGAAGGAAAAATATGTCTGGTAGTGAGTACCTCAATGGCCGATGTTGCGGAATGTACATATTGAGAGAAGGAGAAGGTGGAATGTGATCAGCACGTGGGCTCTGCGGGTATCACACAAATATCGGGTAGGTGTTGATTAGGAACTGGTGGGGTTTAGCTGTCCTTGCTTTTTCGGTACTGGCTTCGCAGTCTGTCACTTCCAACCCAAACCAGTCTGCACCTCCTTCCAAGTACCCTCAGTCAGTACATTTCCTACGGTTAACAGTCAAGTCTAATCTGCTTGTAGATGCTTTAAGAGAAAGACATGATTTGTTGAGATCGGAATCCAATTATAATATCGAATGAGCGGGAGAGGGCTGCCACGCCCCGCAAAGTAGTGCATGTATGGACGACGCGGATTCCCGCAAAGAGTATGTAAACCGATGCTGGATCGTTCTGTTGAACTGAGTTTACATGGTGTCTAGCTGTTAACAGGCTCGTGTACAATTGGAGAGGCTGCGAATCCTGAAAGCGCTTGGTTCATGATGAGTCTTGTCTGATGAGAAGTGAATCACTAGGCCTTCAATCGGGACTTGCAGGGTGATATTCTGTGAGCTGCTTCTTCAGCTCCACAGTACACGGGCTTCAGGGTTTGAGATACTCAACGCACTTCTCATCTTACGATATGCAAACATATCTTACCAGATCTGACGTACGTATTCGCACCTACTGTGCAAACAACATAATATCTCCAGAAATAAATTTATGGCGATTTGGCAAAAATTAATACGGTCTCTCACTAGCCACAGAGAATTTTACACCAGCCGTTTCAAAAAATAAAAGCGCAAATTCTGAATTATGATTCGCACCTCTGTGTGCCAGTCAGTATTTAGGTGGTCAAAAGTATCTGGCACATTTTGGTTGTATCCCTACTAAACTTGTGCTAGATATTTTTGACTACCTAAATATAATAAAGACTTTGCGTTTTTGACACCGGAGTCAAATTTAGGGCGCTTGGCCATGTTGATCTCTCACCAGCCACATCTAGACTGGAGGCAAACACCCAATATTTGAAACCAGACTTTGAACACCTACTGATTTTGCAGTTTTGCTTACCTCTAAAAAGTAAGTAAACTAGTAGATAGAGCTCTTTCCGAAGAATATAATACAAAATTCTGGTGAGAGAATATCAAAGGGTTGCTTCAAAATCACCTTTGGGAAATGTTGAGTTTAGGGTTTCTGATGTAAATAATTGGAGGTTGCCCATTCTTGCCACCATGATCACCACCCTTGTCTAGCGTTATGACAATCCACCCGGAGTCAGCAGCACAAAGTCTCTAATAATCATAAGGTCAGGGTAGAAAATTTGCAACATTTTTGCATTCCGCAGTGGGTTAGGGTTAGGGTTAAGTGGGTGGACACCCACAACCAGGCATCGATCATAGCATATTTCAGGCAACCTCGAGCTCATCCCTCGGGGGAACCTATTCAAAGGTGCAAAAGAAAAAACAGCCGCGGAAGGTGCCGAAAGAACAGACCATCGCTAGAAGTAATGCTATGACAGGTCCGTTTCCTATTGGTATATATGTAATTAGCCATAGAGGTTGCAATTGACCAATTGGCTTCCATCATTAAAAGGACGGAAATGCTATATCACGCAAACCCCATGGGCTGGTTTTAAGATTCAACCACCATACCTCATCGAAAAGCTTCGGATCTCGCCAGTATATCCTCAGTTGATATCTAGACTGCGTCAATTATGCAACAGCCGTAAATTAAGCGTATAAACTTGTCCGGGTCTTCCTCTGCTCGGAATAACCAGTCCCCCTTTTATCGTCCTATCGAAGCCCTCGACTTCATACAGGTTTTCCATCCCCTAGGCCTGAGTGTTTGATCGATGCTTAAAAAGGTAATGTCGGATTTAAAACCTATTTGAGCTTTGGCAACTCCGAGAGATGGACAAGGGGCTGGATTGACTTCTGTAGCGTATACAGAACGCCCACCCACTTACTCACTTTAGAGTCCGGTAACCTCCCAATAGCTCTCGTGCATGGGGAAGTTGAATAACGTTGTCTAAAGATTAAGATGAAATGAGATAATATTAGGGGTAAGAAAGGGGAATATAGAATGTACCTAGTTTGGGAGAGTTTGCGATCGTGGAGCTCCATATGATGTAGCGATTCAACTTTTCTCTTTCAGTTATTTATCTTCAGCACAGAACTGGTAGCGATAACTATATTCGATGGTGGAATACCTAGAGATAGTATCCTGATTATATCAGGGTTACCTTCGAATTCAGAGGAACATTAACAGGTAATAAATCTTCCATGGTTGACGACATTGAAAGATCTTCAACTTCTACTTATACTATAGTTAATGGTTTTGGGGATGGTACACTACCGGCTTCTGACATGTAGTTTTCTTAGTATAGAGGAATTCTGACGGATATTTTGCCGAGTACAGGTTTCGTTTGAACGCCAAAATTACATCAAGGTGAATGTTTCTAGAACTCTGGCATCTGTTAGATTGAAATGCGAATATGTAAGGGCACAGGAACTATATAAATGAGCCTAGAAACCCATATAAGTCTACATAGTAAACTTTTCCGATGGACTTGTAAATGTAGACTAGACCCTCGCACTGACACATTATATCGCAAGTACAATATTAATTGCGTTCTGACGCTGACACCTAGATAACATTTTCAAGTGAATACACCATGTCTGACTGCTGACATACCATTCCCTAAAGCCGTTACAGTATGTGGGCGGCCCCATATGGCGGCCCGGTGCGAACAAATACTAATATTTTTTCGATGTTGCATATATGCACTTATACTTGTGACTGCTTCTTGCTCCCACGCACGGTATAGGTAGTCTCATGGTTTTCTTTCTATTATACACATATAGTTCCTCTCAAAGTAACATCGAGGGAGTAACTTGTTCGAGTGACTTGGTGTGAACCTCGAACGTTCTTAACTAGATTCTAACAGCGAAACGAAGCAAAGAAACATAAAGATAAGATCAGCTTGTAACGGAATCCGAAATTAACTGACTGGCAGCCTTGGACAAGGAAGTGCTTCCTAGCACCCTTTCAGATGGTTGTTTTGCTGGGAATTGACCCGAGCTCAGGTGATTGAAAAAGCGAAATCTGAGGATGGGGTGGTTATTCAAAACTCACACGGTACCTTAGAACTCTCAACATTAACTGTATATGCTTGGGGAAATGAGAAAAAGGCTGTACAGCAGGTAAGTTCATTTTTTATGATACCGTACTGAATACCCGTTCCCACTAGACGAAAGACGATGACACCATGACCGCTCCTTCTCAAATCAACCGCTGGTAGGATCTCGCTCTTTCAAACATACATTTGTTCCGACCCGTTGGCAAGTAGTTTACTCGATCAAGTGGGCCGCTTTTTCAACAGGGTCATACCAGTTGAAAAGTAGCAAACTTTCCAACTAGTCAGTAAGGAGGTTGAGCCCCTAATTCTGGCCAGGCGAGTACACTGTCAGATCATAGCTATATATTGCGAGTAATAAACATTCTTGTTTTCCCCTTCCACTATCTCTCTTCCTGTTGGTGGCGATTGGCCTTTGACTAAATGATTTACTTGCCAACGGGGTCGGAACACATTCTATCATGGTTTATATGGGGTTGTATTGTCACGGTAAATCACTCGCACTTAACGAGCCCGAATTCTAACATTTGCAGTTGCCCGCTACAGGCTGTTGTAGTAACTTTCTCCAATATGGCACTGGTAAAACCGGGCAAAAATTGGTGGAGTCATGAAGAGAAAGAGACAGGGAGGAGGAGAAGGATAGTAGCCGACCGCCTCCGTACTCCGTACGCCCCCCAACCGCCTCAATCAATCATCAGCCTACAAGCACCTCTTACTCCTTCCGAAACCTCCTCTTAACCCCCACCCAACTCTCCTCATTATAATCCTCCTGCACCTTCGTCCTCAACCCCCACTCCGTAACTCCCACCATAAACACACTCTCAAACATAAACGCCAAACTCCCCTCTCCAACCTTCTCCGGCTTCAACTGCACCTCACTAGCCTTCTCCGCCGACTTCGCATCCGGTCCATGTCCCGCCATAACATTATGCAAGCTCGCCCCTCCGGGAACAAACCCCCCCGCCGTCTTCGCATCATAACTCCCCTTAATCAACCCCATAAACTCACTCATAACATTCCTATGATACCACGGTGGACGGAACGTATCTTCCCCTACCAACCACCTCGGCGGGAAAACAACAAAATCCGCCACCGCAGTCCCGGGGATTCCAGCAGAAGGGACAGTGAGAACGGTAAAAATACTAGGATCTGGATGATCGTACGAAACCGTTCCGATAGTGTTGAATCTTCCCAGATCGTACTTGAACGGGTAATAATTCCCATGCCACGCGACAACATCAAACGCCGAATGGTCTTGGGTGGCTGAAAACAACGAACCTCCGAATTTTGCAACAACACTGTGTGCGACTAACTCCGGGGGATCGAGATACGCCGCAGTGGGGATCTGGAAGTCTCGCGCATTCGCAAGCCCGTTACTCCCGATTGGCCCTAGCTCCGGAAGCTCAAAGTGCTGCGCGGTGTATGTCTCCAGGATGTAACCTCTGGCCGCACCGGTGGGGAGTTTTACATGGAATCTGATGCCGCGAGGGATCACAATAATCTCCGATGGCCGGACATATAGACATCCCAGTTCTGTTCTTATATCCAGATCCCCAGACTGCGGGACTATCAACATATCACCATCAGCGGAATAAAACGCTTCAGCATCCGGCATGGACCGGCCGCAGGTGTAGATATAGATTCCGAGGCCGTTTTTAGTGGGGATATCGCCGGCGCCAGCGATCAGTCGCATACCCGAGATGAAGGTAGATTCGTGCGAGACGTCGAAGGGGGACCAGCGGAGTTGGTTGGGGATTTGCTGGAATGTTTGGTGGGGAGTTTGGGTGAGTGCGGAGAAGGGACGGTGGGATGCGGAGGGAAGGAGTTGGTTGGGGATTTGCTGGAATGTTTGGTGGGGAGTTTGGGTGAGTGCGGAGAAGGGACGGTGGGATGCGGAGGGAAGGATTCGGTATAGCCAGGTTTGTTTGTTGGTGTGGCGGGGAGCGGTGAAGGCAGTGCCGGAGAGCTTTTCAGCGTAGAGGCCCATGGGTGGGATTTGGGGGCTGTTGCGCGCGGTGGGGAGGGAGCCGGGTATGGACTCGGATTCGAAGTGGGAGGAGAGGCCATTGTGGTAGGTGTATGGGTCGGGGGTTTCGAAGGAAGTCATGATGGTGATATGGAGGCAGATAGAGTGGAAATAAGAGGTTGAGGCCGAGGTTGTTATCGGGGTTTCCCCACGACGTCATCGGGAGCCGCTGATAGCCGCCGTGAACCGCATTTGCGCTTGTACCTGTACTGGCGGGGTTTTAACTTGAAGATGGTAGTTACCCGAGGGACGCTGGACTACAGTAGAGAAAGAGCGGCTACTAGTACTTAGCTGGTTAGTTAGGAACTACCAGGACCTGCAGCATGCACTAAGAGGGATGTTTTAGCCTCGTATAAGTACCTGACGTGGTAACCAGAGGGGTCCACACACTATCACTTCACTCAACTCATATCTGCTACCATTTGAACAATTCATCCATTCATTCAAGATATGCCATAACATCTATCTCAAGCCCAGATTCCTGCGACTGAATACAATACAACCATAACATTCCCATGCAATAAATAAATAAATAAATAAAAAAACGCCCAAAACCCATGCCCCAAAAATCCCCCGCTCAAAAAAATCATCGCTACCATCCCAATGCCGTATCCAAAATTCAAACTCCCACCCCCTACCTTACCGGTTCCAAATCCAACCCACAAACCTCCCCCCGTCCTCTCTCCCACCTCCTATAAAGCCCCTCCCACACCTCCCCCTCCTTTCCCCCAGGTCTCTTCCCACTCTCAACCCCAAACCACGGCATCCTAACCCCCTCATCATGAAAACTCACATACGCCACCTCCTCCCTAACCTCCTCCGGATCCCACTTCTGCCCCGGCCACAAATAGCCCTCATGTTTCCCGTTCCCCCTTCGGAACTCCCCAATCCCTACCACCCATGGCCGCGGCGGAAGCACTAACATATGTCCCTCATACACCCCCTTCTCCCCCGTCCACGCTTCCACCCTTTCCGCCTCCGCCTCCCCTGGCGTCACAACCCAAAACCTCCCCTCCCACCCCCTCGGCACCGCAACCACAGCCGGCGGCAGCGTAAGCAAAAGCTCATCTAAGCTCTGCAGTAGTGTCCCCGCGTCGTCCAGCCACACAACACGTTTGTACTGTGTCTCGTTGAACGCCGCAGCAAGCACCGATTTCTGTGTTACCTCCGGGAGGGGATGAAGGAGGACGTTGTAGCGAAATTTTGCGGTGTGGAGGAGACGCGACCATGTTCCGGTGCTGGGGTCGTGGTCCCAGGAGGAGGGGTAGTATAGGATTCTTGCTGCAGAGTTGCGGAGGGTGTGGAGGTCGGAGAAGAGCATGAGGGTGTTGCAGAGGGAGGATTTGGATTTGACGGATTGGAGGTATGCGATTGTTGGGGGTAGGGCAGGGAGGTACAGCTGTGGGGAGGAGGATAAGGAGGATTGGGATTTGAGCTTGTGTCTTGGTGGAGGAGGTGGCGGGGTGGGGGGGAGAGCGGTGGGTGCTATTGCTTTCTCGAGGGCGTGGAGGGATTGTTGTTGAAGGATGTAGCCGGAGAGGAAGAGGAGGAAGGAGAAGAAGAGAACTGTTCCTTTTGTGTTAGTATGGTTCAGTGGGGGAAGTGGGGGAGGGGAGTACTGATTGCGGCGGCGATGCGAATGGGGAGTCGGGTCATTGCGGGTTTGCTGAAGTTGATGATGGCGTGGTTGTGGTTAGAGGTTGGCTTGTTTTGGGGACGCGGATCGTTGCCAGGGAAACGATTGACAACGGCTGCTCCCGGCGGCTAGTCTCGGGATGGAAGATAAGCGAAGAGATAAGGTTCAGGGCATCCGCTGGAGCTCAATTAAACATCCATCTTAATCGACTGCACGTCGGATGGAAGTATTCTGCCTCAAGTTTTAGGATGCGACTAGATTCTCGCCGCAAGTGGCACAGGTCTTGTCAGAGGCAGCAACATCCCATAAAAGCAGCCTTTATTCGTTGATTAAATAGGTATATAAACCGCATCCTCCTGGAACGCCAACCTTAACCCAAAACCAAAGATCGCAGTTATCTAAAGCCAGATGCATATAAATACTCTCCTACCCTTCATCGTTCACTTGAATCACTTCCTAATCACAACTTGACACCCCCACAATCTTCGTCGTACCTCCCTCCCCAAAACCCAACGAGACGAAGCATACCATGAGGTTTATCCTCTTCCGCCGTCGAAACCTTTTTAGACATGGCCATCTTCTTCTTCCTACTCGGGGCCGGGGTCTTCTTCTTATATGCTGGTGTTTTTTTAGGAGCCGGTGGTTTCGGAGGTTGCGACTCAATAGCCTACGATATGAATCAGCAGGGTCCAAAAAACCCAACAAGGTGAGTGTTCCATACCAAAGTATACGCCACAATCGAATCCACAATTGGGCCCAAATTCTCACTCGAAGCCTTCTGTTTCCCCTTCGACCTCGACAGCACATCCTCCGAGCACTTGGCTAACTTCTCCGCCACAGTCATCCGCATCCGTGTTACGCGATCCGCCTTCTCCCGTTCCTTCCTATGTACCTCCCTTTGCTCGCGAAGATACGCTTCTTTCTCTTGAGCCTCTTTCTCTCGGATCTTTTGCTCGGCCCTTGCAGTTTCTCGTTCCTCTATCCGTTCCACGCGGAGAGCTTGTAGTGCTTGTAGCTGTGTTCTCTGTTCGTGTTCGTGTTGTTGTGCTTGTGCCCTCACTTCGGTCGCCAACACGTCGAGTTGTGTAGTGTAGCTTAGGGGGTTACGACGGAATAGAGATGGTGCGGCTCGTGGTTGACCATCTATAAGCGCTTGTTCTTCAAATGAGGTGCATGTGCAGTTTTTCCATTTCACGCCGCAGATGTAGCAAAACTGTCCGCCGCATCTGGAGGTGGTTAGTTAGTTCTCGTCTAGCAAACGGGTGAAAGGGGGGTACAAACCGACATGTGATGTGATAACATCCTATTTGTAACTGTACAACCGTTCCGCACTGGAAGCAGCGCTGCCATTTCTCCGTCTCGGCCACATCGAACAGCGACTGCGTAGCTGAATCGTCCGGGCACTCGCCGGTGTGGGATGCCTTCCCGCAGATCAGACAAGTCTGGTTATTGCAGTCCATACACAATCCAAAATCATGTTTTATCCACGCCGGCAACAAAATCGTCCCGCATCCTCCAGAGCACAGTATTTTCCTCCCCGGATGATTCCCAGCCAACAACTTGTGGAACTCCTCCAGCTCACCTTCCGATAACACATCCGCGGCATAAAAAACCTGGATTGGCTTGCAGCAACGCAAGATATCCAAATTCTGCGTATCAATCGCCAACGTAAAGTTTAACCGCAAACAGTCGAGACAGAAATGATGTCCACACCCCAACGACACCACTTCGAAATCATCCTTCCCCTCCGTACAAACATCGCAATCTACTATCCTCCGCGGATTCTTCTTCTGCAACCCTTCCGAATCCTGCGATGTCCCCACCCCCGCCCCTCGGTCCTTCCATAAAACCGGCGTCATATCAGATATATAGCCGTTAAATACCGCCTCAACCGCGGGATCGAGTCTTGCAGCGGTTCTTTGACGCTTTTGTGGTGGTCCCGGCGGAGAATCTTCAATTATTTCGTGGCCCTGATTGATTTGTTCCGCGAGGGCGTGGTCGGCTTGCACTTGCATTTCCCGCGTAACTTCTTGCTCGATTAGTTCGCCGTCGAGTGCTGCGGCTCGGTACATGCTGGCGGCGAGAACATGGTCTTCCCAGATTTGGAGTTGCTGTTGGAGGTCGGATTCGAGGAGGGATTTGGCTAGGTCCCAGTCGGCGGTGGTGGAAGTGGTGGTGGCCGCAGAGGCTAGTTCTTCCATTTGGAAGGAGAGGACTAGCGCGAGGTCGTCTTCGCAGACAGCCATGGTGGGTGGTGGGGTGTGGTGGTGGTGAGGTAATGATATGGTTTAAGGCGTGTGTTAGCAGTGGTGGTGTTGTCGGTGGTGGATTAACGGTGAGGGTTGAGGTTTTGATGTTTGATCCCATGGTTGCCTGCCTACCTTGTGCTACATATCATGCGGGGTGTTAAGGCGGTGAATTGACAACACTCTTTTCCGAAAGCAGGAGTTACATGCATGCATGCATGTGTGACTCAATTACTCCACAAACCATTGGTTCCTGAACATCAACCACCATGCAGATTAAATTCCTGAATGTTAACTTGCTGTTGGGTTGGATTCCTGGAGAATGTGGTCTGTCAGATGGCCTCTGGCGCTTTGCTGGTTTCTATTCCAGACATACTGACACGTGATTGCTTCATAACTTATCACAGTGCTGTGCCGAGTTATCAATGGAGTCGACGCGTAATGGAATAATGGAGTGGACTAGAGTTCTAGTTTCGGATCACCCTGGCGGGCCCGCAGAGCCGCACCTTGATCGTGAGGACCCCCTGAGCTTAAGTTTATAGCCACGTGCTTGGTTGGGTGTGGGACACCTCACACTCCAACTCTACTCTCCATCTTATATCCAAAACATACACCTCTCACCACCATCTTTTTCCACATCTATCACTGTTGCTTCTACTCCTTCAGCCTTGATGAAGTTGGTGTTTTTATTGTAGCAGGAGGGTCGAAAAATGCATCCTCCACGGCGAGTAGATTTGAACTCCAGAATACTATAGCCCAGTCACCAGGGAACATTTTTGGTTCGTTAACTTTCCCCTTCTTTCTCACCAATATTTACTGTAAGTGTTAGATTTGTATGGGGCGTTCGTTAACTAGAAACTGTTATTTGAAGGTTCATTTATGCTCGCTACACTATATCCAAAACAACCGAAAAGGGACTCTAGCATATCCGCCAAGAATTTGTAGGCTGGATACTTGGAACAGAGATATTTGGTCCCCAGCTCTCGACGTTTCTACAGGGCCTTGGAGAGGGTATGGAGTGGGATTTAGGGTTCTACATGCAATACACACGACGAATCATTGAGAGCCTGCAGATATCTTAAGACCCCAGACTTCGTAAGTGATGATCTATGATCAATTTCACCAGTTAGTTCGACCAGAAGACAAGAAGGCGGAGGTGATATGGGGCTCTGTCATACTCTAGCTAGAGTAAATACAGTATGAATAAACAACAACCAGAAGAAAAGGATAGTATGGCTCTTGGTACCGGTTCTACATATCCAACAACCTATGTTTCTGTCCCCCCGATCTAACATATCAACCTCGAAAGAGAAACTACTGTCCAATTAGAGGCTGCTGGTGGATTATGTTAAAGGTTAGTAGAGTACCTGCAAAGGGGACTGTCCAATAATTAACTAAAATGTGGCCTTTAGACTTGAGCTCGAGCGTATTAAAAGGGAACCTCAATGTTGGACCATGTTGGACCATGTTGTACAAGGAAAATCGTTTTATTACCCTAACTGGAAATGTTCTGACACAGCTTGAGAATGGACAAGTTATTGAATTGATTACTGATAATGATCACGACAAACGTGGTCTTAATTAAGTCTAGGTTAAGATTTGGTCGAGGTGGTATTCACTCAACTCAGGTGATCTCGAAGATCGAGTAGCGTGGTTTGCACACAGCACCTCAATGGTCAGGCCATCGCTGAAG
>WHVE01000333.1:0-134440 GCA_015178995.1 Trichophaea hybrida | reverse complement strand
GGTATCGTGACCAAGGCCCTTTTCCTGCTTGAGCTTTTCTTCACGCTCCTGCATCTTGGTAATAACATCGCTAGGCCACATTGTGTCTTCGGCTTCCTTATCCTCCATGAACTCCAAGAAGATCTTCCAATCGTCGTTGTTAGGAATGCCATATAAGAGATAGAAGATGTGCTCACCTTCGGGCATAACCGTTGCCTTCTTGCGCTTCCTCACAGCCATCTTGGTGTCGTCATCTGCCTCGTCTGTCTTGTCGGCGTCAATACATAAGTTCCAATCTTGAACTAGCCTGTCGATACGGAGTGTGTAAGTCTTGACGTCTCCACAATCTTCTAACGTTATCTGTAACAATTCTTTCCGAATGCGAAACTTCGACATCTTGACTTTCGTCTTGTAATCTACCGCGAGTTATTCCCATAACTCCTTGGCATCCTTGACTTTCATGTACTCGAGTTGGAGTCTCTCCTCCATGGTCAGCACGAGGGTCAATCTAGCAGTCCCATGCTTGTCGATAAAAGATTCCGTCAGTGTCGCATGTGCCAGTCTTTCTGTGGCAGTCGCATTTTCTCCGAGAGCCTCTGGTTTCATCAGGTCGCCTGTAACTACTCCGAGGACATGTTTGCTCTCTAACAGGAGCTCCACCTGTCCGGACCATTTGTTATAGTTGGCACCGTCGAACTTACCAATATTCATCGTGAGGTTGTTGGCTGACATTGTTACTTTGAATGTCCAAACTTCCTCCACTCGAATCTTGACTCTCCTCCAACAGTACTTCGTTGGCGGTTGTCGATGTACTTCTTGACTATCCTCCCTTCGCTTTCAATAATTTCTTTAATCAAAACGCTCGCAAGGGCTCATAACCTGTTGTGCGTGGGTCGCAAGATGCACAGCGATGTAGAGAGAATGAAACTTGTTGAATCTATTGCGTCTAAATCTAAAACAAGAGAGCAGACAAGCCCTCTATATATGCTGTTGCCATCACAAAGGAAAACAAGCTGTGAGGCGGTGGCTTTTCCCAAAACAAAGGATCAGTCTAGCAAACAAGCAAACAGACAAACAAACAGTTCCACAACCTTCCAGATACCCGAAACAAACACTCCCGGCCCTTCCGGCCCTACATATTCCTAGTGAACCAACAACCACTTTCAACAAGTATGATCTTCGGAAACTGTAAGCCTACCCAGTATGAATCATTCTGCCATGTAATCAACACCCCGGGTATGAAGCACAAAGCCCGGTACAGTAATTGCCAGCTCCTTCGTATATAGTGTGCCATAGTTAGCATATTTTCTGCTTTCCATACTCAGTCTGGGTGGATAACCTCAATCCTTGCTTTGCAGCGATCACGACTGAGTTGCTCGTGCCGATTCTGACAGCCTTCACGATCACAACGACCTGGTATAGCGTCACTTAGTTGGTCGTACCCGAAATTGAAGTTGGAAAAACATACCACAATGGTTGAATCTTGTGCAAATTCTTGTTTCCTCCCGCCAAAGAGTTCGTGCGACTTCATCCAGCCATTCATAGAGCGTTAACATGTTCCACAAGGGCACTTCCTTACATTGCTTTGTTATTTCAGCGGGTTTACTGGTATTTTGCAGGAGTGGACGAAGAGGAGTCACTGCACAGCGTGACTGCAGGGGTATCTTTCTGTGGGAAAACACCAGACGCTACGGCAATTAGTAATGGGAGCGGCTGGCCGTCCGAAATTGAGCACCATAAGCTCTCAGTGCCTCTACGATAAAGCCGAGATTGCCGATCGTCTGGATGTTTCCAGATGGCAACGCAATGGGCCGATATAAAGTAATCTGATGCTAATGAGTTCAGGACTGGTATGTCTTGGGCGTTGCTCACCATGATGTATACAATTCTTTTGATTGGCTCGTTGTCAAGGTCAATGGGATCACAACTCCATCTCCGAATGACCACAATGTCGCACGCCTGCTCTAACAAAGATACCCAGCCACCTACGACAGCAGCTACTTGCCTCGAGAGATTCGGCTGAGAAGTGTTGATACTTAGTTGATCACCACGAGTCCCAGAAAAGAGTGCCCAGAGCTTTGAAGATTGGTTGTAATGAAGAAGCATAATGACATCACGTGCTGAAATGGAGGAAACATGGTGGATATTATATGGACCAAACCCACTTCCAGTGCTTGCGGAATGTTGGCGTCCGAAAGTAGTTCTTGAAACGCTTTCCCGTACTCTCACATATTGGATAGCGCTTCTACCAGTCGTGTCTTGTGCCTGCACTTCCATGTTGATGGAAGTGCAGGGCTTTTGCCCAAGATCATCGACGGGCATCATGTGACTGCTTGGCTGTTACGTGGGTTGCCATTTCCAGTATAGTATTGTAAACATAGTGTCTTTCAACTTTCTCCCTTTAGTGTCTCTCTTTAGACTTAAGACAATCAACGAGCTTTCCACGCCCATCACAGTGTACACGTGTCAATATTCCGGAAGAAAATTTCCCTTTCTTCCTCCGTTCCGATTGAATCGAGGTCAAAACTTTCGAGATTGGCACTTATTCTACTTTGAGAAAGCAGAATCGTGCACAATTTGCAGTATCTGGCCATCAGGACGGGATCTATGTTTTGGCGGTTCCTGGCGGGCATCGCATTAGCTGAGATATTATAGAATATGAATGAACGAGCTCACCTTGCGAGATATCGAACAAGCTCGTCGAAATGCTCTTCTTGACGAAGTGCTGCTGCGGCTTCGTCATGAGACCCCGATTGATCATAGGAATTGAACGCTTTTCGCCACGACTGCGACTGCTCAAAGAGTGTCGCAGCTTTGTCGTGCCGTCCGAGTGCGAACCAGACGTCTGAACCAGTCAGTCAGCTCTGCAGAGAGCAGAAGGGTAAACTGACCTCCAGCTTCCTCGAGACAATTGATTTCTTCAAGGCAGAATGCGCCATTGTCTAACTGCACAAATTGTTTGAAAAGCAGAATGGCTTCTGAGAATGAGCCCACGAATTCTCTGTAGGACCCATGCGCCCTGTGACCACGTCCTTCTTCCATCTTCATATACGCTATGGAAATTTTTTGACCTCGTTCATCCCTCGCTTTACGGAAGCAAAAGTTTGCCTGTGTGATTCTATTAGCTAGGCCCTCAATATAGACCGGCGATCGGATTTCACTCCTCTTTATAGAGTCTTCGCACCAACAACTGACCTCCCATGGCGACATATCTCTCTGGATTGCTGGGAAATACGGGCTTCAGGTTCTCTAAACTGCTGTGCGTCAGCCCACCGGTTTTTATGGTATCTCTGGCGTAGGATCACATTTGGATGGCTTCTCGTCATCACATCTACAAGTGAGCCGTCACCGTTCGAGTTATCAACCCACAACCTTACAATAGGATCCACCGCCTCGGGGCAGGTTTCGAATATCCAAAGGTGATTTCGAGCTCTTGTGATAGCAACATAAAGATGCTATGATCATTCCCCAATGAGATTCTGATATAACATGACGTATGTTTCTCGAGAGCATATACCTTCAGTTCGGAACAAAGTATCTAATACCATTAGCTCATTCTCTAGCAAAGCATGGGAATTACCAGTTACCCTGCTTTTCGTGCCATCCACCGAACAGCTGCCCGAGGTGAGGATATTTCCCAATTTTCTGAGACTCGAAGCACAGGGGCTGTTGGTAAAGAAATCAACCAGGAAGGCATCGTCAAACTCCATTCCTTTACTCTCCAGGATCGTGAGTACAAGTGCGGTTCTCCAATCTCGGATTGCAATCTTTCCTTGACTATATCATCGCGAACCAGGATCCCTGCTCGGCACCGAATCCAGCTCAATCTCTATCATCTTGTCGATATGCGACCCAAGATCTTGCACACCGATACCAACTAGAGGCCTCAATACTGGGTAAGAATAAAGACTCATAACGTACCGAACAACGTTGGGATAGGACCATTGTTCGCCCTCTCTTCAGCCATCTGGTCGATGTGCTGCGGGAATCCTGGATGGTTTAGCTTGGCACTGAAGATGACACCCTTAAATGATTGAAGCGCACCGAGGTATAAAAGCGTCATAATGAAAGATGCCAACGATATGATTCCTTGATGCGACCGGAAATTCTGGTTCAGTGCGAACATGGCGGAGACGGCGAAACTTTTGTCCTTCGTTGCGTTTGCAAACTGCGAGAACTGTTCGTAGAAAATCATCTTGACATCGTTGAAACGAAACGTCAAATCTTTGGAGATGCGCTGTGCGGTGTCGCCAGCTGATAATGCGCATTAGTTGGTTATCGATTCAATGTGATACGACTACAAGGGCATACGAAATGTGTAAGGTGCAAAATTTGTAAAGTCTATTCTCAGTGGCTAGCCGACGCATATATACAAAAGGGTTACCCGGCTAATGTGCACCGATCGTACTCCCTACATCCCGCTCCGTCCAAAAGAAAGCTTTCCGCCCGAAAAAGGCTCCAAATCCGCCCCAAAAACATCTCCCAATCTCCAAGATCCTTCCCATATGTAAGATCCTCCCAATCCTCGCCCATGGCCCGCTCAGCAGCCGCATATGATCCCCCAGTGTCATGCCCAGCCTGGTGCTCCCGCAGGACCGCACCCCCTTAGCTCAGCTCTGTGACCCGGTCTGGAACAAGTTCTGCTTCTTGCGCCGCTATCGTTGCGTCGATCCGTCGGTATCGTGTCAATCGGTCGGTATCGTGCCAATCGGTCATTGTCGCATAGAAATGAACAAAGTTGCCGGCTCGCCGGTGGTCTCCATCAAAGTGACTGCTCCAACCAGTTGAAGCGTCGTCATCCCCTATCGTCCTCGTCGTCATCCTCTCGGTGCTGCGTCCCAGGTAAAGGAGTCCGACTTGGTGCTGTTGGTGTCAGTGTCGGTGTCGGTGTCGGTCTCTGTGTACTAATGGTCACCGTCGGTATTCTCTGAAGGTCTCTTCCCAGATCACACTACCCAGCGCTGTCCTCTGGCGGTACCTCCGCGGCGCTCTCCAAGGGCTTCTCATTGTGTACCCGGCGGACAAAGTCTCCGAGGTCCAATCCCGTCCGCGTTTCCGAATGGTTTCTGTTGCGTTGTCATCGTCATTGTCATCCCGAACAGCATGCTGTGTGTCGATCTCTGTGTAGCCTCTAACTAGGCTCGTAGTCGTGCGGAACGCGCCCCGAATCTCATCCCGTTGACCCGTCGTGTCTTTCTCTCGTGTCGCTGTAGGTCCCGTCGATCCGCTCAATTGCTCCGAGTTGCCACTGCAAAAGCACCAGAATCGAAGTAAGAGAGTGTGTATCGTTGTGTGGTCCGTGTTCTCGTTTCTCGGAGGTCCATCGATCAACTCGACTCGATTACTCGTGATAAGCAAGCAAAAGAGGACGCACCCTGCTCGATCCACCCAATTACCGGTCGCTAGTAAGAGGGGTGCTGAAGTGTTGCTACCAAGTTGTACGGTGCAAAGTGCGTAAAGCTTAACGAGAATATCTGTGTCAAGGTCACTGTCCTTGTCGCTACTATGAAGGTATGGCGGAAAGATCGAGCTCCGGTCTTGAGCATCTTGCTGCCAAGGTAATATCGAGAGTTCGATATTCCGACAAGGATTGCGTGAGGGGGGTGGGAGTCTGTCTATGTTAGCTTCGCTGGTGGAGAGAAGTAGGAGTACATTTCACATTCCCGCGTTGGATGTTGCGGCTCAACTGCACCATGACAAGATGTACTGCGCTCGCAATTGATCGCAAGATTTTTACCCCTTCATAGCACTGCGAACACCCACATTCATATCAGCCGAAGCTCGCCCACGCTCTCTACCCTCGCCCTCGCCCGCGCTCTCCTCCGCGATCTGCTCTGCGACCTCCTCGACAGCCCTCCTTGACGCCCTCCTACGTGATCTCCTGCGCTCAATGACCGTAGATGCGCCAAGTCCCACCATCTCGGGTTGCTTTATAGTAGAGTTACCCCTGAAGCCCTTTTGACACCGTATCCTCTAATGCCTCCATCCACTTCCACTCGACCATCGACTCCTCAGACTCACCTCAACGTCAAAGTTCACTCTCTTTCACTGCTCGATTATCCACGCGTCCGCACTCGTCAAGATCCCACTTCCACGCCTCCACATTTGCAATGCCTGTTCTCGTCCCTCTTCCATGTCGCCGTACTCATTCTACTTCCAAGCCTGTCTGCCTCTGGCCATGTCTATACCTCCACTCTCTGTATCCACATGGACCCGTTGTCTACTTTTCCATGCTAGGCTTTCTGACGTCCCTCTGCATAACACGTATGGCAAGATTCATGGATTTTGCATGCCTCCTTCTAAGCAGTTGTCTTCTCGAGTATGCTGAGTATTCTCACCACGCGATCTATAACTCACTAGCACTGCTATTTATACTTGCTGATTTCAGATCTGGGACGGACACTAAAGTCGGAGGGCTTGAAATGATGGCCGTCAATTCGATGCAACACTCCCTCGTCCTGTTACTCGGTAATAAACAAAACCACTCATCTCAGTCCTCGTCTACTCCTCTGCCGTCGTATATTCTGCCTCATCTACGTGTAACTTGTGTACGCCATCGTCTACCCATCCATCCACGTATCCTCAACGCCTTCGTCTACGCCCCTGTCCTGTGTCCTCATCAACTCGGAGTCCTCCTCTACTGCACGTCGTCGTCTACTTCCTTCTCCAGCATCATCTTTCGCCCTTGCCCTCGCTTTCATCTCTCGTCTCTGAATCATCTTACCCCAGCGCCGCCAACCCCCTTCAACGCCGTCGAATACACCCTCTGCCGCATCCTCGCCCACCTCTCATCCATCGCCCACGTCTCCTATCACACAATGCACAGTTGATCTCCGTTGCTATATCTATCGCCCATCACACACCGGCTAAGAGTAGACTTCTGAGTGGGGAGAGATTGAGGAGGTATAGCAGATAATTAGCGGAAGCGGGACCCCCTGCCCCAAGGCGAGCGGTGGCATTGACCTAAATGTAGGCATAGCCATCCAACAACGACTCACTGCGGCTGAGGTGGCTGCAGTCCTGTTAACACTCGCGACAACAATATTGGTGGATCCATCGACAGCTTTACACGCATGCACTGATGACAGCCATTCAACTCTTGGACGCGTATGAGAAGTTCCAAATGAACTCGGCAGCTTACCACAGCCTACGCGATGAATTAGGCGTTGCCACTACCCTTGAGCTCTTGGCTGAGCCACCACCGATTCGAGTCACAATACGTGGCGAAACAGTATGCGGGAATGTGGCAAAGCTCAGTTCGAGTCAGATGGGAGAGATATGCAGTTAGGAAGCTATAGGCTGCCGCTCGAGTTCATCTGTATCACACCGGATCTTCCCGCCCAGAAGTGTTCTATACATGACATGTACATAACGCTGCCCTCTTTCACCTCCTGCAGTGATCTCAATAGCCTAGCCCGACTCATAGCAGCTCCAAAACTACACCATCAGAGCGGTTTCGCCACTTGGCTAAACTGGGCGGAATCTAGCAGGTCCGAAGCAGTTTGAGCAGCTTTCTGAGGGGTTTACGCGGTGTACTACTATTATGTATATTCACAAACAGTAAGTATGGTAGTCAGTATCCTCACCATCTGAGAACGATCTGTATACTTCAAATTGACATCAAAATTGATTTTGAGAACTGACCCCTCACCTCCAGTGTGGTGTTAGTGTCGCATGGTGTAAACCCAATTAGACTCAACGGTGACGCTGACTACGGTGACGAAACATCATAATGACTTCACTGGAACGAGCCTTAATGTGAGCCATAGCCTTCCAGCCCGAGCAGCTGTAGAGCAGCTACCTAGTGGTGAGTGGCAACGTGACTAATTCAGAGCAGCTACTGGGCTGAACCGCGGACGGCTGCTCGAGCTGTAGTCGGGCCGGGCTATTGAGACCACTGACCCCCTGGTCTCCGATTTACTATATCTTTAATATCTACCGAAGCGGCTTTAGAAACCCCGGCCAAAACACTGTTTTGCACAGCCGCTCAATTGATATGAGTCCATGATGCCGGTTGTACACTTTCGCGAATTCAAATTATGTATGTCTCGCCAAATATAACATCCAACACCTTCTTCCCTCCGTCACTGGGACATGTGTATGTACCTCCCGTGAATGAAGAGGATGTAATGTATTCGATCTACCCAAGAAACTGGAGAGGCCGGTCACTCAACTGAGAAGTCACTTGTCAGCCACATGGGTTTGTTCATACGGTATCCATCGCATTTCACGATGGGATGGGTATGGATCGCTCAGGTACACGTGACACTATCCAATTATTTTATGGCCCGAAGTGAGTGACGCGAAGCCCCAGTCTATGCAGAGATGAAAGCCGCGCTGCGATTGCCAATCTAGTCGGTACAACATTGATTCTGAGCAGCGAGGAAAGCATAACCATGACAGGCCTTCATCCTGCTGGCCCAATGTCGAACGGTGATGCAGCACTGATGCTAGACGCCTCAGAACTGAACTGGGCAGTCAGAAAGCGGAAGGCATCCTATTGAGCAGTTAAAACTTCGATCTTACCATAAAGTAAACTTATGGCAAACCAAACTAGCGTTTACCCCGCTTACTGACAGATGATCCAGAGTCACCTTTTAGGGAATCACTGCTTCAACAATTCAAAGATTCGCATCGATAATTATATGATTTAAACGATCGAAGTTCTATTTTTAGGGTCTTGTCCTGGACATGACCCAGAAAGGGTTTTCTTCAAGTCAGTCCCTTTACTGGATGATTTCATGTGTTTGATATACTGCGACCTTCGGTGTATATATTTGTGTGAGAAGCTATGTGTTTGGGACCGTTGCGGGATTAATATTTGAGTATCGCATGTCTTGTTTTAATTTCCCACCTACACTGTGAAGTGACCGAGTAGCAATATAACCTAACCATCGCAGGCTTGTTTTGGGAATTCATGATTCATGACCATTACCGCGCTCCCTCTACCTACGTAGCTACCCTGCTGTATCAGTAAACCAGTTTACACGCTTCAAGGCTATAGTATCCGGACATGTACTCTAAGTGACTAAAACGTAAGGGATATGGCAATCTCGGAATCCTGACCTAACGTATGAGACACCCATTTCGGACCAGACAGGATTTTTGTCACCATGCGCACGTCCGTGCTTGAAACATTGTGGGGTTATTTAACCCTCATTGACGACACCAAGCATCCAATTGCTATCGAACTCAAGAAGATCATGACATTGTGAGAAGTAAGAAAAAAACTGAACCTTTTGGGTCTGCTTAGTCTCCATCTTCCCATAGATCATCGCTCTCATAACCTTGTAGACTACCTGTCTCTCAACACTATTTCTAGGCCGCAGCCCCCACTCTGAAAGAAATTCGCCGTCTGCTGAGCCGTACCCAAGTATAAAACTGCAACAAATCTGCCCTTCGTGAGCGTGTTGTGGATAGCTATAAATCTTGGGGGCTGGCGAAAAAATAAAATGTACTTAATTCGTATTTGTTTGGGCTCTCGACCACATTCCTAAGCGGCTAGGTTGGGTTGGTCTGCTTGAAGCTGGGCCTGATCAATATCTTCACTAGCATGGCCGCCACGGTTTGATATGTATGTACATGTGGTGGGGGAATTTTGCTGAAGAAATATAAATACTACTAAGTGGAAGATTGCGCTCATCTATCCGGAAGACGCTGTGAAAATCAGTAATGTTGTGGCTAGAGAAGATGATACTCATAATTCTGGACAACCTCTTCACCCAAAGTAAACACTCTATGAGCTTCTGGATCAAAGACAATGCCTTTTTTTAGTATTAGTGGTTTGCCTGTTGATAATTGAATAATGTGAAACGATTTGAGGGTATTCACCGTTGACTGCCGCTATTTATAACGCAGAAATACAAGATATAGTTGCACAGGAATTTTGGAGAGTTTTTCATTCGAGTATTCCGATAGGCCAATACACACCAACTAATTCGATTATACAGTCCCACTTGCTACTGAGCCTAGTAGAGATCTTAAGTATGTACAATGAGCAATCAGCAGGAAACCTATAAAATTTTGTGATACACTTTTTTTAGGGATCTTCAGAGACAACACGCTTAAATTGTTTTTTGTTGTATTATATATCCCGAAGGCACGATTTTAATTTAATTAAAAAAATACACTAATCCCCCCCCTGTGGGGGAGTGGGATGGGGGGGTTAGGAAATCCTACGTTTCAGCAGAATCCATCGGTGAAATGCCAGGTTCCTCTTATCCCGGTACAAACGTAGTGCGCACCAAATTCGTGGAGTGTGTTGGCGGAGAAAGGGAGAAGGAGATTAGGAGGGTACGACTTAGACACCCAAGGTTCACACTGGAGATGTACCGGGGAAAGGATTTAGATATGCCATGGCCGCAAGCGGCCGAATGCAATATGATTAAAACAAAAAAACAAAATTCACGGACCCTCCCTGTTTACGTATCCCTGTCATTCTTAGCGCCAAGCCGCCAAGCCACCACCCAGAATTTTTAGCTTAACCGCATCGTCATTTGCTCCCTCTTACAATCACCACTACACAAACACGCTTTTACGAAAGGCGGTATTCTGACCTTTGTTGTGGCGTGTTTGTTGCTGCTCTATCATTCCTGCGCTGCCTCCTCTATCCTATTGACGCTCTCTCAGTACTATTGGCGTTCCCTCGGTACTGTTGTTTAGTTCACAGATTCGTTTAGGAGAGATGTCCATGAGCTTCAGCAACATTTCATGCATCAATATAAGGTAAGCTCAACGTTCCTGGCAGTTCACCATAGGGTATCCGGCTAACTAGCATGCCGTACAGAAGAAAATCCATTCCATTCATTCAGGTCTGCGGGAGATAACGCGGACGCGAACATGCCAGGTATAAGTGATGCTAACCGCCATTCTCCGTTATTCACCGTTACTAACCAACGCATTATATAGAACCAAACTCGTCTCACGTATGCGGTCCGGTCGTAAATATGTCGGAAGCAAATGGTACGAGCCTCACTCAGTGTTATCCACCGTCTGGCTAACCAGCGCGACGTACAGAACGAAACGTAAAGAAGGGATCTTGGCACCGGAAACGCGAAATCCAGAAGAAGAAGCGATTGAAGGAAGGCTTGTCCAACAAAAAATGGAAGAGGAAACGAACGGAGGGAAAGCCAATGAATATGAGGATGCCAAACCAGCGTACAGGTGATGAATGCTGGGTTCAATATACGGATGCCACCGGCCAGAAATGAGGCACGAATGCCGCAACAAACAACTGCTTGAGGGAACACCGTAGGACCTCCTGTGGCGGCGACTTTACACATACCTGCCGGACGTACAGCAAGCCGAGGATAAAGCTAAGGACGCTGAAGGGACGACGGTTGCTAGTGTCCTACCACATCCACTGTCGATACTCAAGAGAACAGTCTACCATCTATAGCCAGTTGTTGAAGCCCCCGATCTTGATCACGCAGATTTCACTCGCCCGTTTGCGTTCGACAGCTCGAACTGCTGGATCAACGGCGCACCAACCCTGGAACAAATGGATGGCTACTTGGAGTTTCCAATCAGAGCGAGAGGCATGACTGAGTCGGACAATGGTATACTCTTCGCACAACTGCAGGCAGAGTGTTAGGAGGGGGAGCCGAGTCACCGGTTCCACGAAGTGAAAAGAGCTGTAGATGTACCACTACCTGAGTGCGCATGCATGTCGAGCACCCTTTCGTCTCCCATCAATTTTTGCCTCCAAGTCTACCGAATTTACATACAACGCAACTCCTCGGTATTCCTATGCGGATATCCATGCGGATGAAGGTTGTGGAGTGCATGCATGGCCTCTGGGCAGCGTTAATTCTGGCTTGCCTTCCAGCCGGAAACTCTGAAGGAGAAAGCGATGAAACGGGATGAGAGGTTCTTTAGTGCTCTATTAGAGACAATGCTTCAAGAGAGTGAGGAGGAAGTTCCGGAGGAGTCTCAACTGGGGGTATCATCAAAGACTGTAGAACCACGGCATCCCAGGGATTCCACAGGCTCATGGGATACCCGCAGCACGTTGTCCGAGGTGAAGGTAGCGAGACTGTCTCCCAGTTCGAACAAGCTGGCAACAGTAGTTTGCCTAACTCTGTCTATATTGCTTGCACCGAGGGTGATACTGCGTTGTTTCTTCCACTCTTTACGGCGGATATCTCGGCGGAGCTACTTACATACCTCTATCGGAACACCTGATCGCGCATACAGCTGGACTCATGCATACGTTGAACGTGAAGAGACCTGATGTGTTGAAGACAGGGCCATATGCCCCAATCACCAAGCTCGGGGGTAAAATCCAACCACACCAAAAAGTCTTGGCGGAAAAAGAAACGGCGAAATAAGTCAACCATCACGATAGTGATCGACAAGCGGACACCGGCATTCGATTTCTAGCATCGGATTGACCCCGGAACGGCACTCCCAGCACCTCTGGACCGTCGGAGGAGGTTAGGCACTTCAACTGCAGAGCGCGCACACGACCGACTCTACGCGACGACCAACGAACCAGCGACGATGGCGACCCCGGAGGGTGGGAGCCCTACTGGAGTGACGATCGAGAAGTCACCGATTGAGAGAGATATGAATATGGGAGAAGCAGGAGAGACGAATGGTATGGTGGGCGCGTCGGGAGAGACGACACGCGTCACCCCTACGGCTGCGAGTGAGCCGCAGGAGCATAATGAGAACGGAAAGAGGAGGAGAAGTGTGATCCCTGAAGCATCGAACGCGCCGGGGACTGGAGGAGTTGAATGGAAAGAACAATCCGGCAGCAGGCATGTGAGGTGGCACAACTGCAACGAATCGTCGAGAACTTGGCAAAGATGCTAGAAGCACACGCAGCGCGCAGTGGCTGGGGATGAGAACGTGGGTGGGAGAGAAGAAGTGGGACTTCCCGCCACGACGATGACGTGGTATGGGGGGATGGGCATCACAGGGATGCTCTCGAAAGTGCTGGGGGGAGCAGCAGCGGCACCACGCCAGGAGGAGAGGGCAGCGAGAGAGATGACAGCAAGAGAGATGACAGCGGAGTCGCGAGCCAGCGGGTTAGAGACGTCGCAACACGCGACCACGGCTCCAAGGGCAGCACCAGAGGGATCAGGAGAAGAGAAAGAAAGAAGTGATCAGAAAGCCGGAGGAGTGACAACGACAGCAGCAGCAACCAAAGCCAACACCGACTAGACGGTGGGAGACTGTCTTACGGCGAAACCAGAGAAGTCCCTGCCGCCGCAGCCGCGGCCCGAACCACGACCGTGACCACCGGCCCAGCCCCGGCCCCGACAACCGGTTCAGGCGGAGGGCCTGCGGCCGAGGACGAGGGAGGAGTCATGGAGGAGGTGGAGGAGGAGGAGAGAGATATCACCATGGCTAAGACCGCAGCGAGACCTGAACCTGAACCTGAGACTGAAACAGGAGCAACCGCTTCCAATGATTAGAGCGATCCAGCACAATTGCGCCAGGTCTTACGTGTGGACCATGGTGCATGCAATGAAGCGCAAACGGATAGATGGAGATCCCATACGATGGACGGAAAGCTTTCTCTCAGACAGGACGGTGGAAATGGTAATCGAAGGCAATGTCCTGCAGAGCCACAACCTGGATCATAGATTTGGGTGCTTCTCATCATATGTGTAATAATCGCGATTCTTTCTATTCTTACTAAAGGCTATCGTCTCCAATCACCATAAAGCTCGGAGATGAAACCACGGTAATCGCAACCCACTTTGGTTCGTTAACCTCATACAGGGATCCGAAAGACTCCAATTGAAGTCCTCTATACACCAACCTTTCGTTTGTCTCTACCCTCAATTAATCAGCTAGACCTCGCCGGCTACACTACTATTATTGGACGTGGCGTCTGCACGATATCTCTCGACTCATTCTCGATAACCGCCAATCGACTCAGAGATCTATACTCTCTCCAACCACAAACTCAAGCAGATGCTCTCACAACCGAAACTGGCGGAAGCCAGACCCCAACTACCACGCCTCCAAGCATCGCGAGCGGAAATGGCAAAAGAAAACGTCCCAAGAAACGACAAAAACGCGCGGATGCCACCGCAACCTCATCTTCTACATCCAAGACCACCGAATCAACCAATGGAATTGCCAAATCAACGATTACCGCACGACTTTGGCACCGGCGCCTAGCCCATCTACATCCAGCTGCAATGAGAAGCCTTATCGACAGATTCGACGAACTAAACGGCACATGTGACGTCTGCCTCCAAGCCAAACATAAGCAGAAGTTTATCCGCACCAAAGTCCGTCGAACCACCAACCCCTTCGAACTCGTGCACTCCGACTCCTGTGGCCCATTCACAACGCCATCGTCTACTGGCGGTCACCGCTACTACATCCTCATTATTGACGACTACACACGATGGACTAGCATCTATACCCTACCAGACAAGAAGCAAGAAACGTGCCTAGCCGCGTACCAGAACTTTCAACAGAGAATAGACGCCAGGGGCTTCCACATCCAGCGGTTTAGATGTGACGACGGCAGAGGCGAATTCGACAACAAACTTTTCCGAAGGCTACTAGCTTCTCGCGGCACCTCCTTGGAATTCTGCCCTCCATACGGACATCACAAGAACGGAGTCGCCGAGAGAATGGTCCAAACCATCACCGAAAAAGCAAGGGCGATGATAATAGACTCCCAAGCACCACACGAATTCTGGGGCGAAGCGGTCAGCACAGCCGTGTACTTACACCAACGGACTCCCAATGAAGGCCTTACGAAAAGAGACGACAGAGACGGCTATAAGGCACCATAGGAAACACCGTTTGAGATGCTTCATAGCTACGGAAAGCTGGAGTACGACAAACCACCAGATGACCCCACACGAAAGCGTATATGCTACAAAGCACCACTAGACCACCTCCGACGATTCGGATGCCATGTCAGCCGACTGATCCCCGAACGACAAAGAACTGACAAGAAACTCGGCCCACGTTCCAAACCTGGTGTTGCATATATGCGTTTCGTCTACTGTTTCCAACCTTGTATGAGGTTCGTGGCCTGTATGAGGTTCGTGGCTTACATGCATACGATGCATAAGCACGAGAGTTTCAGACTGTATGCCAAGCCTGCATCGATAATCAAGCAGCTATTCAACAGGTTATGAGCCCGGCGGTCGCTACCATCTAAATCTATCCTTATCTCTGCCTGAAACACTCTATACTCTTGGTTACTCTCTACACTATAATCACGTCATCTAACTCTATCTGTACCACTGAAACTCCGTCGCCACAGTAACACCCGCACCAACAGAGCTAAAAACTCAACACCATCGAAGATTATCGCAACTCCACCGTCGTCACAATGACCACCAATGTTAAAACAGACCAAGGATTCGTTGAAAAATTGACTCACGATAACTACCCCATCTGGAAACAGAAAATGCGCCGCATCCTTATTACAAAGAAAGCCTACGACATCGTCACCGGAATCGAATTATTGCACCAGCTTCAAGACTTTTAAGAAACTCCCTTCTACCATGATTATCGAACTTGGAGATAACAATACAGTAATGGCAACCCACCACGGGGCTGTTACCGTCCAGGGCTACCAAGTCGATGCCCTCTACACTCCTACGTTTCGACTCTCTCCTCTCTATTAATCAACTAGACTCGGCTGGATATACGGCCACTTTTGGAAGCGGTAAATGCTCCATATCGATATCGACATCACCATTAATTATCACTGGAAATCGTGTCAGAGGCGTCTACATCATAACTCCAGCAAGTGCGCTCACGGCAGCAGCACCCGCAATATCGGCCTCCAAGAAAGACGGAAAGAAAGAATCTACACCTGAAGTCGCCTCCTCCGCCTTGCTCGCGGAATTCACTCGGAAGCCTCTCCGTCGCAGAGTCAAGAATATGGCACCGACGCCTGGCCCACATGCATCCGACTGCCATACAAAAGCTAATCGACGGATACTCCCATGACGAATCAATGTGCGTAACATGCGCCCAAGCCAAACACAAGCAAAAGTTCATCAAAGTCAAAGTCAGGCGGGCAACAAAGCTATTTGAACTGGTTCACTCCGACGTCTGTGGTCTCTTCGCTGCTCCATCGTCTGGAGGCCACAAATACTATATATTATTCATCGACGACTATACGCAGCGGTCATGACCAAAAAGTCAAATCTACAATCGCAGACTCAACCGACCACGAGTCGTGTTACGAGAAGCCAAGTCAAGATCTCCGCAAATGCATTAATTATCATGGCAAAGGCGCTTGCATCGACATCGACCAATGGCGATCCCTTCACATACGCTGAAGCGATGGCAAGCCCACAACGAGATAACTGGAGACAAGCCATGAACGAAGAATCGACGTCCATTCTGCTTAACAACACCTTCACTTCGATAAACTCTCGAGATGCAAGACAATTACAAACGAAGCCGATTGGCTCCAAGTGGGTCTATAAAACGAAACACAATCCAGACGGATCAGTACGATACAAGGCGCAGCCTCCAACGGCCTCTACGTGCTGCGGACCATGACTTCGGACTCGGCAGTGGCCTCGAATTCGGCTCTAGCCCGGACCTCTGACTCGATAGTGGCTGCTTCTTATTCGAGTATTCGTCCGTGATAGACAACAAGGATATTTTGGTTTGGCACGCACGACTCGGGCCCTTGGCGCTCCCTGCAATCAAGCGGCTTCAGAACACCGTCAAAGGTGTTGACTAGGGATTTGGCCCGGTGGCTTTCTTAGTCTTCGATGCTGGTGGGCTCGGGCATGAGGCCGGTGGCTTGCCGCCCCCATTAGCCTCGCCTGCTCCCACCGGCCTCGCCTGCCCCCACCAGCCTCGCCTGCCCCCACCAGCCTCGCCTGCCCCCATCGACCTCGCCTGCCCCCATCGGCCTCGCGTACCTCCACACTGAGGAGGAGGGCTCGGCACTGATACTCGGCTCCGGCTTTGGCAGTCGGCATGGAGTTTTTTCCTTCTCTGTCTTTCGTATATAAGTCTACTGTTTTTCCTTCTCTTGTATCGGCAGACAATTCATTCTCTTCTTCTCTCTTCCCATCATTCTTTAGTCTCAACAAAAGGCATCCATCTGCACACCAGAAGCCCTTCCTGCACCTGCGATGCCTGCATTATGGGCAAGATGTTCAGACAGCCCTTTAAGGCCTTGACCGCTGAGGATAAGCCCCGCACTCGACTCCTCGAATTAGTGCACTCGGATGTGATTGGGCCAATGCCGACCCAAAACATGAGGGGTACCGATACATCATCATGTTTACTGATGACTACTCGAGATACACCGAGGTCTTCTTTATGAAAGCCATGTCTGAGGAATATCTAGCAAAGGCCGAGGTTCAGCGCCCAAAGTCGAAGGTGTGCCGAATCCGAGTTGATGGATGTGGAGAATATGGAAGCCGCGAGAAATTCCTCGAGTTTCTAGCCAAAGAAGGGATTACTAAGGAAGTATCAGCACCATACTCACAGCAGCAGAATGGGCTTTCTGAGCGCTGCAACCGCACTGTTATGGATCCAGCCAGATCGATGTTGAAGCATGCCGGAATGCCGAATAAACTCTGGGCTGAAGCCTTGGCCACAGCAGTATACATAAAGAATCGACTTCCGACCCGCACCTTGCCAAACTCCACTCCGTACGAAAGATGGACTCGACGAAAGCCAGATATCTCGCTCAGCTGCATGGGAAAAGTTGTTGAGAAAGTAGTTGCAGAGCTGTTGTCAGAAGATGCCGAGAGGAGAGGGCTACTGAATGATGGGCATTTCGGCAGCAGAAAGAGGCGGTCGGCGAGGGATCCAAATTGAAGGAGCTGCATGACTACCCCACCTCTGGCGCATGCAGAGTAGTCAAGAAAGAGCACGAACGCCGCCGGACAGTAGAGCAATGTGCTGGCCGGACCCTATGGAGGAGCCAGTGGTCAAGACTATAATACTGGACGACGATGTCGCAGCTAAGAGAGCCGCCAAGCGATGGGCGAGAGACAAGGAAGGAAAAGCTGAATCAGGTGTCTGGATGTGGTGGACAGACGGATCTCGAACGGACGATGGGAGAGTGGGAGCCGCAGCGGTGTGTTCAAATGGAGACAGCTGGACGGTCTTCCGCTGCTACCTTGGCACGGGACAAATGGAGGTGTTCGACGCAGAGCTATGGGGAATCGGATTCGCACTTCGAAAGTCCGTTACAGAGCAGAGGAATTTTCGGTTCTTATGTTTTTATCAATCTTTTTACTTTTTGCTGTTGCTTTCTTTTGTCAGGGGACGACAGGTAGCAGTTGTGGAGCTTCGCCATCTTGCCGGCTTGCCCGGAGGCGTCGTGGATTAGGGGTCTGTCATACTCTAAATAGAGTGAATACAGTATGATTAAAACAAAAACAAAAAAAGCCACCTTCGAGTGTTCGGTTGCTTAGCATATGCCTGGATTCATGTGGACCTGAGGAAGAAGCTAGATGACCATGCGTATCGCTGTGTGCTACTCGGGTACTCGGAGACTGCGACTCAGTATCGAGTTATGGACATCAAGTCGGGCCGAGTTTTCATGGCCCGCCGATGGGTAATGGGGAGGAAGCTGCTAGCAAATGGCCAAATCGATAAGTGGAAGGTGAGGCTGGTGGGTCGTGGAGACCTCCAGAGATCTGGTGATTATAATGAGATCACCTCCCCAGTGGTTGACTCGGCGTCGATCCGACTTGCCCTCGGCCTGGCAGCCAAATTTGGCCTTGAAATTGCAGTGTTAGACATACCGATGGCCTTCCTTGGTTGTCCACTGTATGTGGCACTTTACATGCGCCTTCCAGAAGGTCACTGGCCCGACCCGTATGGCCGAGGCCGACCATTGGTTAAGTTGAATAAAACCCTCTATGGCATCAAGCAGGCTAACCGAGAGTATTTCGAAGAAGTCTATGACTTTATTGTCGATGAGCTCGGACTCCAAGCCTCAATTGCAGCCCCCGGCCTTTTCTTCGGCGGCAGACTCAGCCAATCAGATGGTGTCCTCATCTCCGTATATGTAGACGACATCATGATTATCGGCAGCCTCAAACACGTAACCTCAATCTCCAATCGACTCTTCAAGAGGTTTAAGGCTGCGGGCCGAGTACCCGTCCCCGACAAATTCGAATATCTCGGTATGACGGTTACTCGAAATCGCGACAAGAGATCAAATACAATCGACCAAATCGGATATGTCAATCAAGTCTTCGAATGATTTGACATGATTCACTTAAGAAAATGCACTACTCTGATGGAGGTCGGTTCCAAGCTCCATGCTATAAAACCCGAAGAACCGTTTCACCCAGGAACCTACCAGAAAGCCATTGGTTCCATCCTCTATGCTGCCCTCGGAACTCGACCAGATATAGCCTATGCGACTGCAGTGCTGGGCTGAGATGCAGCCCGACCCTCCACTTTGCACAGGGAAGCAGTGAAACACCTCCTTCGCTACCTCCGTGGTACCTCCGACTTCAAGTTGACCATCTATGATTCTGCTCATACTGGCCAACTTGGACGTGACTCGAAGTCGACGACATGCTTTGCCGACGCCGACTTGGGGGGAGATGCTGATTCGAGCAAGTCGACCTCGGGAATCATCGTCTATGCACTCGGCATACTTGTGCTCTGGAGATCGAAGAAACAGATAATCGTTGCCCAATCGACCATGCAGGCTGAGATGATAGCCACCGCATACGGTAAGGTTCAACTTGATTGGCTCCGTGACCTCATCTCGGAGCTCGGATCCAGCAAATGTATCAACCGAACCATCTTGAACGACGGCCTCAATTGTGTCACGACACTCAACTCAGGCAACTTCCAGTCTGAGAGTCGACACCTCCGTCTCCGATATCACTCGATTCACGAAGCCATTGCAAAGGCTGAAATCGAGGTCAAGCACGTGCCAGGTACGGATATGCTGGCCTGTTAGAATTGTAGATGATTGTTATAATTCATAGGCGCTTTCTATCTACGCCTTTATACATGTACATGAAGCTACTCCTTTCTATGCATGTGCGCGCACACATTCTGATGGCTTATGCTTATGATCTATCTTTAGCTTGTATGCCTTATGCGATTCAGCTCCTCCTGATCTTTCATCGTGATCCTCCAATCTACTAATACGAGATTACGGTCATCTCTATTTTTAACATGGCCGATGCCCCTTGGGGGAGTGAAACTTGGTGAATTTGTGAAGGATATTGGACTTGATTAGGTGGACTCAGGAATGAATTTGGAAGGTCGTGGATATGGATTTCGGGCATGGATTTGGAGGATTTCTTTATGCTTCGACTATTTTGGATTTCTGTATGCACTTGATTTGCTTTCCTTTGTACGCCTGTCGAGGCTCTAGGGCTAAAGGGGGAGTGTTGACGCTACTTGACTGATGTCACTGCTCGGGGTTTAGCCCGGAGAATCTCGACGTCATCCGGAGGTATGGCCGGAGCCTTCTCGGACATCGAGCCGAGAGCACCGGCCATCCACCCGGACCTGAGCACAACATCCAGCTCCGGATGCTCAGCTCCAGGAATGATATGGTTCCGGGCGGGCCCCGGATATGGTACCTACCGGGCATGCTACCCATTCTCATATATAAGCTTTCTCTTTCTCTTCTATGTACTTCAGACAATTCAGCACATTCGTTCTTTCCCTCTGATTTGCTCTCAACACCGGTATCGGTACCCCGGACAGAAGACTCAGGTAGGCTCGTCCGTGTTCTCCGCAGATGGTCCAGATATCTCCTAAAGTATTGAATCCCTCGACGGAAGCGCCACATACTCCGCAACAATCCTTCGAGACACCTATGACACCCTTGTGAATACCGCGCCCTCGTAGTTGCAAGATAAGCTCGACTTCTGCGTGCCTTGAGATATGGAGCGACTTGGGCCATTGGAAGTCTTCTACCATGCCGAGACTCCGTTTGAAGGCCGACTCGTTGAGAGGGTATGTGGTTCCGTACTTCTCTTTCCAGTATTCCATGGCGGCTTCGTATGGTGATTTCTTAAATACGACTGTTTCGGAGTGGTAGAATATTTCGTACTTGGGTTCCGGAATTTTGCAGAAGCCTCCGAAGCAGCCTTGCACGGCATCATACAACTTATCCATACCCTCGCGTATCTTTCGAGCTTCAACATTGCCCTCAGCAATGCAACGACTTCCCCCGCGATGTCACTGGAAGTCAGGGTATAGGCATCGTGCGACAGCTGATAGAATGAATCGCTCGATGCAAATAGTCCCTCCTCGTAGAGATTCAGACACCGTACCACGATGCGATGAACCACGCTGACCAAATCCTCGTGCAATTCTTCCATCAGATAACGGATTATTGCATCCCCTTTGATTTAGAACCCTGCAGTGGCTTGCTGTTGGCAATGATGTTGCGAATTTTAGAAGATTCTTCGGTAGATAGCTTTTCGAGCTCAGTGAGGAGGTGCGACAGAGTAGGCCTGCTCGTACGTTTCTGCATTTGGCTGAAAAACGTTGAAAACGCGAGCCTCTAGATTTGACCGACAATGCCTGATAAGGACGTCCCCGTATGCTTCTGCGAATTCCCAACGATGAGCATACTCTTGTGGGACGAGAAATACTTTCCTCAAATCTTCCAGGAGTAAACGGTCTTTGAGGTGGGCGTCTTTGTCGGCCAACGAAATGTTGTTTTTCCCAACCCAAAACTTTAAGTCTTTCTCGGTTCCATGGTCATCATTACTGCTGCAACGTCTCTTTTTGCTTTGCGGACCAATGATAGTGCGAGCATACAACTGATATTGAGGTCCTTCAAGGGGTTGGCGGGAATTTCTATACCGGCCACTTTTAGCTCCATTGAAATTTGAGCATGTCCCTTGGTTCCTTCTCAGGGGAAAGATTCGTTGCGGCTGCATTGAACATAAAGTCGTTCATAGAAGTCGGTAGCCGGGGTCGGTACAGCAAAAACCCGAAACGGAGCCAGTACATCTGTCACAACGCCTGAGCGACGACTTTCTTCCAACGATGCAATGATTTTTTGCATCTCCTCGGCAGAGAAGATGTCGGATGAGACTGTTGCGGCATTCATTGCTACTAAAAGCTAAGAACGGTCAAAAAAAGCCCCACTCGGTGCGTCAAATGAACCGGAAAGGGCAGGTTGAGATGGTGTAGAAATAAGTACCTGAATTGAGTGGTGTCAAATGCGGTTAAAAGTTTGTGGTGGAGTTGGCTCGGTTCGGGATCGTGAGGATGGTGAAGTGCGATGAAGTGCTTGAGGTTGAAGAGGTTGAGGTTTGGATCGTGGGCGCTTTATGGCTCTAGCGCCATTGTTACTTGCATACCTTCCTAAATTTAGAGCAGGCTAGAACCGATTTTGCACACCAATTTGATTTCCGACCCAATTCTAGTGGGGCGCTTCACGAATGTCAAGGCCATCCGTTTGGGCCTTTTATTTTATGCACATTTTTTGTATATATCACTTCGCGATCGGAGCAAAACTCGTGGACTTAATGGCCTCCTATATACTCCTCTCTGTTGAGAGTAATGTAAAGAGCAAACTGATTGTCTATCGAACAAAGTCTAAAGATTTAACAAAGAAGAGAGAAAATGATCTACTTATATAAAGGAATGAGAAGGCATCGCCAGATGCCGAATATCATACCCGGGCCAAGGACCGGAGGTGATCGGACCGGGAATGCTCGGCCCGGAAGTGGTCGGAGCCTGCGCTATTGCTTGGTATCGGGGCCGCCACCGGAGACACCACTGAGTGACACCGTCTGATCCCGGGCTAAACTCCGAGTGACGTCAGTCAACTACCGTCAACACTCTCCTTGCTGCTGACTTCCTCCGGCTCTGTCCCACGCTCTGGCTCCAACCCAAACTCAAACTTAAGCTCAAGCTCAGGCTCAGGCTCAAGCTCAAGCTCTGGGTCAAACCCAAACTCAAGGCTGGTTGGGAGCATGGTGGTGCGAGTCCTAATATAGGTCTCCAAACTCGGCGAGCAAGGCCTGCGCACAAAGACCATCAAAAGCTACCTCACGGGCCTAAAGTCCCTCCACGTCGACCTCGGACTCGGCACCAAGCCGTTTGCCAACCCCCGCCTCCAACGCATCATCTGAGGAATCAACCGATTCCAAGCAAAAAAGAACAACTCCCGATCACTCGCAGCCTCCTAATCCGCCTGCTCTCGCTGCTAGACAGAAATGACACCCGTGACACGAACCTCTACGGCGCCTTCTGCCTCGCCCACGCCGGCTTCCTACGAGCGGGCGAAATCACCTGGTCAGAGAACGACCTGGCCAACGGCCACACAGAATTTGCACAGTGGAACCTGACACGAAGATTCATTCAATTCGAAGAAGACCGACTGCTTCTCACCCTTCCAAACTCCAAAACTGACCCCTTCCGGAAAGGCGTCACAATCGCACTCGCCATCTCAGGGGATGCCGCATGCCCGGTCACGGCCATGCGCCACCTGCACGACCTCTGCCCAAGCTGGACCCACTGGCGCCCTTATTCACACGATCGCTGGAGGACGGAAACGAAGCCTTCACCAGAGAATACCTGGTCCAGCACCTACGTGAACCCCTGACCCAGCTGGGAGTCAGAGGAACATACTCAGGCCACTCGTTCCGACGAGGAGCAGCGACGTTCGCAAAGGCAGCCGGCCTCTCCGACACTGAAATCCAACTCCTGGCCGATGTAACTCCAATGCCTACCAAGCATACATCGACTACCATCCGGAGCAGATCTTCTAGATCGCCCACCGCTTCCAAAACTCACCAGAAAACCCCCAGTAAGAACCTCCCACACATCTGGGGGGTTGCCGTAACGTTGGGAGAGTCCAAGTGGAATGGCGACCACACCGGCGGCCTTCACTCCCCCGAAGGGGCAACCTCGCTGACACTTCGTTTTCTGCTTCGTTTCCAAGTTTGCCTTGTCTTGCTGCATTCTTTTCAGTTTAAAGATCTTGCAAATGATTCTGTACATATGGAATTGCACTCGGAGGGAAGAGCAAGCCCACTAGCACGAAATTATTAAAAATATCATAGAAAGTGTCTGGGAGTAGTACGCACGTAGTATTCCTAGATGCAGTGAAAAGCCTCTATCCCCTCCACTGGTATTCCGTGCCGAATAGGGACCCGGGTGACTAAGAGCAGACTAAGGATCTTAGGCCACTTTGAGGTCACTGATATCATTGGGCCATCTGACCTCAGTTCATAGTGACCTCAGAATCCGTCTACCGACTGTAGGTTATTATATAAGTGAATGTATCCAATACTGTTGTAGTATTACAGGTGATTTACCAATGCCACCAGTACTTCGAGCACGAAATCCAGTAGAGCGCATGGGCCGGATGTGGCCCCTTCCACCCTCACTCCCACAGTTACTACAGACGAATGCTCCCAGTATTGCGATTGCGGCGAAAAAATAATTCTCTGGCAGGAACATTTGAAAATGGAAATTCATGATACTGCAAGAACAAAGCGAGCTTGGAAAGAGGTCAAGCGGAGTCTAAAAATGCCATGCAATCAGACTGGTAGCCCAGACTCAGTACAGAACAGGGGAGAAAATGGGAAAAGTACAACAGAGTGGGAGGAGTCAATTCCCCAGGAAAGTGCTATTGCGGCAGCAGAGTATCAGCCAGTGGATGGCACAGTTGAGGCAGCGGATGTTAATCTTCCCATAGACTTCAATCCTGAAGAGGTATGTTTATACCTGCTTGTGCGATCTGATTAGAAATACACTAACACCATATGTGGTTATGGTCTAGAAATCACATTTGAAATGGTTTTCATTGTTGTGGCAGGAAGTTGACTGGCGGACTATTGTGAAAAACACGAATCTTTATGCTGACCAGTACCGTACTACTAAAGGCAAAGCCCGCTGCTGGAAGCCTGTTTCCTTGCAAGAAATTAAACAGTTTTTCGCAATTACCATTATTATTGGTGTGCGTAAGATTGCTTCGCCAGTTGATTATTGGGCAAATGGAAGGTGCAAGCGAAGAGGGGAATACTACAATACCGGTAAGTAATAACACTGGCAGTTCTAAAGTAACAAACTAACTAAACTTTAAATTCCAAAGGCCCAGTACCTTTAAAGCATACACTGTCACACAGTCTTTCTCTTGTGCGGTATCAACAGATCAAGCGGTATTTCCATATATATGAACCAAAAGCCAAGTCCCTTGAAGGGCATGAGTGGTTTAAAAAAATTGAGCCCCTAAATAGTAATATTGGACGCCGGTGCAAGATGTTTCTTCATCATCCAACAGTTATGACTGCAGATGAAATGATGATACGAGCCTTTCATCGTTCAAAACATACCACGAAAATGCCAAAGAAGCCGATCAAACAAGGTTACAAAATATTTGCTTTGGCTTCACATCAAGGTTATACCTGGGACTGGCGATTTTCTTCACCAACAGCTGGAATCACTGAACTTTCTTCCACTCCTTCGCTAGCCCCGACACAGAATGTTGTCTATCGTATGGCTCTTTCTCTCCCCTATAACGATCGATGCTTTCATATTTATATGGATAATCTCTTTACAACAATACCTCTTCTTCAGAAACTGAAAGAGAAAGGAATTGGAGGCTGTGGAACAACTCGGGCAATCCCAAGTCATTTGAAACAGGATGGCAGTACTCTCGAATGGAATACTGTTTCTGGTGGCATTACAGGTGACAATGAGGTATTGGCATTGCAGTGGGAGGATCAGAAATCAGTATACCAGCTCTCTACAATTCACCAGCTGGATCAAAGAATTGAATCCATACGGAAGCAGCCTCAAATAACAAGCACTCGTGGAAGAGTAATTAGAAAAGCCTTTGGTTCTGAGGCTCGTATGAGAGTGCAAATTCCTCAATCCATATATGACTACAATCATGGAAAGGTTGGTGTTGATTTGGTTGACCAATACCGGGCATCCTATTTTACTCAGCAAATCTGTCAGCGCAACTGGCCACCACTTCTCTTTTGGTTGCTGGACATTACAATTATTAATGCATTCCTTCTTTGTTCAATATCCTCTTCATCAACCTATTCATCAGGCCGCACCAAGCCACCACTGTCACACAAAAAGTTCCGATTGCAGCTGGCGGAGGAATTAGCTACGGAGGCACTCTGCCACTCAAATTTAATTGGATCGAAGCGGCAACATGCTAGTGGAGGCACACGATATGAATCACAGCTGTATACACGAAGAAAGTCACATATCTGTTACAGCAAGCAGTGAGGTATCACATCTGTACCACCCTGTACTCAAAACTTCCATGAAGAAGGCAAGGCAACAACACGGAAAGAATGTATTGGCTGCCGGTTTGAAAAGAGAAGGAAGGGAGAAAAAGGCAAGGCACGAAAGACAAGGCTGTGCTGTATCCACTGTAATCTATCCTTGTGTAAGGAGTGTTTGAGATCTTAAGATGTAGGTAATATATGGCTGTAAATGCAATGGATATGAATTTGACCGGAGGTCAGTAAAGTGCTTTTGATATCACTTGGTTCCCTCATACAGTATAGCAGCAGCCCAAGATTCTTAGCCTGCTCTTAGTCACCTGGGTCCCTATTCAGCACAGAATACCAGTGGAGGGGATAGATCCCTGCTATAGAACGGAAGGAAACACAGTATCGAACATTAACCTGGCCGGGGGTAGAAGTATGGCGAGCTTTCGAGCACACCCACCAAAGGAGCTGTGACACACACCCAAAGGAGGCGAGTTCGGCCCAAGTTTTAGGTTTCAGGGAATCAAATTTCTTCCTCCTCTCTTCCATGCTTACCAGAGAAAATCCTATCGTTTCAGAGTACCATGTGGTCCTCACACGCTTGTTCTCTTATACGTGAAAAAAATCAGGCTTAGGGCTTTTTTGCACAACGAAAAACGCGAAAAAGCGACTAATTTTACAAGAACCGAGCCGATGAGCGTAACTTGGATGTAGAAGCACCGAGTTCTGGCTAATTGCGAGGAATTAGACACTGACACAAACTCGCCGCTACTATACATTACTCACCTTTCCGAGTCCTGACGCATGTCAGCGGTGCAGAGAATGTAGATATCATAATCAATACGTGCTTATATTTACAAAGTCTTCAATAGTAAGTCGATGGTTTGCTTTGGGGATAAGAGTCACGGGTCGCTAGTTATCCGACAACTTTACGTTCATGGCAACATCGACGGTGGAACCACTTTCGAAAAACAACATACAGAGTTGCGGCGGTGACGTGTAATTTTCGGTATCCAATCGTTTGTCATGGGTGTTTCCCTAGTTCCTCGCGTAGACTGCGGTAGCTAACATGGACTCTATGGCTTCATCATAGGCGGTGAGTTTTGCCTTCATCATGCGGTGCTGAGGTGGTAACTTCTACCCGATGTCTTAATTCAATAGAAAGTTAATTTTCCCACCATCTTCCCACCATTTTACCGTCACACTGGTCCCAGACAAATATGATCCTGATGGGTTTATCAATTGTAGAGTGTAAGTTATCGCTATGAAACTACCGTACTACAACGCGATGACTTTAGTATATGCAGTGTTCGAAACGTGCCGGGCCTGACATCTTTAGGCCCGGCCTTCAGGCTTTGTCCAAAGCCTGGTCGGCCACCCTTAGCGCGGGCTTTTCTGGAAGAAGCCTGAGCCGGCCTCCTATTACTTTGTATATGGGAATAGATGCTTGATTGTGATGATATCTATGTCGAAATCTATGGTCTATATACAGCCTGACATACAGTCTAGAACTCAGGTGCTTATGCACCATTAAATATCGTTGTTTCGTATCCTCATACAATATCTCATACAAGATTCTGATACATATATGCAACACCTCCAAGCCCCAGTGGGCTGAGTGAGTGATCGTGATCAGGGCAATTTCACGTGATCTTAATAAGCGAGCCAATCATTTTGCTTGTGTCCATGTCTTGGTTGGACGCAAGCAAATTGATTGGTCGAGGCACAAGCCGATAGCCACTGTACAAGTTCTGCACCGTAGCGATGATATTACCACTCATTCTGAATTCACATGGTGAAGGGCGTCATACATGACGACGGCTCCATCAACTCGGTGATGAATGACGTTGGCCATATAATAATACCACCACTCATTTCACCTGTGCACCACTTACGCTAAAAAAAGCTTCATCTGACACCTAACCCAAAGAAAGTCCATACAAGCCGGGGGCTTTGATAAAGCCGCAGGGCTTTTAATTAAAAGCCCGGGCTTCGTGGGCTTTCAGATTACCGGCCCAGCCCGTTTCGAACTCTGAGTATGTGAGTTTTGCCTGACGGTTCCTCAACACGACAATGGTTCGCTGACCTGAGCCTATGGCATATTTTACAGAAGGTGAGTTTCTCCTGCAATCTGCATGACAAGATATTGGCCAATGGGTGTAATATGGTTCCAAAGCTTGTAAGTTTTCTTCGATGTTGATAGACATTGAAAAATATACCTAATGCGACCCTGGTCGATTTGATTGATAGCTTTGAGAGTTGTGAATGAGTTGCCGTCACGACTCAGTGACTTGATTTGATAGACTTTAGGTTGCGTGTTGATTCTTCCCAGCATGCTACATAGCTTACTGAAATCTAGGCTGCAATTTAACAGAATCGAATTTAGTGTTGGAGTCCTAGGCATTGTGTTTGATGATTCTTGGTCTGCTTTTGTCGGAGATTGTAAATCCCATTGCGTTGGTTTTCTCATTTTCGGCTCAATTTTGTTTCTTAAAGCATTATTATTTATATGCTTGACCATTTCTCGATTTTATTTCCTAAGCTGGTATTTGCTATAACTCATAATTAGCTGATATATTTTGTGATCTGTATTTCTAAAGTAGTGGTTTGGAGTGGGAAGATGTTTTTTCTTGATACTATGTTACTTTTGCACGTACTGCAACCAGTATACTATCACTGCTCTCTCAGCTAAGTTGATTGCCAGAAGTGGGGCGTCCGGTCTTGTATTGTCAGACCCGAGTACGTGATCTGCATTGCAGATACAGGGATCAAATGTGGCTCGGCCCTTTCCGTTGCCATGCATGAGACTTATATTCGATGCAACCCACAAATCTGAGACTCCAGCAACCAGCCAGTGGTCTCATGAACCCTTGAAACTCCAGAATTCCAGGAACCAGAAGCAAACAGAACTGCAAACCTTGAATAGCGAAAGCCACACACTCAAGAACAGCAGAAAACAACCCAAAAACCAAAGAACCTGAGACACTAAGACACTTAAAAACCCAGGAACCCTGAGAATCCCGGAAACCAAAAACAAATGCCGAATCCCGGAACCTATATCGTCGAAACCTACTCTGTCAACCATTTTCGCTTGTTATCGGGTATGTCATTAGGGGCCTACAGGGGGTGCTTAATCCGACGTCGAATATTAAATAAACCACCTTCTCTCCGCGAGGCCAGCAAAAATTTATAATCTGGCCAAGATCCGGTATTGTGTCGCAACTCCTGAGGAATCTGACTTTCAAAAAGGTCATCCAATCAAACCCGTGGGGATGGGGACTGCAGTGATTTTTGGTTCTATTTGCCCTTTGGGACTGGGTACTCTGAACTGCGCATTTGAACCAAGAGACAACAGTCTGCTGGGGCTGCTCACATGCAAACTCTTGTTCACTTGGCTGGCAGACATGTCTCGTCGCTTCAGCACGGGCTGGTTCCCCTGTACAGACTTGTCCAAAATGAGGGATCTCTCAGCAGACTCATGGATGAGAGAGCTCATTCTGGAGTTGAATATTTTAATGACTGCTGAAGGTTGTTCTGGATCGGACAGCTCAGTAATCTACCGTAACACATGAATTATTTTCCAATCTAGCCTGCCGATCAAAGCGTGCGAAACCAGGTTCGGATGCTGGAACCGTGAAGCCAGCTTGTCAACATATTTCGGTACTTCTTGGAAGTGGTCGTCTTTCCACATGACAGCTCCACCATCTTGGTTCTTCTCGGCTATCAAGTTTTTCTCTTTCACTTGGATCTTATTCAGAGGCTGCCATTGGATATCACAGCATGGCATGCGAATGAATTTGTGGGAGACAGTGGCCGCGATACAAGAAACGTTTGGAGGCAGCAGCATCATCATATCCGGGGAAACCGGCAAAATGATCACCTCGTGCTCTTGCCAGAGCCATGTGGCTATTATCCATAGACAGAGGTCCTGCCTAACTGCAAGCTGCAGTGCTGAATATACAGAGCACTCTGAGAGCTCTTGGTATACGGCTAACTGCATCAGAACCAGATTGAAGGCGGAGAAATCTTCTACAAGCCATAGCAACCAAACCTCTACAGTTTTGTTACCAAGAATATCCTTGCATTTATCGTCTCAGTTAAGGGTTGCGATTGCGTCTTCGAAATTGAGGGAATTGGCTTCAGAGCCAACCAATTTGGGCAACCCCATTTGGGGTTTGGGGATAAAAATCTCGTCTGGTTGGACCCCGATTCCTACTGCAACACCCCGATTCCTGCGTGATGGAATACTGGACCCTGAAATCTCCGTTCTTCGTCATGCTCTCTTTGGAGTAGAAGGAATTAGTCGAATGACTGTTTCTACAACTTCCGAAATCTTATCTACAGACCTAAATATTGCAAAAACGGTGGTTATTCTTAATACGAAACTGATAAACCTTACCGGAGGTCCTGGGTTCGCATCAATTGCACATCAGAGCTTGTTGTGGTTTTCTTCTCTTCCCCCACCTCTTCTTTCTCCTTACAGTTGTTTTCCTTCTCCTCCTCCGCCTCACCCTCTTGTTCCATCTCATCACCCCTGGTTGTCGTCTTATCACCAAAGTCCACCGACTGCTGACGTTGGGTCCTAGGGTGAGAAGCACTCCAGTTTGACCTGAGGCTGAGGTCTTGTGAGCGTCTGCGGGAGAGAGATTTCCGTTTCCTCGGCCGCAGTTCCTCTTCTTCTTCCTATACACTCTCGTCTTCGAGTGCATCAGTTTCAGTTTTTTCCTTTTCCCCCAACTCTACCTCCTCCTCGTCCCCAGTCTCTTTTTCTTCGTCCTCACCCTCTTGTTCCATCTCATCACCTCCGGTATGAGCCTCCCCCCAACCCCTTCTTTCCCATCATCAGCTGTATGAAACCCTTGGTCTCACCGCTGATCCTGTTTTCCCAGCTCTGAATCTTTGTGACTCGCATCTTCCAATGTGAATATGGCAATGTTAGCAGTTATTGTGAAAGTTCAACTTGTCAGGATTACTATTGTTCTTTATTTTTCCTTGAATACGAATGAATCAATGGAGTGGACATTCCCTGAGGATCCCCCAACAGTCGGTGTTGGAAAAGTTCGAATGCAATGATGTGTCGCAACCGATCAATGTATTTGGGAGGTGTTCCAACTCTACCTCCTCATCTCTCGCTGCCAGCCTTATCATCTCACAAACGAATACCCCACACTCAGTCTTTCCTGTCTGCCTTGGAACTCGCACCCAAGTTATTTTTACACTGCCAAGACCCTTCCAACAGTTGACCTCTGATAGCATCCCCAGAGATGCTACATCGTGGTAAGCTAATATTTAAAACAGTAGAATAAAACCCGTACATATCTTCTGTACCTCCTTATTCATTGGAAATGTATTGTACACCCTCAATTCTTTCAATCTGGGGTGCAGCACAGCCAATATCCAGTGGTCCTCTCCCAAATACAGTACAAAATGGAACTGCTCAATAGTCGGCCCATCATCCTTAGCCCTTTTCCTATACCACCTATCCACCCAGTGCTTACCTTTTCTCTCAGTGTGCTCTAGCAAATATTTACTGTAAAAAAAAGAACCCATGTCAGCCATGACACGGTGCCTCGACGACTGTTCTCTGAGGCCTCCACAAGCTGTAAATTGCCATTGAGATGTTCGTCCCCTGAACACACTGCCTCCTGGCAAATGTCACCGACAGGAAGCCTTCTACCCAACGATTTTGCCCCTGTGTTGATAATATTCTACAGTGATGCCATTTTTTCAATAGACAGACATTAGGATTTCGGTGATCTTGGTATCAGCACGGCAGATAGTGGCGGTGGCAGCAGAGGCGTTATTGTCTTCTTCATATGCCCATCATCATTGGGAACTTCCTCTGGAATAACAGGTGCATCGTCTGATGTGGGATTGGATGCAGCAGGTGGTGTCGGCAGAGGAAAAGCATTGGCAGTCGCCTTGTGTTATACCTAACATGATATCCTCAGAGCGGGAACACATACGATCACTCGCAACGTCTGGGATCACTGATTGGGACGTCACCGGATGTCACTCGCTTCGAAGATCCGAACCAATTGTTCAAATAGTGATGCTGGAGAAGCTTAATTGTATTTTATCTAAGAGGGCCATAAGGCCATATATGTATGAGAGTACAAGTACGGCTGAATGCCATCAGCCAGTATCAGAGTCGACAGTCATCTCCGGACATACGAGACATCACCGTCTCCGCTCCGCTCCGTCTCCGTCTCCATCTCCGTCTCCACTCCGTCATCTCCGGCCATACAAGACACCGTCTCCGGCCATATGAGGCTCATCTCCGGCTGAGACCTGTATATGCAATACTTCCCCCTCTTGCTATACTTCGTGGAGCAAGAAACAAAATGAAATGAAACAAAGTGAATCTCATAGTAGCCTTCTTAAAACACTGCGATCGTGAGCAGGGAAAGAGTACTACCGTAGCCTGAGGATGACCATCCATAGAAAAGAAATCTGTGTACCCAAGCGAAACAACCTTAAATCCAATCTGAAATCGACCTTTATTACCATAACCCCATCTCCTTTGTGAATTTCTCATGCTTATCCTTCGTCAAGGCCTTGGTTAGTATATCTGCTATATTATCGTTCATATGTACGTAGGAGTAGTCAACTATCTTGCGGGCATGGAGATCTCAACTATTGTCATAGCAAAGGTCAATGTGCTTGGTGCGAGCCTTTATGATCCCGGTTGTGATATGACTAAGTGCGCCTTGATTGTCGCAATTGATCGGGAGCGGTGATGCGTCTTTGCCGTGTATATCTCGGTGGAGCTGGAGCAGCCATTTCGCTTCGCGGGAGCCTTCGGAGCAAGCGATGTAGTCGGCTTCGAGAGTTGACATAGCGATGAGATCTTGCTTTCGCGATTGCCACGAGACAGCTCCGTTGCTGAGAAGAAAGACATGGCCACCTTGTGACATGCGGTCGGCACTATCATTGGCCCAATCCGAGTCCGTGTAGCCAGTGAGCTGATCATTGCTGCCATTGCTGCTGCTACTGAAGTGCAGTCGAAAGTCGGCGGTGGATTTGAGATACTGGAGGACTCATTTGGCGGCGGTCAGATGGCTGGTGAAAGGATGGGAATTGTATCGGCAAAGTGCAGCGACTGCGAATGAGATATCGGGCCGAGTTGCGAGTGCCGCATACATCAATGAGCCGACAATTGCCTGGTAGCCTTTGATGTCTTTTTGTTTCTTCTCACCCCGATCCTCGGCCAGATCCAGTTTCACATTAGGATCCATTGGAGTTGATAAACCGTGAGCATTCTGCATATTGAATCGTTTGAGAATCGTGGTGATGAAAGCCTTCTGGCCAAGACTGATGCCGGTACCGTTTTCTTCGCGGTGGATTTCGATGCCCAGGAATTGGCGTGCCGGGCCGAGATTGGTGATTGTGTATTTCTCTGAGAGCCTAGCCTTAACTTCGATCGCGGCTTTGGTAGCGTCTTCCGGGTACAACATTGAGATGTCGTCGACGTACAGAAGCATTAGAATACCATCGCTGCGGAGATAAAGGTTGGGGTCGGCCAATGATTGTGTGAACTCGAGAGAGAGCAAGAAGGTGTTAATGTCGTTGTGCTAAAGTCGTGGTGCTTGTTTGAGGCCGTAAAGTGCTTTCTTTAGTCGAACAACGATTGCAGGTGCGTTGAGGCCTTCCGGGCAGCCTTCGGGCAGGGTCATATAAATGTCATCGTCGTCGACTTCGGGATTGAGAAATGCCGTAACTACATCCAAATGATCGATGTTCCATCCGTGTTTTCCGACCAGAGAGATGAGATACCGAAAGGTGGTGAGTTTTCCGACAGGGGCATATGTTTCTCCGAAGTCCGTCTGTTCGTAGCCCTTAATGACTAGACGTGCTTTGTATCGTATGGAGCCATCTGGATTGTGCTTCGTCTTGTAGACCCATTTGGAGCCAATTGGCTTGACTCGCAGTTGCCTTGCTTCCCGGGAGTTGATAGTCGTGAATGTATTATTGAGCAGAATCGATGTGCATTCTTCTTCCATTGCTCGTTTCCAGTGGTCTCGCTGTGGGCTGTCCATGGCTTCCGCGTATGTGAATGGATTGCTGTTGATGGATGTTGAAGCTAGTGCCTTCGCCATGATGATTAGTGCGTTTGTGGAGGTCTTAACTTGGCTTCTTGTGATACGATCGATGCATGGTGGTGGTTGACATGACTGCTTGGTCATGGCCGCCACTCGGCGGGCTTTGTTGTTTTCGCGGCCGAGATGTCGATTGTCAGCGACGGTTTCTCTGGACACCGGTGGTGCATCCTCCTCGTCAGGAGGACGTGATCTCACACCTGTACTTGCAGGGAGACTTCGACGGTTGTCAGCGTCGGGCAGATGGGTTTCATCTGTATCATCGTCAGTACAGTCATGATTACCACTTCCATGGCCTTCACCTGTTCGACTGGTTCCTGCGTGGTCATGGAGAAGTCCATCCCCACCCGTTTCAATGTCTTGTGCTTGGAGAAGTCCATCTCCACTGTCGATTTCCTCAATATATTCCGTCTGTTCTGGTAGCTCAAAGATGTCTATTTCGTCTCCGTGTAGGCATGAAGCGTGGGCATTGCTCTCCTCGTCGAAAATGACATCCGATTGTGATCTTACTACTTGGAATGCCGGGTCCCATATCCTCCAAAGTGTGGTCGAATCGTGCACGTAACCGACCATCATGCATGGCTTGGATCTTGGGCTGAATTTTCGACAGCGTTGCGGTTCAGGGATAAGTCGACTGGCATAGCAGCCGAATCGTCGGAGATGGTGAAGAGGGGCTTTGAACGATATCTTATTGCCGTCATTGTCGTGAGTAGGCTTGCCAAATGCATGCAGCATCTCATATGGAGTCGGGTATGGTGCTTGATAGCCTTCGCGATCATCTCTTTTCGTTAGGCCTTCGTTTGAAGTTCACTGGTCGAGGTAGACTGCGGTATTGACTGCTTCGCCCCAAAAAACAAGTGGCGCCTGGGAGTCAATCATCATAGATCGTGCTTTCTCGGTGATGGTCTGGATCATGCGTTCGGCGACCCCATTCTTATGGTGGGCATAGGGAGGGCATGGTTCGTATGTTGTACCACGAGCAGCGAGCACCAGCCGGAAGGTCTTGTTGTCGTATTCTCCGCGGCCATTATCGCATCGGAACCGTTTCACTTCGTAGCCCATGGAGTCAACTCGGGCCTGGAACAATTGGTAGGCTGAGGTGCATGTTTCCGATTTCTTATTTGGGAGGACCCAAACAGAGATGTAGCGTGAATAATCGTCGATGAATAAGATATAATAGCGGTGGCCAGCGGAGGTAGGCGTGGAGAATGGTCCACACACATCTGAATGTACGAGTTCGAAGGGCTTCGTAGTACGCTTGGTCTTGACTTTGATGATCTTCTGTTTGTGCTTGGATTGGATGCATGCTGTGCACATTGAGTCGTCTTTCATATACCCATTAATGAGAGATCGTAGGGCAGTTGGATGAATGTGGGTTAGGCGCCGATGCCACAGTCGTGATTCTGAGATTGTGAGAGGCTTCTCAGTGGGCTTTGGGAGTACGGTGGTATGTTTGCCTGGTGGTGCTCTTTCTCTCTTCCTCTTCCTCCTTCTTGATGTGGACTTGGTAGGCACACTTGGTACTGCCGAAGTGAGTGCAGTTGCGGGAGATATAATGTAGAGATCATTGATCCGATTGCCGGTGATGGTGATTAATGGAGATGATATGGAGCCCTTACCGCGTCCAAATGTGGATGTGTATCCAGCTGTGTCCAATTGATTGATGGAGAGAAGAGAGAGCCGGAACGTGGGGGTGTAGAGAGCACTGACTTCGTACTCCTGTGAAACATTAACGAGCCCATGGTGGCTTACTGTAACTTTGTTATCATCTCCAAGATCAATGACTATTGGCTGACGAAGTTTCTTTATTGAGTTGAATCTGGTGCGGTCATTGCACATATGATGGGATGCTCCGGAATCGATGACCCATGCAGCTGGAGCGGAGGCTGCGGTGAGTGCGGTTGCATTGTCGACTAGTCAGAGCAGGTCGCGATCTCCAGCGGTGGCAAGCGATGCGGTTGCTTAGCCTTTATTGACTTTACTGCGTTGATCTCGGGCACGTTTGAAGTGGATGCAGTCGGACTTGAAGTGTCCTGGGAGACCGCAGTAGTAGCAAGTTTGTTCATCGTTTCTGGAGATGTTTGTATCGCCTTTGTTTGTATCGTTTTCAGTGCGCTTTCTCCTTCCGCACGCTTCGGTGGTATGATTGTCCATTTTGCAGTATGTGCATTTGTTCTTCTGATGTCCATTTCCTCGTCCGCCACGGCCACGGCCACGGCCACGATTTTCGCCACGGGAGTATAGAGCCGTTCCGGTGGATGCATCTCCAATCACTTTGGCTAGGCTCGCTCGTTCAGCGTATTCTCGTATCACATCCATACACTGCTGGGCCGAAGGGGCGGGGATCCGCTGTTCGAGGATTTGGATGGTCGTTCCATATAATTCAGTTAGGGTGGTGAAAATATGTGTTTTCATGGCGTTATCGGTGATTTGTTCGGTGGTGCCGATCAGCTTCTTGCGGAGGGCGATTAGTTTGGTAAAGTACTGGGTGACGGTTTCATCTGGCGATGGTCGAGAGGCAGTGAACTTCCGCAGGACTTGGGTTCGACCGAGTGTCGTTGTGGCATTGTCGAGTCGTTCCCTGAGCGCTTCCCACATCTCCACGGGATCGTCGATGTCGTCGATGAGTGGAAGGAGTTCATCGCGGCATCCGAGGTGTATCAGTGCTATCGCTTTATTGGCTCGGTCATGCCAGCTTTCTTGCAGAAGGCGTACGGCGACACCGTTACCGGCAGGGAGGAGTTTGACACCGGTGACGATATTGTAGGCTTTCGTGGCAATGAGGACTCGGCGAATTTTTTGCTTCCAGATCGGGTAGTTATGCTCAGCCAACATTGGCACTTCGCGGTGATCGGTCTTGAATGTTTCGTTTGGCATATTGTAAGTTGAGAAGGTTTAGGAGTGGTGATGGAGAGTGATGGATGGTGATGGTGTTGCGGCTTTGAGCAGGGATGGTTGTGAGTGGGTTGGGGTTCTTTTTGGTTCTAATAAGATTGTAATGTAAAGATAGTAGCGGGCGCCGGGCTCATAACCTGTTCAAATAGTGATGCTGGAGAAGCTTAATTGTATTTTATCTAAGAGGGCCATAAGGCCATATATGTATGAGAGTACAAGTACGGCTGAATGCCATCAGCCAGTATCAGAGTCGACAGTAATCTCCGGACATACGAGACATCACCGTCTCCGCTCCGCTCCGTCTCCATCTCCATCTCCGTCTCCGCTCCGTCATCTCCGGCCATACAAGACACCGTCTCCGGCCATACGAGGCTCATCTCCGGCTGAGACCTGTATATGCAATACCAATCTTTTAAGATGTCCAGCAAATGATCACCCACACCACTGATAGGCTTGTTTTGTTTTAATCATACTGTATTCACTCTATTTAGAGTATGACAGACCCCTAATCCCCGACGCCTCCGGGCAAGCCGGCTAGATGGCGAAGCTCCGCAACTACTACCCGCCGTCCCCTCTGACAAAAGAAAGCACAACGTAAAAAGATTGATAAAAACATAAGAAAAGAAAAGAACCAAAAAGAGAGACCACCGAACCAAAGACCCCGAAAAAAAATTCACTCCTCCACTCGCTTGGGCGGGAACTTCCCGACGTCAGTAGCCGCCAAGAAGTCCATCACCGCTTGATCGCACTTTTCTATGGAAAACAGCTCAGAGACCTGAACGTGCCGGCATCTGCACCACTGATAAGCAACGAGGGCTAGTCAATGGTCTCGGTCTCTTCTGCTCCGAATCACCGATAACAAACAGACAGCCAGCAAACAGCTGAGTTGCACCAGCCAAGAAGCTGACGATTGCTGAAAGCTAGAAAATGCACTGCTCCCGAACAGCGAAGCTACCCTCTATCGAGCGAAGCCTATTCGTCTGGAGGTCATCAGATCGAAAGGATACCACTGGTACGGAGGCAGAAGCCGCGGGGTTGATGTCATAACAGGATACCAGTGGTCTGAGTTTAATCTAATGACGATAAAGACACGGAGGAGTCGGGAGATATAGGCCCGCGGTAGTTGCGAAGGAAAAGGGCATTAGTTCGAAGGTGGTTGAAGTACAGGAGCTCTAGAGAAAAGCGTAGGTAGAAGTATTCGTTAGAAAGCGAAGAAAGAGGTATAAAGACCTCTGAGTTCTTCGAGGGTAGAAAGGCAACCTTCTCCGCGAGGAGAACAAGCCTTAACAATATACGCATTGGAAAAGCCAATTCTTTTCGGTTTGAATCTTCACAGTGATTTTTCCACATCCTGAGCGAAGCTCCTAACTCATCGACCTTCGAAGCAAGTCCTGAAGCGAGTAAGGAAACTACTTTGAATCGGTAAACCTGGAGTGACACTCCCGGTGTTACATTATTGTTAGCAAAGAAACGCTTCCGAGGAAGGTATTCTTTCTACCCACTTCGATACATCAAGTGCTCTTGATGCCCTACGATTCCAACTGCCACTGTCAAGTAAACTTATACGATTTAGCTGGAATACCCTCGCATCTATCCGAACCAGAACCTCTCAACGTATTCGAAAGCATCGACACTCTTCTTTATGAAGAAGAAGAACCTCTCGAAGGATATTTCTGGGACGCACCTGATACCCCATATCCGTGGAACCTCTATTGGACAAGTGCTGCCAAGCAGGGTGGCCTAAGTATCAACGATCCAGTCTTTGCGAATCATTGGACTTCATACACAGACTTGAACGTTGATCAGGATTAGTGTTGGCAACGAACCGTCGGAGGTTCCCCTGAAGGAAGCACACATTCCAAAGGATGGGCTGGTCTATTGGACAGATGGATCAAAATTGGAAGATGGAAGAGCAGGATGTGCGGTGGTGTGGAAAGAGGGAGAGGAATGGAGCAATGAGAGATACCACCTCGGAAAGAAAAAAGAAGTCTACGATGCAGAGTGCTATGCCATTTCGGAAGCCATACGGATGGCGGCACTCAGATCAGACAGCGAAACGTTGGAGAAGGTCACCATCTTCTCTGACTCCACCACAGCGATCAAAAGGCTCCAACACACTAAACCGGGACCAGGACAGAGCATTGCCATCAAGACAGTCAGGTTGTACAACAAACTTTCCGGAAAAGGCATCCAAGTGGTATACAGATGGGTGCCATCTCACGAGGGCGTGGAAGGAAACGAAGAAGCAGACAAACAAGCGAAGGCTGCAGCCCTAAACGAAGAGGAAGGGATGAAGGCATTAGCAGAAAGGTTCGAGGGATGGTCGCTAGCAGGGATTCAGAGAAGAATCACAGGCAAAGTGGACCGAGACAGAACAATGGTGGAAGGCGAAGCTCAATTCCAAGGCGGTATACAGAATGAACAAAAAGAGGAGGATGGCGGATGAAGTGAGCTTAGAGAAGAAGACGATCGCATCGAGGTACTTGGAACTCAAGGTGGGCCACACCCTCACAGCAGTCTACCTAGAACGGATCAAGAAAAGCGAGAGCCAGAAGTGTTAGTGGTGTTAGCACAAAAGGTGTTGACAGAAGTTCGGCTGAAGGAGTTCCTGTATTTGCCGGAGGCACTAAGCATAGAGGTCTGGCATTAGTGGTGGAGTTTACTAGTCTCGGGCGAGTGTCTAGTTCCGGATAGCCTAGATCAACAGCTCTACATGAGATAGCACTCGGCATCTCTGGGTTAGGTGTGCTTTTCTTTCCTATATAAGCCAGCTACTTTTTCTTCTCTTTGTACGGTGGATAATTAGAACCTCAGTCTTCTTTTGTACTCATCAAAAGGCAAACAAGAGACCATTTGTTCAAATGGTGCAAAAGATGGAAGCGACACCAGGATATCCTTGCGGCCGGACAGCAGAGACAATGTGCTAGCCGGACCCTATGGAGGAGCCAGCGGTCAAGACTATAATACTGGACGACGATGTCGCAGCTAAGAGAGCCGCCAAGCGATGGGCGAGAGACAAGGAAGGAAAAGCTGAATCAGGTTTCTGGATGTGGTGGACAGACGGATCTCGAACGGACGATGGGAGAGTGGGAGCCGCAGCGGTGTGTCTAAACGGAGATGGCTGGACAGTCTTCCGCAGCTACCTCGGCACGGTAAGAATCGACGAGAAAACAAAAATCAAGTTTAATACCAAAGCGACAAGATGGTTGGGTGTGTGGTTGGACAGAAAGCTTAGTCTTCAGCAACATCACAACGTCATTATGGCCAGAGCGCGAAAGGCACCAGGCAGAGTCCGGCCCATTACCAGGAAGCTAGGACTGAAACCAGAAAATGCAAGAAAAGTCCAAATCGCAGCAGTTCAGTCTGTGGCCCTGTATGGGCAGAACTGTGGTGGGATGGACAAGTAGGATGAGAGCAGGAAATCCAGAAACTGGTCAACGAATCGGCAAGAAGGATAACCAGAATGTTCAAATCATCGCCTATAGTACCGCTCGTGAAGGAAGCGGGCTTAAGACCAGCAATTTCGCTCCTCAATAGGGTCAGGCGGTTTGCAAAAAGATTAGTCGAAATGCGAGATGGAAGAGGAGGAGGATTGGTAATGGAGGGAAATAATCAGCTGGTAACAAACTACGAAAGTCAATCGGAATAGAAGGAAGGGGGAAACAAAACACCTTACCGGAATTCGACCTCCAAGCAGACGCAAAAGTTTTTATCCTAGGAAAGAAGGAAGCGGTCAAGTACGCACACACGAGTGAAGAGGGGATATCTTTTGGACCGATGGATCGAGACACAAAAACAAGCAGGCGGGTAGCAGGGTGGATTGGAAGGAAGGAGAGTTGTGGAAGGAGGAGAAAAGCTACCTGGGAAAACAGAAAGAAGTGTTTGACGCTGAAGTATACGCCATTTTCAGGGCCATACGGAAAGCGACAGAAATCAACAAAAGAGAAAAAGTCACCAAGGTTACCATATTCTCAGATTCGACGACTGCCATCCAGAGAACCCAGTATACCTGACCGGGAGCAGGACAAAAAATGACAATTGAAAGCGTCAAACTAAATAACATGCTAGCGGGGATGGGGATCCAGGTGGAGTACAGATGGGTTCCGTCTCACGAAGGTGTTGAAGGGAATGAAAAAGCGGATGAGGCAGCAAAGGCCACGGCGATCAATGAGGATGGCGAAGCGCTGGAGCTAAGAGAAGATTTTAGAGGATGGTCCACGGCCAGGGTGCAGAGAAGAGTCACGGAAGCGAAATGGACCGAGACCGAGGCATGGTGGAAGGCCAGATTCAACCGCAAGAAGACGGTGTATAGAATGAATAGGAAGAGGAGGATGCACGAGCGGTTGGGCAAGGCCAAGAAAAGAATTGCAGGAAGATACCTCCAGTTACAGGTGGGACATGCTCTCACGGGGGTTTTTCTGGAACGCATCAAAAAGAAGGAAAGCCAAGAGTGCTGGTGGTGTGGGCACAAACGGCAAACCGGAGACCACTTGTTTAAGTGGTGCAAAAGATGGAAGCGACAACAAGACGACTTGTGGAAGGAGTTAAGAACAAAGTGCAAATGGAGAGAGAGAACAAGGATCCCAATGTCGCAGGTTTTTGATACAGACGAGGCCGTTAAGGCAGTACTGAAGTTTCTTTCGGAAACGGACGTTGGAAGAGTATCGGGGGTGAACGAAGGGGACGAAGCAGAAGGGTAGAGGAGGGTGGACTTTTGTATATATGTAGGTTTGTGGTGCGTGTTGATGTGGCTGGATATGGGGGGAAGGAGAAAGGGAAGGTACGACTTGGATCCAAAGAGGACTGAGGGGACACCTGATGTTCACACTGGAGATGTGCCGGAGAAAAGGAGTATATTATGTCATGGCCGCAAGCGGCCGAATACATTATGATTCAAACAAAAAAGCACACAGTTAGTAAGCGAAAGTGCAGCTGCACTAGTGATCTCAACTGTCCCGTCCGACGGCTGGGGACGGCCGTGCCGTCTGAGATCTTGCCAGGGCGGACGGGACGGCGCCAAAACCGTCCGTCCCGTCCTAGCATATGAATGACGGCTGGGCGGCCGTTGTCTGCCGATGACGGTGTTTTCGCTGTCTCCGGCCAACACCCACCGTCCCCTACCGTCATTATGCGGTTACAGAATATATTTAGATAATTTACAATCATGATTGATAATCGAGTCTTAATTGCACGGGACAAGGGTTACAAATGGATGTTTCGATGAGATTATCTTTTATGTATACTGAGAAATCAACATCCATGGATGTCAGTAGTTGACGGCCGGGGACGGTGAAACTCCGTCATCGGCCGTCCTAACCGTCCTAACCGTCCTGCTCCAAAAAGACCGCGCCGTTTCCGTCCTGCCCTAGGACGGACGGTGTTTTGCCGTCCCGTCCTCGTCCTAGACGAGGACGGACGGACGGGACGGTTGAGAACACTGAGCTGCACACATACCAAAAGTATTACCCAGTATACCAGTACAATTTTTCATATGTACTTCAGTTTATAACACTCCAACTGTACCAGCGATTCCTCAAACTGTACCAACTAACTGTTTACCGGTACTGGTATTTGCTAGTATACTGGCACGTACCAGTATACTGTTGCGAGGCTTGCTCGCCCTCCAGGTGCATCTTCAATCCCAAGAACTCGCAACCATCCAGGTCAAAGCAAGAGAGGATGGCGAAAGAATGTCCGAATTATATGCAAAGGCCAGAGAAGAAGCTCAGAAGATGCAGGAATCTCAGAAGGAGGCACAAAAGAAGGCTGATAGTGTCGAAAGGGAAAGGAAGGCGGCAGAACGAAGAATGAAGGACTTTGAGCGGAAATTCAAAAAATCACTAGAGTCTTACAGACGAAGCTCTTAGATGAAAGAATGAAAAGATTAGTATGCTCTCTGGCTAGGTCAGTGTTGAAACCAAAGGAAGGGATACCAAACCTGATGACGAGGGATTCCGCCTTCGATACACTATAAGAGATGGCGTTGGAATTTGGATCAAAGAGGCTGTGACTCCAGAACCTGATGATAGTGGAGACAGCGTAGGAGGCGTTGGAGGAGACCCCCAGGGGGCTCTGAGTCTTCTAGCTCCAGCTCGAGTAGCTCCAGCTCTTCTGATAGCAGTGAATTCAACCGTCCCGTCCGTCCGGGAACTACTCAGGACGGGACGGGACGGTGTCATGCCGTCCGTCCGAGGGTAGGACGGAAACGGTGCCGTCTTTTTGAGGCAGGACGGGGACGGACGGAAAGGACGGCCGGGGACGGAGAAGAGCCGTCCCCGGTGGTCATCCACTGATATCCATGGATCTTAGTGTACATAACAAAACTTATATGTAAAACGGAACGATTACTCTGACCGTGATGCAAGATCCGTGAGCATCTTCTCCATGCGCACCATGTCAGACTCTGTTGCTCCAAAGATTAAGCCCTGCTGCACCCACGATGTCACGTGTAAAGATATACAGTAACCGCCCGATGACGGTGGATGACGGTCGATATTCCGTCCGTCTTGAGTAAGGACGGGACGGACGGCCTTGACGCCGTCCCGTCCGTCCGGCTATGATGTCGGACGGCACTACCGTCCCCGGCCGTCGGATGGGACGGTTGAGAACACTGTCTGATAGTGGAGACGATGTTCTCCCACCACTTCCACCACCAGGAGGAACAGATTATAGTAAACAACCTTAGCTACCACCCGCACCGCCCCAGCCACCAAGAGCACCGAACCCCGGAAGGAAGCAAAAGATTGAGCTTCCTGGGAAATTCAAAGGCGATGCGACGGACAGGACAGAGTCCTACCGCCAATGGATTCGCGGGGTGGATAGATATCTCAACCACTCCAAGAATGATTACCATGATGATGATGACAAGATCATCTTCGTTGGAAGTATCTTGCGAGATAAGGCACTGGTGTTACACCTACCATGACCTCGGAGCGGGGACACACACGATCACTCGCGACGTCTGGAATCGCCTGTGTTAAATTGTATGGTGTAGACAAAGTCTATTGAGCTATCTACAGGGAGAATCTATGCCTTTATATACCATGAGAATCCGGAGTCTCTGCGGAGATGCCGAGTACCGAGGTAGTGGCGAAGCAGCAGGTGGTGAGTGACTAATCATGTATGAGTCTACTCGGCGACTCTTTGGAAAATCCTAAAATCAGCGACCTCATTCTAATCCTTACAGTAACACTTCCCCCTCTTCCTACGCTCCGTAGGAAGATCATCAATCTGTACATAAAACCTGACAAGTCTCTCCAGGCCATATCCGTGTAACAATAGGTAACAAAGTGAATCACCGGTGCCTCAGTAAAACCCTCCCCTTATAATGACTGCGGTAGGTAGGGAAAGAGTACAACCGTAGCCTGATAAGGAGCGGCCATCCCAAAACAAAGAAATCCGTCAAAAGCAAAGTGAAAGAACCTTAAATTTAACCTTAAATCAACTTCCTCTAAATTCACCAAAGCCGTGGATCCATGAACCGACTACTGTAGTGCCATTGTCTTCGTGAACTTCTGGTATTTTTATACCTTCATGATTTCATGACTTCGTGGCTTTGTAGCTTCGTGTTTTCGTGTTTTTGTGCCTTCGTACCTTCGTGATTTCGTGCCTTCGTGCCTTCGTGCCTTCGTGCCTTCGTGCCTTCGTGCCTTCGTGCCTTCGTGCCTTCGTGCCTTCGTGCCTTCGTGCCTTCGTGCCTTCGTGCCTTCGTGCCTTCGTGCCTTCGTGCCTTCGTGCCTTCGTGCCTTCGTGTTTGTGTATTCGGTAATTCCACCGGTGAGGTTGTTGAATGGTGTACTCGATCTCATTCTTACCTGATACGGCTTCGCAATCGATATGTGTGTATGTGTAAGGTATGCTTGTAGCAAGCTGCCAGTCTCTTGTGCCAGTGAGACCGATGTTGCTCCGGGTAAGTCCGAATCCCCGCTCTAGTGCTTGCGCAACGATGATATTCACCGTTCTAATACTGAGAGTAGGGGTCATGTAGGAGGGCGGCGGATAGGGACGCAGTCAGGCCTTGGAAGGCGGTAGGGACTGGAAGGAAGCAAAGACTAGGAAGAACCGGTGACTGGGAGGGTGCGGGTACTGGGGCGGCAGTGCGGAGGGTGTGGAGACTAGGCCGGGGCCGCCGCAGTGTATCTAGAAGCAAATCACAGTGATGCAATACCACTCCATGCCAGTGCCGATAAGCTTTGATTAAGATTGAAACTCCACCTGAGGTGACGTCAATGCCACTGCCGTCTGCTAGATCGCATCTCCGGTTGCCGACTAGAGTGCGGCAGCAGCTACCAGATGCGGGTGGCAACCAAGGTTGTTACGCCCCCTGCCAGCACCGTTATACAGGCGGCGTAAATTTGGCCATACCTGATGTTCATAAAAGTGTATAAATGCGTACGGGAGTAGTTATATCCCTGTGTTGTACTACACCTGGTTTCCTAAGTTAATGGATAAGATTGGGTTATATGGCTGTGTGGAGGAATATTAAGCCGATCATGTGATGGATAAGGATAGTGATCAGTGGAACTCTCCAGAGTCAGATGGATAGTTAGACCAACTCACTCTCTATGTGGTATAGATTGGGGTATGACATTATGGGTTTATAAGGATGGGATAATACTGTATAATATACTTTCCTAAGTCATAGCTTAACAGTATAACATGTATTCTCTATCTTTGCACTATGTGTCCTCTTACTGTGACGTGTTCAAAACCTCTTGTCATCTTCACATATCTCTCCCTCACTTCCGCTCGTAATTACTTCTACACCTGGTACGCCCTCTGCCGTTTTAGTGACGTGGGAAGGTACATCGCCCATCACCTCCATGAAAATCCACTCCTAACATCATAATATGGTAGATTGCTCAGATTTATAAGGAACCGATGGTTTCCATCCAGTCGGCACTCCAATTTCACCATACAATCAAAGAGGACCCAACCGCGTGCTGGGGGCTCGCCCGTATCTCGAACAAGAAATGGAATTCAAGGAGCACCACGGCGTTCAATTAATGTCTAGGGGTTGGAAAAGCCTTTGATGTCGTTGTATGTACAAAACCCGGAGAAGATGTTCAGTAAGCACCTAAACTGCCATAGACCATGATGAAGTTGAATCAATTCGTCACCTAGTTGTGAATATCCCTATCAGCGCAAATCAAAGCCGATTTGCTTGACCTCACAGTGATTGCCGTCATGGAGGCAGGTGCTCCCGTTTTTGTTGCAGCCGGAAACTACGCTGCATGGCTTCTTTCTAGCTTCTTTTGAATTACTAAATTTCCCAGAAAAAAATGTGGATGAGCGGTCGCTATCTCGGCTTTCTCCTCCTTTGTGGTGGAAAACTCTGAAATGATCGACCAAGTCTTCGACAAGTCTCGGCGTTCGCACAAGCAGCGAGAAATATGAGTACCGGTCTCAAAATGGCCATTGGGGCTTCTCTACACCCTTGAATAGTCCTCGAATCACTTACCCTCACCCTGACCCATCCATTTTCACGAGAAAAAAACACTATTGGTGGTGGCTACGGGTTGGCGAGCCTGGTATGTGGGCGGGGTTGTGAGGCAAGAGTATGGAGGTTCCGCCGCATGTGAGGATATCCCTATACAAGGACCCCATCTGGCCATCTGGGGATACCGCACTATATAAGGATATCCGGATTAATCAAATTGCAAATGTTGCAGCACAAATGATCACGAAATAGATTGGCAGTCACGTGCTAGGCACATTGACTTCATGAACGTTCGAACGTGTCTGTCTGACAGTAAATCATTCTACTCCACAACCTCATTAACCTCATCTAGTTCCTTTCTCTTAACCAGTTCTGCTTTGGCGCCATGGTGGCCCATCTCGAGGATAATAATCGGTACCGCCCTGGCGGATACCACCCTGTTATGATAGGCGATGAGCTCCACAATAGTCGCTACCAAATCCCACCGCCTTGGGTAGTGTTAGCAACGGTTCCGAGTTTGGAACCGCCAGGAAACCGGATCGCCACATGAAAAGCGGGTCGTTACCCGAACCGGACTTAAACCCGCGGGTTTTGACCGGGTTGAACCTGGCCCATGGTTCTAGCGGGTTGGGACCGTTGCTAACACTATCCTAGAATCAATGACCTCATTCACAGTAACAAACGGGATTTAGTGTTACCCGCCAAGCGAACCGGCCAGTTACGATTACACGGTCCTTGTATGACATCCAGCAGAGCCTCACTATCCATGTGATGTCACACATGCCCAGCCTTCTGCTTCCTTCTACTCTTTTACTCACACCTTCCTTCTTTCTTCTTTCTTCAATCCTCAACTTTTACTCATTCCGTCTTTACCTTCACTCATTCCATCGTCACATTTCGCTCGTTTTATCCTCACCTTTTGTTCGTTCTCGCTCATCTTCTGCTGACCATCTTTCAACGATGTTCCGCGCTATCCGCCATTTGTCGCCTGCGATCGGGGTCCAGCTTTATCGCCCCATGGTCCACGAGTTCAAGGTCTTGGTCAACATTCGTTCTATGTCAACTGGAGACGACAATGCCGGAGGTACGGCTGAAGCTGGTGCTTCGCAGAAACTCAAGAGCACTGCCGACAAGCCAGCTGACGGTGATCCGAAGTCGTCCGAATGCCCGGCCGAAGACACTCTCAAGAAAAGCCCTCTCGCTATCCTAGAGTGGACCACTAAAAACGCTGGGTAATTGGATTACAGCCTTCATTCGCTTGATTTCAGTGTCTGACAGGGGTGCTAAGGAGTATCAAAGTGGCTCATTCTGTGTTTGCCGCTATTATCATAGCCGGGGCCTTCACGGGGAAGTACTATTACGATATCTGGGCCACCGACTCAGCCTTCAAGAAAGGTGGCGTCAAGCTCATCGGGAGAGCATCGTGTGACTTCCAACTCGATAGGAAGGGACTTGCCGATAAAGTGACGTACCTCCTCGACCCGACGCGCACTAACCCTGTCTATGGCTTGATCTTCGGCCCTCATGGGACTGGTAAGTCTACCCTTGTTCAGATTTTGGCTCATAATCTCGGAGGAGCCATCTACGTCAGATCCGACACAGATTCCGACGAAGAAGACAAGATTCTAAGTGGATTCACCTACGCCTTCGCTAAGGCGTTCAATTCTTCCAAACTCAACTTGCTCAGTTTTTCCAGAATCAACGTGTTCAATTCTTCCGAACTCAAGTATGAAGACATTATGAACGATTTCAGAGCTGCCGCCGCCAGATACAAGGCTAAGACAGGAGGTACTGGTATGCCGATTCTGATCATTGATAACGTGAATATCCTGGCGAGGGTTCCTGGTTTACTAGCCAATTTACAATCCATCGCCAAGGGAGCCGCTATTGATGGCGCGTTTCGTATTGTATTTGTGACTTCTGATGGTCCGCCCGTGGAGGATCTAAGGGGCAAGGCACAGTTTCTGACAGGTAGATGCTTTTGCTAATAGGCTTGCGCAGGTCGCTCCACGTCTAGCCGGATGTCTGAGAAATATATTGGGGACTTGACCGACGAAGAAGCATTTGCTTACATGGAAAAGAGAAAGGTCGGCAGTAATGATATGAAAAAAATCTTTGATGTCACCGGTGGACGAATCATGTTGTTGGAGAGGGCGTGTGATGATAGTGGAGACGAGCTTGATTGTGTGTTTCCATTCAATTTTATCGAGTACACTTTCTAACACCTCACAGCGGTGCTGGCTCAGATGGTAGAGAAGGCTCGACGCAACTATATCGCCGCCACTAATCCCGAAGTCCTTGGTACCGAATTCTCGGCAATCGCTAATGACATTGCGAAGAAGATTAACCAGAATGGCTCCATCAACATGATCACCTTTGCTCACCTCTGTGGTGGTCACTATGCTGTTATGAAGAAGCTGCTTGCTTTGAATATCTTTACCCAAGATGATAGTGGCAAGATTTCTATTGACAGCATACCGATGAAGAAGGCTATTATGGGTGCAGTGAAGCACAAGGCCGAGCTTCAGCCTAACAATCTTTCCCCGGCGGAGGAGAAGGTGGACAACAACTGATGGAGATTGTAACCTGAATAGTGATGGGCACGAGTCTGCTCGAGCCGAGTTTTAATGCAGACTCGAATAAACTCGGCTCGTGGCTAGGAAAACTCGTTTATTCGAGCTAAGGAAACAGACTCGCTAAAAACTCGAGTTCTAAGAATAGTAGCTAGGTACATGCCCGAATTCATTTAGTATCATTATCTCCCTCTGTGGAGAAGCTGCTGCTTGCTCCAATGGTATCCTCCATATCGCTACCGTTGCCAGCATCCTCTGCTCTACTGGTACTGACTCTAGGCGGTCCATCGCTGGTTTCTTGGTTCAATTCCTCTCACTCTGCAAGATTGGGGATTTTCAAGAAGCTTTTGACCAATAGTACTGCACTTGTAGTACCCTCTACCATGTGATTCCTCTTTCGGGTTATAATGTGTCATCTTGAAGAGTTCCGCTACCGGGGTGTCGTAGCATGTTGATATGTCACCGTGATATTGAGTGCAGAAGAATGGGTAAACAATGAGGAGATGACGTGAAGAAATCGAGTTCGTGACACAAATAAACGAGATGGTTAAGCACAGGAGTAAGTTCGTGAGACCCTTTCTTATTTTACTATGTACCATACAGAAACTACCGATCACTCGGCTTGACTCGAACAAACTCGAGCAGAAATTCATCAACAGCTCGAACAAACTCGGGTCATTACCTCTTCGACTCGTTTAGTTCTGACTCGCAACTCGAGTTTTAAACTCGAGTCGGCTCGGCTCGTGCCCATCACTAAACCTGAACTCACATAATTTCAAGTGAGAGAACGGTCGAGCGGATGGCCGCCCAAAAGCTTAACGTTAATACAATGAATTGAGCATTTCAAATCAGAAGTCATTACTGAGCTTTAAACTGTACGTGCTTTGACGATGTTCCATATTTCTCATTTAAAACACTCCCGATTTTGTCTTCCCTATCCTAGTCCTCCAAAAAGCAGCTCAATTCTGCACATGCATGTGGATGATAATGACGGGCGGAAATACTAACCACTGTACCACCAAAGATTGATACTAACCGCTGCGGGCACCCGATACCACTGGTTGTGTGATGTGGCCGGTGTTTAGGCTTAGGATGGAGATTACACTCTAGATGGGCTCGAGGTATTCGCTCTATCCACGGGCCACGGCTAATAAAAACATGTCAAGTTGGAATTGGATAAGGACTCTGAGAGAAGCATGCAAAAGGGTAGCCCTCTCTGGCAGGGAATTGAACTCTGATCACCCCCGATCTCATTCTATCAACGGTAGTTAGGCAGGTATACTAACAATCATAATGCCAAGGAATCTCAGCCGCTGTGCCCGCTATACCGCCTTTGTTGCAAGTGGCTTGTTGTACCCCCTTGTCGGGCGCTTACTCTTACCTTTTTTGTTGTTTTATTCATACTGTATTCACTCATACTAGAGTATGACAGAGTCTGAAAGCACCTCTGCCTCCAGGTGAGCTGGCTAGATGGCGGAGCTCCCACCCACTACCTTTTGTCCCCGCTGAGAAAAGAAAGATATGAGAAGTTGACCTCGCCCACAAGACAAAAGGAAAGAGAAAAGAGAAAAAGAGAGACCGCACACAACGCACCTGTGCACACTTACCCGGCTATCTGTTCGACCAATCAGGTTGCTTGTGTCCAGCCAAGACATGGATGCAAGCAAAGTGATTGGTTGCCTCCATATCACTATTCACTTGGACAGGAACTTCCCGACATCAGTAGAGGCCAGGAAGTCCATCTCCACTTGGTTGTACTTTTCCATGAAAAACAGCTCAGAAACCTGCACATGTCAGCATTTGCTTGCTCCCAGCCTGTCGCTTTTCCCGCCGCATTCCAGAGCACTATCTGCTGGTCTTTCAACCGGCTGCAGTGGCAAAGAACATGTTCTCGTGTGTGTATTGTCCTCCCTCTGCACCACCAATACTCATGGTCTTCTCGGTATTCAAAGTGTTTCAGGTATACTTCCATGGGCACCGGCAAAAATGACCTTACGTGTAACGCAGCTCATAGCAACCGGATTTTCGGACGGTATTCCATACGAAATTTAGCGCGTGGGCACTATGAGCTCCTATGGACTGTGTGTGAATATTGGTACTATGATGTCAATTGCACATGGTGGCTATGGAGCATGGGCACGTGGGGAAATGGCAAATACGCGGGCATTGGCAACGGCTCAATCTGGTGATCTACACGGGTACACTATGAAGTACTATGGATCTATGTATCACCGGCAAAATTGACCATACCCGTAGCGCAGCTCATAGCAACCGGGTTTTCGGACGGCATTCCATAGGAAATTTGCGCGTGGGCACTATGAGCTTCTATGGAGTGCGTGTGAACATTGGTACTATGATGTCAATTGCACATGGTGGCTATGGAGCATGGGCACGTGGGGAAATGGTAAATACGCGGGCATTGGCAACCGCTCAATCTGGTGATATGTGCGGGCACACTATGAAGTACTATGGCCCCAGTGTTCTCAATGGGCTGGGCGGGCCAGTTTCAGCGCAGAACTGGCCGGGTTAGGCTTTCTGGCTTTCACACAGCTTTCCCGGCTGCAACAATTATCATTTCACAGCCTTCCCCACCATACACACCATTGTGTACACGGCACTTTGATATTCTCTATCTATCTTGCTATCTATTGATGTAAACTCATGGTTCGCAAGGAAGCGCTCACTGCTCCTGGCCTACTGGTGGCTCTGCTCACGCTCCGGTTGGAGACGGCATGGGAATGCTCTTGGAGATGTGAATGAAGTGCTATTTGAGAAGAGACAGCGTTGGTTGAAGATGGTGCTGCTCTTGGAGACGTGAATGAAGTGCACTTTGAGATGGAAGCAGGCTGAAGATTCCGCGAGCTGGAGACAGTGCTGGTTGGAGATGGCGCAGGCTGCAGACGGCGCCAGTTGGAGATGCGCGCAGGCTGCGTACAGCGCCTGTTGGAGATGGCACTGGTTGCAGACGGTGCTGCTCTTGGAGACATGAATGAAGTGCACTTGCAGATGGAAGCTGGCTGGGGATGGTGCTGGCTGGAGAAGATGCTGGCCGGAGATGCCGTGAGTTGTGGATGGCGCTGGTTCGGGATGGCACTGGTTGGAAATGGTGCTGCTCTGGGAGATGTGAATGAAGTGCACTTGGAGAAAGAAGCAGGCTGGAGATGCCGCGAGTTGCGGATGGAGCTGGTTCAGGACGGCGCTGGTTGGAGATGGTGCTTCCCTTGGAGATGTGTAGGATGCGCACTTGGAGGTAGAAGCAGGCTGGAGATGCTGCGAGTTGCGGACGGAGCTGGTTCGGGACGGCGCTGGTTGGAGATGGTGCTTCCCTTGGAGATGTGAAGGATGCGCACTTGGAGGTAGAAGGAGGCTGGAGAGGCCGCGAGTTGCAGATGGTCACCGGCACAAATGACCTTACGCGTAGCGCAGCTCATAGCAACCGGTTTTTCGGACAGCATTTAATAGACAATTTTGCGCGTGGGCACTATGAGCTCCTATCCACTATGTGTGAACATTGGTAATTGCACATGGTGGCTATGCAGCATGGGCACGTGGGGAAATGGCAAATACGCTGGCATTGGCAACGGCTCAATCTGGTGATCTGCATGGGGACACTATGAAGTACTATGGATCTATGCAGCCCAGTAGCACTGGCAAAAATTGTAGTAATATGAAATGATGATAGTCTATCTACAATTGCTGTCGCCCATTCCGGATCTGTTCCCCATTACCCAGCTATCGGCTCGACCAATCAGGTTGCTTACGTAGAGCCAAGACACGGATGTAAGCAAAGTGATTGGCCATGTTTCACTACACAAAAATGACCTTATACATAGCACAGTCCATAGCAAATAGTTTTTCCAACCATTTGTCATGCAGAACTGCGCTTGATACAATGCAATGTAGCAATGCTGGGGGCTGATGGTTCTGACCAAGTTTCACAATGTGTTGAGCTATGGAACATGCAAGAACTTGACTAATAGGCAAATTTCTCTTCAAAACAAGCTATGGGATGTGGGAAAGCCTACAGCCTGATACCCCTAGCTAAGTTTTACTATACATCAAGCTATAGAATATGGAAAAGCCTGCAGTCCGATATCTTTGGCCAAGTTGCACCACATCCCGACCTATGGGATGCAGGAACAAGTCTTGTTAGTGCACAGAAGTGCCTGAGTCCATAGTCATCCATCATCCTCCTCTTCATCATCTTCCTCCTTCTGCTCCTCTTCCCATTGCATATTCTTATTTTTCTCACGGTTTTCCACCTTTTCTAAGTTTTCCCCTTCCTAATCCCCTTCCTGTATATTCTGGTTCCTGTGATAATCCACCATCCCAGGATTATTATCATCATCAGCCTCCATATCTCCCCTGTTGGCTTTTGGTGGTTTGGTGCCAGAATCGATTGAACATAAATGGAATGATTGGATTGATGATATAGTAGTATTTGGTACTGTGGATGCGAAACAGGTGCGTGGCAGCCCATACGCACTTGATGTTAACTATAATCAAGTCTGTTTGATTCGGCCTGAAAACTTTGTTAAAGACTTTGAGAATGCCATTGGATGGCTGACAAATGCCATCGTTTTCCAGCTGGACCTGCTACTAGTGTTAGCAACGGTTCGGGTTGTCAGTAGAACCGAACCAGAAAGAACAGTCCGGGTTGACTCCACATTTTGGAACCGTCCAAATTCCCAGGTTGTTAGATGGGTCCAAAAGCGGGTTCATACCATTACGTATGCAACTTTTGATATTCTCAATTGAATCAAATAAGCGATTCATATTTACAATTTTACCCCACATTAAACTTGCTTCTGTCAAATTCAATATTATAACTACAATTTATCAAATATGTATCATAACCTGGTAGTTTAACTTTGTAACAAGAAGAAAGACGGCGAAAACTATGTTTAAACTCTAGCTGTGGTAAATTCGTGTATGCTGTAGTATGTGTCAATTACCACAAATATTTTAGTATCAATAATTTCAATTATCACAATATTGCCTACCTTTCGCACATTTTATTCATATCTACTCCAATCTTATCTTTAAAATTAACTTGAAAAATGCGTAAATAATATCACAATGGGCCCAGCATTTGCGTTTCTCTAATATATTGTCTTAACAGCCTTTTTATTATATATGGAAACAGAAAATCAAAAGAAATAAAAGATAATGATTACCGCTCTACCGTCGCTTATTCCCTTTCCCATTGGGTTTTTGCTGTGTGTTGACAGGCGGAGGGTTCATAACGATTAGAGTTCCTGTGCGATTAGACTTTCGAACTGGCCTGATAAAGCCTGCGATGTTCGGGGCAGCATGTACTTATGGCCGTTCTGCCTCTTCAATGACATCAGAATCATGACATATATCCATATCGTCCTCATCTTCAGCCTCCCAATTGTTTTCATTATCGTTTGGATCGTCCAAGTCACCGTTCCAATGGAGCCAATCATTAGTATCCGAATTAGTTCCAGAAGAACAATCATTATTACTTTGGCAGAAATGGCAGTCGATCCTTTGTATTCGCTGGATGTTGAGAACTTTGGTTTTGCCACTAGGGAGGTCAATCTGTGATAAAGACAGTGGAAGTGGAGATTTTTCAGTCATTTTGAAAGCTGCAACACCATCATATTCAAAGGTTGACCATGATGCTTTAACTGTCTCTTCAGTGTCTAAAATGTAACCCATGGCAGTCATTTGCTTATTCTGGGCACGTGATGCATTCTGAGTTGCGCGTAGGTTTTCACTGCCCTGCCATATCTCCAAAAAGTCATGAATCTTGGCCATCCGATGCAGCTTTCTTTCTCCGGATCTTTTTTGATTTCAGAATCATTATCAGATATTGATAAATCTATTTGTAATGTATCACTGGCCAAAAGACAGAGATTATTTCTCGCAAACTGCCGAACAACCACTTTTTCCCAAAGTGTTTTACCTGTAGTTTTTCACTGCCTCCACCCTATGACATCTTGGCCAAGTGAAAAGCTGGCTTCCACTCCAACCCTGTATGGCATGATTGAGAAGATGTCCTGTGCTATATTGACTAGATCGGTCTACTTTGTGTTCATATTAGCTTGCTGTCTCCACCAGTTGGTTACGTCGGTTATCCAGAAAGCCCTACTAATCTCGGCGGGGTCGGAATAATAATTATTAAGATTGGAATTAATTTGTCCACAATTTTTGGGTATCTCAGGTGGTGAATTCAAATAGAGTGTAGTAGCTGTCAATAAACGTACTGCGCGATCGCTTTGCCTGGGAGTACAGTCCGCCGTGTTTGCAGGTGTAAAATAACCATCATGACTGGAAAAATCATATAGATCACAAGTCGATTGACCTGGCCCTGACACTGCTATGGAGGCGAATATGTTATGATTTTGTACTGTTTGAGGTTTTCTGGCGGTCTTGAATTGGTTTTTGATGCAGTATTTGTACTCCACATATTTTATGAATGTATCCTTGTACTGGGCAGTGAAGGAACCCTCATCTTCAGGATTGAAATCCATAGCCTTGTCCCATTTCCGAAATGATCCCAACTTCCGAAAAGAATCGACGATTTGTGCTGCAATGAGGAGCATGCCCGTCTCTGGTGTGACTTCAGAGCAATATTTGGACAGCTTTTTGCATGCAAACTTCAAAGCAAAGAACAGATCCTCTTTCAACTGAGTTTTCTTCTTTGCCAAAGAACGCATTACGCCATCTAGATGATCGAATATGTTATTGTATATTGTGATGACAGGGTGTAAGGTGACTGTACACTGTTTCGACATCCAAAGTGTCCAGTAACGAAATGGTTTCAGCACCTCTATTATGTATTTGACAATAATCCATTTGTCTTCAGTTGTCAATCAAGGCCGGTAATCACGGTAATTAGAATATTTAAGCTACTCACGTATAAACTCTTGCAATCTGTATGTCCGCTCTACTAATTCCACAGTTGAATTCCACCATGTTTTTACATCCATGGTAGGCAGTACTGCAATTCTGCTTTGGATTTCAGGCAGTTGACAAACTCATTACATCTTCCAGGAGTCAGAGTAATCAATACTGCAAGCATTCCCTGCTATTTCAAGAGTCAGTATTCAGAATCAAAGTGTAGATAACATGCAGTAACTACCTTTTCAATTATCTTACCTAATCCAGGCATCATGGCTGCCATCTTCGAGATTCTTGAATTTCCGGACTTCTGCAGCTTTTGGCTTTTAGTTAATGCCGCACTCTCATTTTCTCCAAAATGCTCATCACGCTCATTTGCTTTTCATCACTTCGTTCGCCCTTTTACCCCCAGACTACTCATAAATGCCCCTAAAGAAATCTGGATGACATGCGCCATGCATGGTATATATTTTTGTAATGCCGACCATGTAATTCCACAGGTTTCAAGTATCGAATGTAGCTTCTGAGTTATTGAATAGTTGGATGAGGCGTTATCAGTGGTTATACCGACCAATCAACCGTCGGTAAGGCCGAAACATTCAAGTACCTCCTTCAAATGCGTGGCCAGTGGCGCACCTGTGTGTTTGCCTTTAACTATCGTTGTTTGTCAGCGGTACAAAATATTAAAACCATGTGGCCACAAACCTCATCGAATGCAAGCTGGACTTCTCGAAGGCACCAGTTGAGATCTATATAATAGCCAATGATCGACACAATCGCCAATTTATTCGGTGATGTCCATCCATCTAACGCTATACTGACTTTAATTTCTGTTGGCGACTGCTTTTTGATTGCATCAATTGTGAGGGAGTATTCTCTTGGCAAATATTACTGAGAGTACTGGCAGAGGGAAGAATCAAATCGCATTGTAACGTATTGAACGTTCGTCGTAACTCCAGGTTCGTTATAGCATTCCATGGAATGTGAGCAGAAACAAATCCTAGCCTCCAATAGCGGTTCCAGGTTTCTTGGTTGAATTCAAGAGTTGTAAAGTCATTATCTGCCAGTTTTGTACATTCTATCTCTTAAAATTGTCAGTATGGTCAGGGATTTCAATCAGCCTGTGTTTGATGGGAACTACTTGCCACCATAACACCCTGACTGCCTTTCTTCTTCAGTACAGCCAAAGCTTGCTCATTACCATCAGTATCTGTCAATAAGGAAATGTTTGATTCTGGTGACTTATTCAGCTCTGCTTTGTGTGTCTTTGATTGGAGGTGTGTCGCCATAGTACTGTTCCATTCTCCGATGGATGTACCAGAACTGTGTGACAAACGATACAAATGACGCCGGGGCAGCCATTTTCGGTTTTTGCGCAATGTTTGTACGATTGCTATGCTGCTGCATGCCGGAAACTGCTCCATACAATTGTAGTTGGTGTTTCCACATCTATGGAGGTCCACCATTGATCGAACACTATTTGCAATATTTCATCAGTCAAATCTCGTATAAACACATGTTCTTCCTTAGTGGAGTACATCATTTCGAGTGAAAATATATCAATGCACTTCGCAGCAGCCATTGAGGAAGCGTTCGAAGGGAATATTGAAACAGAATAAGGACTTCGAACTGTCCTGCCGTCAAAAATATTGATTCGGGAAAGGATTTCTAGATGTCTTATATACCCAATTCCACAGACCATTCGTAGGAGGAAACGATGAACAGTATGTCAGTAATGATTATTTGTCGATAAAGGCAGTCAAAATTACCATAAAACTAGTGCAGCCGAGAAAACCCTACGCACCAGAGATGTTGTGTGAACAAAAATCGTTGACGCTCTGTCGATGCTCACTTTTACTCCTGCAGCCTACATGTCATGTCGCACAATTGCACTCTATTTGATTGTGAAATCTGGCTTTCATGCTTATTTGACAAGAATATACCTTGCAATACAGATACATTGTGATATAATTTGTTCAATTCAGTGGCTACTGGAATGAATCGTGACAACTTATTTGCAATAGAGGCCAAAAATACTCGGATAATACTAATGCAGTGCATCTGTTCCCTCCCGTGCCCAAAATTGTATGACCAAAAATCGTCGACGCTCCGTTGATGCTTACTTTTAGTTCTGCAGTCTATGTGTCATATTGTGCAAAAACGATAGGTTCGATTGTAATGGCAGGCTATCGCACATATTCAATGGGAATATGCCATGCAATATGGATTAATCGTGATTTAATGTCTCCAAGCTCGGTTACCAAGGTTGCTCGAGTGCATCGGTAAAATCAATTTGCGGATTAAGACAGTCCAAACTGCAATTAAACCAATGAGCTTACAAAATCTCACACGCTAGAGATATTGTGCGACCAAAAATCGTTGACGCGCTGTTGACGCTCACTGTTACTTCTGCAGCCTACGTGTCAAATCGCTGGATTGCACTTTATGTGATTGTAAAAGCCGGCTTTCATGCTTATTTGTCAAGAGTATACCTCGCGCTACAGATAACTTGTGATTCAATTCTTTCAATTCAGACATTACTCGGATATATTGCATACCGCTGATTCGTTGATCAATGTGGTGAATACTCAGATAACACTAATGCACTGTATCTGTTCCCTCCCGTGCCCAATCTTGTGTGACCAAAAATCATTGATGCTCCGTTCACGCTCACTTTTACTCCGGCAGCCTACGTGTCTTGTTGTACCATTGCACTCTCTTTCATTGTAAAAGTTGGCTTTCATGCTTATTTGACAATAATACACCTCGTGATACAGATAACTCATGATTTAATTGGTTTAAGGCAGACATTACTCGGATATATTGCATACCACTGATTCTTCGATAAAGGCGGTTGATACTCTGACAACACTAATGCACTGAATCTGTTCCCTCCTGTGCCCAATATTGTATGACCAAAAATCGTTGACGCACTGTTGACGCTCACTCTTACTCCTGCAGCCTATGTGTCTTGCCGCACCATTGCACTTCCTTTCATTGTATAAGTTGGCTTTCCTGCATATTTGACAATAATACACCTCGTGATACAGATAACTCGTGATTTAATTCCTTCAATGCAGACGTTAATCGGATACATTGCATACCACTGATTTGTCGATACAGGCGGTCAATACTCTGACAATACTCATGTACTGTATCTGTTGCCTCGTGTGCCCAATATTGTTTGACCAAAAATCTTTGACGCTCCATTGACGCTCACTTTTACTCCTGCAGCCTACGTCTCTTGTAGCACCATTGAACATTCTTTCATTGTAATAGTTGGCTTTCCTGCATATTAGACAATAGTACACCTCACGATACAGATCACTCGTGCTTTAATTCCTCAATGCAGATGTTACTCAGATATATTTCATACCACTGATCTGTCGATAAAGGCGGTCAATAACCTGACAACACTAATGCACTGAATTTGTTCCCTCCCGTGCCCCATTTGTGTGACCAAAAATCGTTGACGCACCGTTAATGCTCACTTTTACTCCTGCAGCCTACATGTCTTGTCGCACCATTGCACTGTCTTTCATTGTAATAGTTGGCTTTCATGCATATTTGACAATAATACACCTCGCAATACGGATAAATCGTGATTGTATTCGTTCAATTCAGTGGCTACCTGGATGAATCGGTTACAACTGATATCGTCATAAAGGTCTTGATATTGTTTATTAGCATTGTAATACCTATTTCAATATGACTATATTCTATGTATAATGGTACTAGTATTTGACATTTGATGGACAGTTTGCCTAGCAGTGAAATATATTTGTTAGTATTATCTTGCTTTCGACCGGCTTTGCACGGCATAATGATACTGACGTGAGTGTGTATTATATATAGTCCACTTTTGTCATCCAGGTGGTTGTGCCAAATATTCATGGTCACCCATGAGGTCTTTGAGAGACCGCCATCATGTGTACAGGGCCTGAGTGGCTGCTGATGCAGTTGGCGTTTCATTTAAATCATTGATAACAGCTGTCTTTTAAATTTGTTCATCTTGTGATCAGACTGCTACTAGTGAGCCAATATAACAACAATGATGTTAATTCATGCAGCATATTATGAATCAATTAAGTTTTTACTCTCATTCCTAAAATAATGATTTCTATATCATCAAGCTAATAGGCAGTTTATCTCGTATATCTGGCGTAGTCAAAGTTGATATGTTAGATTTCATCCCTGCACATGGACAGACAATTTTTTCAGATGTCACAGAAATGATAGAAAACTAACAAATACAAAAATAGGACTAAAAACGCATATAGGATTAAGAAACTGTCGAAAATAGCATTATGACAATCCGTGACTATATGATGATCTATGCTTACGAGCCATCATGCTTCGTACTCATATGTTCAGACATCTGTATAACAATCAGTGGGGGACAAGGCATACAGGGGAAAATTTCGTACCGATTCAACTGTTTCGACTGGCGTAAATTCTTGAACAGGCTTTCACTTCCTAATAGCAAATGACTTGTTCCAGACGGAGAGGGTGGTTGGCCATAGATGATGTGGCGGATTGGAAATTGTATTGGAGTTAACACCACCAGAACCTTCAATTCAGCAGTGCCTTACTTTCTGTCGCGCTCGCGAAATAATCTTCTGCATCTGCCCATCCCGGAGTTGTCAATTCCTCAAGCTTCATTGATTCGTGCAAAGGTGTCCAGTGTCCTGCACTGATTTGTTGATCGTGCCAACCACCCTGTCAGGTTCATCATCATCACTCAGCTCTGCATACTCATTGTCTTTCCATTTTCTTCCTCATCTTCATCAGCTTCCACGTCTGAAGTTGCAACATTGTCAACGCTATCTCCAATCCTTCCAACATCTCTTCAAATGACATTTTAGTTGTATCAGCCACCGCTTTTTCACATAGTATCTTGCTTTCTCTCCACTGCTGCTTCCGCTTCCGCAACCCTCTTTCTTGCTGCTGCTGTTTCACTCTCCACAAATTCCTCAATCCACTTTTCCTTTGCTCTCTTGCTGACAAAGTTTGATTCAGGTCTGCGCTCTGCTGCACGCCTTTTTTTGGAACGGAGACTAGCAAAGCGCCAAGTGCTCGGACCCGTTCTGCCTCGACACCAGTCTTGCCTTGGTTCGCTTGATGACGTCGTTTTGTAGCGCATATTGTCTGTTTGCCGTATTTGCTGCCTGGAAGTCTCGAAAAATTCTTTTATGGTGGGTAGACCATATTTGCTGCTCTTTCGTGTGGTTCGTCTGGACTTTGTTTTTGGAGATGATGGCAGTTGGATGGTGGGGGAAAGGTGGGTCTTTATGGTTGTAGGTTGATCTAGTTTGACAACTAAAATGATGATACGAGCAGGCACTAAAGCTGGAATGACTTTGCACTATTTCAACCTGAAGGCAACATCCGTTCAACATGACCGCAGAAACTGTTTCACATGACATCACTTCAGTTTTAACAGCTATTACACTGAACATACAACAATCAGCAGCTGTGACAAAACCATTATATTGCCAGCCGTTCTTTTTATTTATATTAACATCAATTAATAGGGTATTATAAGGCCAACATCCTTGCAAATCTGCCGCCATACAGCAGGGTCCATTGTGAAATTTATAATACTTGAATGTATATAATGACCTCTTATAATGTCGATTCGACATGAATTTTGCAGAATTTCTTGTATATTCCTCGGTTCTCCCTCTTCTCCACACTCAAATTCTTCTCTCTTCACATACAATATCCTCAAGTTATGGCTGAACCACAACAACCTGCTTCCAGCAGTAATTGCGGGAATGAATCCACACACACGCCGACCTCTACTGTGAATCCCTCAATTAATCAAACATTGCCCTAACGACGCGCACAGAATCCCCACTGAATAGTCACCGATATTGCAACGAGAAATATGCATAAGGCCGAACAGTTGAAAATTGTACGCAAAACTGGTGCCAAGAAAAACCGGGAAAGCCACGCAATCGGATGTGAATCGTATAATCTATAAGAACGACAGTCAATTAAGCAAATTACATTAGCTGCAATTCGTTCAGAATTACGTGAGCAGTTCAACCAGAGCAGCAAATGCAACCCTCCATGGTCTACCAAGGTATTCGTCCGAACAGACCGTGAAATTGAACACCATGATGTTGTCAACTACAGAGTGTTTGCAGACCAATTTTCTGACAAACGACCTCGGGAATGGACAAGAACTGCCTGAAGAGCGTTAGAGGAAGCCACAGAAAAGTATATGATTGAAGTAAGTACTATTGCTCATCATTAAATTTTCACAGCAGCAACTGAATGATAATAGGTTATTAACATGTCTGCAACCATGGCCAGGCACAGTGGGCGTGTAAAGCTCGAGCAAGCAGACATGCACATCCCGCTCAACATGGTCAATAGGGCCAAACATGGTATATCGCGAACTGGAATCAAGGAAACGAAGAATCCGATTAAAAAGCCATGGGCAGAGATTCGAGATGAAAAGAGACGGAGAGTTGAGTTGCCATGCCATAGAAGTATGAAGGCGGTCATTGAAAAGCATCTATCCATGATCTATGATAATCACTTGCCTGGCTGCCTTCTTTACCAAAATAAGGTTGCTTGAAATCCTTACACTCGCAGGAGGCGCAAAGGCACAAAACCTTCCACTACAACAGTACCTGCTGCAGTACGACGTAGTCCTGAAAGATTGGCTAATCTCAGTCTTGTGAACGATTTTACGCAGTTCGAAGATTCAGAAGACGAAGCAGAAGACGATGACGTTTACTATTTTTGTGACTCCAGTACTGATGGTATTGATGAATCACGTATGCACTCCCACCTTTCACATGAACAATTACTATTGACTATTTCACAGAGAATGGCAGCATTGATGAAGCAATTGAAAATCTTGGTGAATAGAACATTTTTGCATATTATGTGCATTATTATTATGGGACATTTAATTTTGATATCCAATCTATTTAAACAGTTTCAGTTGTCAAAACTCAAAATATAATAGTAAATGAAACGCAATTTGATCTGTGAAGTGTGCAACGTTAGTATTATTGGAGTTCTGTCCCTATTTATCGAAGATTTAATTTTAACTAAACGAGCTTATATTGCAAGGCACCATCTTCTCACAGTAGAATGAAAGCCATCTTTATCAATGAATAACCTATTTGTAAGTGCACATACAATTAAGCTACGGGACTGAATGTGAGCGTCAACAGTGCGTCAACAATTTTTGGTCGCACAACACCTCTAAAGCGAGGGATTATATGTACTACGTTCATATTTTCTGTTTTCTGACTGCCTTTATCGACCAAAAGATTCTCAATAATGCACCAATGCTATCTCTGAAAATGAGTATCTGCAATTATTATATCACAATTTATCGGTATTGCAGAACACATCATAATCAAATGATGACAAACGCCATTTATTCCAGTTGATTCTGATATTTGCACTTGACCATACGCAGAGGCTACGGGACTGAATGTGAGCGTCAACGGAGAGTCAACAATTTTTGGTCGCACAACACCTCTAGTGTGAGGGATTATATGTATTATGTTCATATTTTCTGTTTTCTGACTGCCTTTATTGACTAAAAAGTTCTCAATAATGCACTGATGCAATCTCTCAAAATGAGTATCTGCAATTAAGAAATCATAATTTATCGGTATCGCAGAACGCATTATAATCAAATGAGGACGAATGCAATTCATTACAGTTGATTCCGATATATGCGCTTGACCATACGCATAGGCTATGGGACTGAAAGTGAGAGTCAACGGAATGTCAACAATTTTTGGTCGCACAACACCTCCAGTGCGAGGGATTACATGTGCAACATTCGTATTTTTGAACATCTGACTGCCTATATCGACTAAAAAGTTCTCAATAATGCACTGATGCTCACTCCAAAAGTGTCTATTAGCAATTGTTAAATCACAATTATCTGTATCGCAGGACATATTATAATCAAATAAGTACGAACGCCATTTCTATGGGTGATCATGCTATTTGTGCGTGACGATATACATAGGCTACATCATTGAAAGTGAGCGTGAACAGAGTGTCATCCATTTTTGGTCGCACAACACCTCTAGCGCGAGCGATTATATGTGCTGCGTTCATATTGTATCACTTCTGACTGCTATGGTCCATTAGAAAGATGTCAATAATGCGCCAATGCTATCTCTGAAAGCATAAGTAATTAAAAGATCACCATATTGAAATTAATTTTATACAATGAAAAACTGGGCAGAAAGCGTGAAATATCATTTGACGCATACACGATGCTTTCCATTCACGAAATTCAGGAGAACCCATTTTTAGAACCTGCAGGTAAGACCCAGCGGGTCAAACTAAACCCGGTAAAATCCGCGGGTCGGTCGGTTCGGTTCCGGGTTTGGAACCCCAAGTTACGTCCAGGTCGGGTTTAGTACGGTTCCAGAACTGGACTGAGGGTGGGTAACCCGGATCAGTTGCTAATACTACCTGCTACAGAAGAACAATATATTACGTCCCCAGGCTATTTCGTTACAGCACAATGCGAACAAGTTGTGTCAGCTGCAAGTCATCTATTCACCTTTAGGTACCTCCTCTACCCAGAACCAGACCAAGTGATTTGTGGGCTTGGCATGGCACAATGTTTGGTCGACTATACAATGTAACTTATGGACAGTAGATTTACAGCTGCCAAAGGACTGAAAATTGTCCACAGGGACATCCAATAGATCAAATTGGGCTGATACTCTTCCCATTGACTGTGGGAATATTGAGTTTGTATTCATTAGGAATCAATCTCTGTGCCCAGGTGCATTCGTCACACCTGGGGGTACATCCTGCACCTGCAGTACCTGGAACAATCGTAGCCAGGGTGATACGTAAGTCCGTAATAATACGATGTAAGGCACTGCAATGTCAACTCTAGACGTTATATATTCACATGATCGCATATTATACTGCTGGGTACCTTGTCATGTTCAATTGAAAGTCTTGTTCATATTACTGTTGTAGTTGCATGGTACTTGGGGCTGAGTGGTAATACTGCTCTGGACATTGTAATGATGATGCTGCGCACTAAATATATTTCTATACTGTTTGCCTTTTCCAAAGTAATTTTTATTATGTCTATTAAATCTATTTACATTTATGAATATTGATTATTCACTTTTCAATACAGTATTCAATTTATCCTCCAGCATATGATAAATGATGTTGCAGATCGCCTGGTCCAAATGACTATTGACTATCAAGTCATAATTCTCTGACTTTGATGAAATAAACTTCTCTGGAATTAAGGGAGCTACAACCACAATATTTCCTGTACTAATAGCTGCATACGCCCCTCCTGAAAATAATTTCACTACCTTGACAAGTTGTAGTTCACGTTCCGGCATTCCACCGTTGGCGGATTTTGTGTCACAGTTGTAATGAGTGATGATTGATGGTCGAGTGATGATTGGTGAATGATATACAGGATCATGCATGACAACAATGAAATCATGTTTGGAACACAGGCTAAAGCATGACAAGAATGTTATTATGTTTGGAATAAAGGCTAAAGCTTGACAAGAATGTAAATCAGGTTATGAATGAGGTTTCACAGCAGTCTTTGAAATTGTGCCAATGCGGTGCATAAAGACAGTAGTGGTTCAAGTGTTTTATGGAATCAGTGGATTATAGAAGAAACCAGTGCATATAAAACCGGTGTTCTGTGAAAGATAAGTTACTTTTTTCACTTGTTCTCTTGTCTATGAAACAATCAATTAGATTTAAGTTTCACTTCATTTAGATAAAATCCCCACCCCCAGATGCATTTATTACGCCCAGGTGTAAATCGTTTGCCTGGTGTGCCTGAAACATTGCAAAGCAGGCTGATATGTTAGTCCGCCACAATACGATATGACACACTTCCAAAACACCTCTAGGTACCATAGATTCACATGGTCGTATATCACACTGCTGGATGCCTTCTGACATTGAATATACTATGTTTTTCGCCTGGTCGTTGCAATTGCATAGATCTTGGTGCATGGTGCCAACACTGCTCGGTGCATTGTAATGATGATGCTACACACTGCATATATCATCATACCGTCAGCGTTTGGCAAAGTAGTGTTGATTAAGTCTATGAAATCCATTTACACTTCTGAACATCATTTGTGCCCTTTTCATCACTGTATTCAACTCATCCTCCAGCATATAATAAATGTCGTTCCAGGTTGCTAGGTCTATATGACAAATTAATATCCATTCTTTATTCTCGAACTTTGACGAAATGGGCTTCACTGGAATTAAGTGAGCTGCACCCACAAAATATCCTGCACTAATAACTGCATATGCACCACCAGATGATAGTTTCACCACCCCGACAAGCTGCGATGCACTTTCCGGCATTCCACCATTGGCAGGCTTTGTCACTTCAATATATGGTAGCAAAAAGATATTCTTGCCATGCAGATGGATGACTTGCAGCATAAATAGACCAAGCATACAGTATGGTACACGTCCCTGCAGTGCGTTGTGAGACAGCTCCTGCCCCTTCTTACGTTGCAAAGTGTGAACCTATACCCAGTCTTGGCAGGCAGCCCCGGAATACCATCATTTATTTCCAGTATATCTGAGCTTCTGAATAATGTGCTCGCCAGACATATTGCGTGATTCTACCTCAAATTCATGGTAAATTGCAGCAGCACTGCTTCAGAGATCCTCTGAATCGATAATAATCATCTTGGAGTGTAAGAAACGACAGGTGGTATCGTATAGTGCATTTCGGAGGACATTGTCACTGATCGTTTTCAAGAGGACTTGAAAGTTCGTGACTTTCTCTTTTCCTTGGTGCTGCTGGAAAGGTATCAACCTCAATGAACAACGTCTAGTGGTTGCTTCCGTCATCACTTCTGTCGTCGCCTGTTGAGCAGCTTGTTCACAATTGTATGTCTCACAATTGGTCATTCAGACTGTGAATGTATCACTCCCAAGGTAGTAGTTGATAATCTGAGTATAGTCATCACCGGTCCTATTTGAAGCATTGAACCAATCCTTGATCTGCTTCCGGTGAGAGCTTACCCCGATTTCTGTTGACAGCTGTTTTATCAATTCGTACCATAGTTTCTGTTCTTGGAAGTTCTGCATGTGATGGATCCTGGGAAATTTGCAATCGCAACCATCTTGAATGTATTCAGCCATTTCTGCATCGATAAGATCTTTCCATGTGTTGTGAATGTGCTGACGAAAGGCTGCCATTTTCATCTTTGTTCCCATCCAATTCAATTTCACATCCCGCACGGCACACAATTCTGTACGTCCCCCTTTGGCATCCGCTGCAAGTCATTTGCCAGCCCTGAATGGTTGAAACACATTCTTTGCATTGTGGAAGTGACATAGAGTATCGTCCATAAGGTCTAGCGTTTCATCATCGTGTGAGTCATAGTGGCAATTGAAATAGAACTCTATAAGAGAGCGAGAGCACTCAACTTCAATGTCAAAAACACTGTGCTGAGAGGGGCTTGGGTCACGCTGAGCATTGCGCACAATACCCACAAGGAATCGTGTCATTGGGTTGATTTCTCCTCCATTCCAACGCGAAACCTCCTCATATGCACATTTTGGCTTCTTTATATCAAGGTATGCAGGCACCGAGAACCAAATATTGTTGAACTTCTCAAGCCGCTTATGCTGCTTGAGAAATTCGTGAAGCCATTGCAGCAGGTGCTTCAATATTCCAATTCGCATGGTATGCAGCAGATCAGCCTCAGAAAGATCACTTGTGATGCAATCGAGATACCATAAGATGTTGAAGCCTGGATTCACATCATGGTGTTTGAGTTTGGCAATTCTGAGAGGTGTATTTGAATCCGAGAGCATATGATACATATAATGATCCCGGAAGTTATATTGCTCATGTTGGTGGGGTAGATTACCCATCTCCAACTTGGGGCATTTGCGCCAGTATCATACACCACTCATGATGTTGTGAACATCATGGTGTTCGGGGTAATCGGCCATCCATGCAGCCAGTGTCAAATAACAATGCCTGCAGTTGCCATTGGCACAGTGGCATGGAAGGTGCAAGTCTCAGAATTATGTAGGGGTTGCAACACATGCTGTAGCACTTTCTGAGAGACCATTTGATTATGTTCTTTCTGAGGATTTCTTCTTTTGAGCAGAACATCACACATCATGATGGCAATGGGCAAAACAGTGACCAACAAGACGCTGTGCATTGTGTGCTTCATCCGTGCGGCTGCTGATCGGTTGCCGATTGTCATATATATTGAACATGCCTTCTTGTAACCAGAGATGTTTGTATGGTTGGTGGCGTCAGACATCAAGACCATCGGCACCAGCGTGTCACCGGTGGGTAGTGTTTTCTACATAATCGTGAGCATTGTACACAGCATAACAAGGATGCTTACCTGCTTATCCCATCACCAGACTTCTGTATGCATCTCGTTGTAAATATGGTGCCTAGAATCATTGAAGCAATGTTTTGGGTATGAATGAGATGTTCCTTATATGCTGCCTGCCGGAGTAGCCATTTTGCACACTCTATAATTCCATAGTGCCAAAACTCAATTGCTTCTGGATGCTGCACACTCCATGACATCTGCAACGTAGCTTTCATCCAGGACCCATGGCCAAGTCCATCCTCCATTGTGTTGATTCTTTGTCGGAGGTGATGACTCAAATTCAGAGAATCGCGTACACTCTGTTAAAGGCCGCAGTTGACCATCAGCATGTCGTCGATGATGCTTGCGGGAAGAGCATATCATGTAACCATATCTGTCAAATTGTACTCCTTCTCACTGTCAAATAGATGGAAGGTGATGTCACAGTATTGCTCAGTATTGTGTTCATCGTCAGTTGGAATGTATGCGTCAGGGCACTGGCATCGAGATATGAGAAATTTGCAATCGTGTTAGAGTCTAATTCTGATGGTTCAGCAGAGGTAGATGTATGCAATGGTGAAAACACGTCGGGATCATCAACGAGGTTATGGTTAGCATCAAAACGACTCTGAGAATGATGAACGCATTGCTTGTCAATGGTTCAGGGCAGGGTGTCGAGGGTTCAGCGCTTGGGGTTCTAAGGGTTATTAAATCCGAAAGCACACCAGAAGGCTCTAGAGTCAAGAATAGTCTGTAGCGAAAGAAACAAGGACTGTACGCAAGAAACCCGATCGAGGATCAAAGAGTGTGAAAGAAGTGACAGCCAAAGCTGATTGATCGTTTTATAGACAAAAGAACGAGTGAAGAAAGAAACATATCCTCCGCCGAACATCTGGTTTATAGACAGCGATTTCACTCGTTCCATAATACATCTGAACTCCTGCGTGCTTTGTATACTGCTTTCGTACGATTCTGTCGCGTTCCGTAACACCCTGATTCGAAACCTGATTTCATTCTCGTCATGCTTTAGCCTCTGTTCGAATCCTGATTTCATTCTCGTCATGCTTTTGTTTACGTTTGAAACCTGATTTGATTCTCGTTGTGCTTTATCCTTTATATTAATCACCGATCATCCCTCCACCACCGATCATTACTCAACACGACCGTTAGAGTAGCTTCCCCCTCTCCAATGCCGACTACCTAAGATGTTCACAATCCGGGCTTGCCAAGTTGTTCTGTGTGAAAATCATCGATAGCCTGAAGTCCATCTACATTGGTCGCGGGCACCCAGCTGCGCTCGTCGTAGTCCCTCCATTTCACCAAATACTGTAGCTGTCTATGGAACAGCGCGGAATCGTCTATCCGCTGAACTTCGTACTTCTATTCTCCATCCACTATTACCGGTGGTGGTGGTTCTTGCTTTGGCTTTGGGAGGGGATCCTGGGCGGCATTTCTAGTTTGGATATCGGTTGAACGTCATGAATGTGCAGTTGATTTGGTAGCTTAAATCTATAGGCCTATGGATTGACAATCTCCGTGATTTCATATGGTCCAAGACGTTTCCAGTTGAGTTTACTACTGGGTTGCACTGTTGATAGGTTTCTGGTGTGAATCCATACTATGTCTCCTATCAGCAGCTCCGTTCCGACTGTTTGTGATGTGTTGGCCTGATCAGGCAATACGGCTGTGGCTCTTTTCATTTCCGCTCTAAGTTCACTAAACAGTTGTTCCATTCTTTGGGCCACCTGCTGTGTATTGACTTCACGGATATTGTTCGAATTTTTGAGTGGATGTTGGCCAAAGGTCATTCGAGGAAGGAATCTGGAATTGCCAAAAAACGCGGAATAATTCATTGTTTCAGAGGTATGATTATTGGCTGTGAACTCTGCCTTGAGTAGATATCGGACCCAGTCATTTTGCTGATAATTAACAACATTTCGATGATACTGTTCCATTGCCATATTGACTCCTTCAGTTTGACCGTCAGACTACGGGTGGACTGCGGTTGACAGTCTTCGTTCGATTTCCAATCATTGACACATGTATTTTCAGAATTTGGAAATGAATTGCCTCCCTCGATCCGATACAATTGTATCGGGCAGTCGGTATAGTCTGAACACTTCCGTAATGTACGTTTTGCCCAGCTTCTTTCCATCTACTTTCTCAGTACAGGGTATAAAATGTCGCATCTTCGTTAGGCGATCGACCACTGACCATACTGAATCGAATCCTTCGCTTTCTCGCTGTCTGACTACAAAGTCCATGCACAAATCTTTCCTTGGTTGCTCCGGTACTTCTAACGGTTGTAACAAGCCATGAGTTTTTCCGGGGATTGCTATGCTCAGTTGGTAGGTGTGGCAGTTTCATACGTAGCGGTCCACATTCTTTCTCATCTAATTCCAGGAATGGCTTTACCTCAGCCGGTCATAAGTCTTTGCTTGTCCTGGTTGTTCTGCCATCGGGGACTGATGGTATTCTCAGTTACACTTGAGCTGATTCTCATCTGTCGGTAGGATTCGTTGTAATTTGGAGACTTCTAGCGGTTCTTTCATGTGCGTGTATAACTCTGGGCAATGCTTACACATATCTGTTACCCAGTTCCACAGCTCATCAGGATTTACCGGGGTATTATCGATGTTAACTGTTTCCATGAATGCTACTAGCAAGTTCTTGCGCAGTTCCTTGTGGAGGTTTTCTGTTTTGAACACGATTTGTGGGGTTTTTTCAGCCCCCCTCTTTGGAGGAATCTCTCCTGGCATTCTTATGAGTGCATCAGATTTCTGACCTTGCTTTCCTGGGCGGTAGACTATCTTGAACTGAAACCTTGAAAAGAATTTGGACCATCTGGTTTGTCTTGGATTCAGCAATATGGACATCATGAAATCCTCCAGGTTCTTGTGATCGGTGAGGATTACAATAGAATGTGCCAACTCTTCGCACTCTCGTCTTCATTGTTCCAGGCTTTCGACACTCTCACCTAGTTTTTGATCGTATATTTTGTAATTGTCCTCGGTGGGCGAATATTTCTTTCAGAAGAAGGCTACAGTATTTAATACTACTTGATCATCATACTGGGAGAGGACTCCTGCAGACACATAACTCGAAGTGTCGGTTTCCAGAACTATTTCCTTATTTTAATAGATGTGGGCCAGTACCGGAGCTGTTGTGAATGCTGACTTAAGTTCAGCAAATGCTCTTTTCTGATCGGGTCCCCAGTGAAAAGATAGTAGCTTGTTCGTGTGTTTTGTTAGTGGTTGTTCTAACCTGCTATAACTCCGTATGAAATGTGGGTAAAAATTAGCAAAGTTGAGGAAGGCTTGAACATCCTTGAGTTTCTCCGGTGCTTCCCAGTTCTCGACTGCTTCAACTTGCTTTCGATCCATTCTGATTCCATTTACTCCGACAATCAATCATAGGCATTTGACTTCTTCCTTATGGAACTCGCATTTTTCTCCTTTTAGGTAGAGGTTGGCTTCCTTGAGTGACTTCATGACTGCCCTGAAGTGTCCCATATGTTCCTTCAGATTATCGCTGTAAATGAGGATGTCGTCCAAAAAAGCCGTGCAGAATATATCCAAAACGGGGCATGGTGTATCATTGATGAAATCCTGGACCAATGCTGGCGCGTTGGTATTTTCAAAGGGCATAACTAAGGATTTAAAAAGTCCAGAGTGGATCCTGAAAGCCGTTTTCCATTCATCCCCTTCAGTAATTCTGATCATATTATACGCGTTGTGGACGTCCAACTTGGTATAATAGCGAGCCTTGGAGAGTCTTAATAAGATTTCTTCGATTGATGGCAAGAGGTACCGGTTTTTCATTATTCCTTCATTTAACCCCCGATAGTCGACGCAGAGTCTCTGACATCCTGCTGGTTTGAGAGCACAATGTACGGGGGCTCCGCAGGGTGACGAAGACAATCAAATGAATTTCTTGGGCAAGTTCTTCTCTATCCATTCGGTTAAAACTTGTAGCTCTTCTTGGGATAAGCTGTGAATAGTTTCAAAGGGTGGTGTGAACACTTGTTGCCGCTTAATTTTTTGGCTATAGGACCGGTGCGGAAATAGCGTTTCCGCGACTCCAATGTTGATCAGAGGTAGGAACTCGTGGTACTGTTTGGGGATGACCTCTTCGAGGGGTTTTTCCTGAAGATTTGTCATTTCCAAGGCCTTAAGAATTTCGTACAATGTGATAGTATAAACTTTGAGCCCTTTCTTCTTTATTCTTTTCATAAAAGGTAAGGTGGCTACTGCACAGATGTCTAGCCTGGGGTACTCCGGATCAGTTGTTTCCATATGATTGCCCCACACCTATACGCTCGAATGGTGTTGGCAGTGTTGTTGGCAGTAGCTGCTTTCAAAAAGAATCCTGCAACTTTGAAATTGAACTGTTACGTCGTGAAGTTGTAACCATGGAAGCCCTAACAATATCGGATAATGTCCTAACTTTCTTACCAACGCTGGTAGTTTCTCCTGATGTGATCGTATTCCCATATGTAAGTTGGCCATGGTTGTAATGGTTCACGATTCGATGGGCCTGCCATCGATAACCTGTGACCTTCTTGACTCGTAATTTCTTCTCTTCAAATTGATGATGGCAAACACAATCTTTGTCCACAAATGCTATTACTGTGGCTCCGCAGTCAATTAAAGGGTGCGTGTCGATTAACCTGTCTCCAATTTTCAGCGAACATTTCACAACCAGATGCTTGCTTTCCATTAAAGACTGCGACATTTCAGCGCGACAAATCAACACCTGCACAATTCGAAAATGAGATTTAAGAACTGTAGACAAAGGGGATTTGTGCACAGCGCAATGGCCATTCTTATTGCACTGGCCTAGACTTTACCCGACTCTACTTTTTTCCGGAATCTCCACTCATTTCATTTCCTGCTTTCTTAAAAGGTGTTACTTCAACCTGTCCTGATGCTGCTTTCAATTTTCTCGGGCAACTTGCTGCGAAGTGCCTTGAATCCCCACAGCATATGCACAATCCTCCTTCCCTTCGTCTTTTTCGTTCCTCCAGTGTAATCTTTCTCCCCTTCACTGCTGAAAGGTCCATTAGAGCAGGGCCATGGTATCCTGCCAGAGTGCTGGCATGTGCTGTTTGTGGGGCAGATGTGGTATTGCTCGTGGTTTCGTGTTTCTTAGACCCTGCTGTCCACCATCCTGATTTTCTCTCTGCAGCTCGGGCGTGGATTTGGGAGTCTCTCTTCAAGCACATTTTGACAAATTCTGTGAGGTCCGACAGGATGTCGTAGCGCTGTAGTCAGTCTTTCAGCTCCTCAGGCAGCACTTGTTGTAATACTTCCAACTGGGCTGCTTCGTTCTAATCGATGTCAGGTACCCACTGTTAGAATTCTGCGTTTTATTGGGCAAATACTTGATGCTTATGCTTAAGTTTGAGTAGTTTCTGATTCGCTGTGGCCCATATGTCTTGATCTCCGAAGGCCAACTGCAACAAGTTCAGTAATCTTTCTAGAGACTACAACTTCAAATCTCCGGTTTTTCTGGCGATGTACAGTTGAATTAGATTCAGGACTACACGTTCTAGTGGATTTGCCGGGTATCTCATGTTGGTTTGTTCGCTAAAGAACTGTCCTGATTCATCTGCAATTTTCATGGCTAGTTGTGCCATCCATCCTCGAAGTGCCAATCGGTCTGTTCCAGACAATCTTAGAATTTCACTGACTATGTGTCCTTTACCATCTTTGCCACCGTCCAATGTTCCTGCCAGGGTAAATATTCGCGTGACCTGATCCTGATATTCGTTACTTTCTTCTCCACAGATCCTTATCTGTTCCTTTGTTTCTTCTAGTTCCTGTCTGAGGTTTTCCGTCCCTTCTGATGCTCTGTTTTCCAATCGTTGTTCTAGATCTATAATCTTGGCTTGCAGGTCTCCATGTGTGCAGACTGGTACTCTTTCCTCTGAGGTTCTTAACATCTGTTGTGTAAGAAGCAGCTCCTGTTTCAGGTTGTTCCATTCCTCGATGACCTTGTTTCTTTCTGCCAACAACTATAATATTTGTGCCTCCGCATTCGTCACAGATTGCCGTTCCTTTTGCAATTGGATCAACCTGCTGGTTGTTGGTAACTGAGCAAGGGTTGTTCGTCCTGTGTTAATGTCTTGAATGTGACTCCTGAGCTGCTCTTTGTTCATGATCTCCGTATTTGCCAGAGTTAGGCTTGCAAGTTCCAATTGTAGTGCCCTAGTCTGCGTCACATCGCGGGTTGCTGTTGGAGATTCTCCTGACATCTTTGCAATTTTCGAATGGTGATTGGTATAGATATTCATTGATTCTGCAGCCGAAGGTTTGTGCTACTTCAAGGCACTTGGCACAGATGTGCCTCCAGATATCGCTTTTCCAGTATATTCAGCAATCATTGCCACAAGAAATTTCGTACCAAATACATATATTGGTGTTCCCGCACATCAACATCTCACTAGATACCAAGGCATCAGGATTTCGTGAATGTGAGTCCACAGTAAACGATGGATCCAATTGCGTACCACAGGACCATCGAAAAATATATCCAATTCCACTATACCGCAGTTGCAGATAGATATTTTGGTCCACTTTTGAACATATCTACAGTTGCAGTGGATGGTTGGCTTTGGATAATCGCGATCTAAATCTTCTTCTTCTTTTGGACGATATCAAAAATAAATAAAGTTGCAGGTTCTTTTGTCATCGCTCATATATTTAGAAGTGGCACTGATTGCCAAAAATACCTGGATTCGTAGGTCTTCGAAAGGACTACAAACAAGGTAAACAGATGTGTTACCAGTATGAATGGATAGCCAATCTGTTTTTGAAGTTTGTTGCTGATTTAAAAACTTTGCAGGATACATTACAAGTGTGATGACAGTAGTAGCAGCCTGAGCAGTAGGGATAACGGCACATAAAACAAGAATATAACCTGTAGAATTGATTATAGACTTGTTCTTCAGTGAAGGGTTCAGGGCAAGGTGTCGAGGGTTCAGGGCTTGGGGTTCTAAGGGTTATAAAATCCGACAGCCGGAAGGCTCAAGAGTCAAAAATTGTCTGTGACTAAAGAAATAAGAACTGTACGCAAGAGACTCGATGCAGAATCACCAAGTGTGGAAGAAGTGAAAGCTAAAGCGAACTGATTGTTTTATAGACAAGAGAACAAGTGAAGAAAGAAACTTATCCTCCACCGAAAGCCTGGTTTATATACCATGATTACACTTCTTCCATAATACATCTGAACTCCTGATTTCAGTCTCATTGTGCGTTATCTTTTATATTATTCACCGATCATTACTCCACCACCGATCGTCACTCAACACAACTGTCACATTGCTGGAAGTTTTTTCGATAGTGTTCATGTGGCTTGGAGTCGGTTATTGCTTCAAGGCGTTGGGCACACTATCAGGGATGATCACTTGCATTGTGTTTATAAAGCCACATGTCAGATGTGTACGGTTTCAAGCATACAGAACTCAAATCATTAGAAGTTCATATGGGAGCCGGGGTGCAGGCGATAAAGAACATGCTGAGAGCTAAATACCAACTGTCTTGAGTATTGACATGCATGGGTCCTTGCCATGCGAAGGTCGTTGCCATGCAAGGGTAGTGGAATTTGGCGTAATACCATGGAGGCTCTTCAAGGCGGATGTATCGCCCATTATACATGTATTCCCGAGAGCTTTACCTACATTTGGACCATTTGCAGTTCAAATTGGGCTTGAAAGTACACTTGGGGCCTAAATGCACTTGGCTGCAAGTGCATTTGGGCTGCTAGTGCATTTGAGTGGCGGAACTGAGGCGAAAACATACAATATCACTCATTGTTTGTGTCAAAACATGGATATCATAGAGAATCAGCTCGATATAGTGCACTGGCAGTTCAAAGCAGGTTTGAATGTATGGCTGGGCTGTATGTGCACTTGGCTGCAAGTGCATTTTGGCTGCTGGTCCACTTGACTCGGCAAACCTTGGGGAAAAACATGCTGTATCGGTTATTTTTCGTCAGAAGACTCGTCTTTGGAGTTAATGACACCATGGCACCAAGAGAAACCAGTATGTTGATTCACACTTGGTCATTCTGGATTGAGTCTGTTCCAATCAATCATCATCCTCAGTACTATAAACTATTCTGGGACCTCTTTGCCCTCTGGCTTTTGGTTTTTGTAATCCTTGGAACTCCAAGCCCTGATGTTACACCTGGCAAGTTCACAGCGGAGTCATGTACTATCACCTGCCATTTCACTGATTAGACGTCATCGGCTATCACTTGTTTCAGATGCCTGAGCGAATCATTTCAGATGTCTGGCAAATGAACACCCATACCATCAATATGCATCGATAGCTAGTTCATGGCCATGGTCACTTCTGCTCTGAATTGCGGAAAACAAACGGACAGCCGAAAAACAGCTGAATGGCATCGGCCAAGAAGCTGACGCTCGCCAAAGACCAACGGGCAGCCTGCAAACAAATGAATGGCACCCGCCAAATGCTACTGACTGCCACAGGCCTGAGAAAACATGCCGACTCTGCACAGCAAAGCTGCTCTCTATCGACAGAGGGCTATTCATTTCAAGGTCATCAGATCCGCAGGATACCACTGGTCCTGAGCCACAAGCCCACGAGCTGGATGTCATGAAGGATACTAATGGTCTGATAATGATCCAATGATAATACAAACGATAGAGGATCGAGAGATGGAGAACCACGGTATTCACAATATCAGCAGGCAGTGGTTCGAAGGTGGTTATTGTACTGGAGCTCTAGAGGAAAACGTCGATAGAAGTATTCGCTAGAGCGAAGATGAAGGTATATAGACCTTGGGTTGTTTAGTGTTAGCAACGGGTCCGGGTTACCCGCCTGCGGTCCGGATTGGAACCGGACCCGGAGCCCCGGTTGGTTTCTGGAACCGCCAGGGAACCGACCCGTTCAATCACAGGCAGTTAAAAACCCGGAACTGAACCGTAACCCGCAGGGTTTTGGCGGGTTTTAGATGCAGCAGAGCCTCATTTTTCATCGGCCCCAATAATCACAGCTTTGCTGCTCCAATTAAGTATTTGAGTTCCGATTGGATCGCAACATGTTCTATACGTAGATTATGCAGTTTTCCCCTCCCGGTCTCCGATTTGCGATACAATTAGTATTCGTTGAGTCGCTGTGAAAAACAGTCGATTTTGGCCGAATTATCGGCTTCATTTCACAGCGACTCTACGAATACTGATTGTATCGCAAATAGGAGACCGTGATGTGAATGAGCGTTGAAAACTGCACAATCTACGTATAGAATATGTCGCGATCCAATCAGCACTCAAATACTTAATTGGAGCGATAGTTTTAGAGACGAAACCCGCCAAAACCCGGCCGGTTACGGTTCGGTTCCAGTTTTGAACCGCCTGTTATTGGACGGTTCGGATCTGTGGCGGTTCGCAAGCGGAACCGACCCTGACCCGTAATTTGGAACCGTTGCTAACACTAGGGTTGTTTGAGGGTAGAAAGCAATTTACCTTCCTAGCAATGAGAACAAGCATTAACATTTGATGTATTCAAGCGCTATTCTTTCCGTACAGAATCATTTAGTCATTTGACCTGCCGAGCTAACCTCCTAATGTACCTTTAAAGCAGTTCTGAAGTAATTACGGATACTACTTGGACAGGGTTAATCTGGAGCAAAGCTCCCAGTGTTACATTATATTGTCAGCAATGAAACACTTCGAAAGAGAGTATTCTTTCTACTCACATATATCGAGCGACCTCGATGCCATTCAACTCCAACAGCCACTGTTCAGTCAATATCTTCGATTGAATTGGGATACCATTGCAGCTTTCAAAACCAGAACCCCTCAACTTCTTCAATAACATTGACGCTCTCCTAAACAAAACCGCAGAACCTTTCCAAGATCGCTTTTAGAACGCACCTGATACGCCGTTGCTGGGGAACTTCAATTGGACAGACGCCGCCGGACAAGAAGGAGGTCAAATTATTGACGATTTTGTCTTTGCTGATTATATGACTAGATACAAATACTTGTACATTGATTGCAAAGATCAAGAAGTTTGTTATTGCGAGCACAACTGTGGATTAACCCATACATCATTCCGAAGAGCAGCAGCCGCTCTTTCAACCATCGTCACAGCCATTTACCGTTGAATTGGTGAATAGATTCGGGCGGAATACCACCCCTGTTTCGTTATCTATTCCCTTGTTGCTGGTCCTTGATCACATACGCCTCCTACCCAGACTTCAAGCAGTTGGTACCACTTCAGCAAGAATCTGGAGCCCACTTCCTCTTGTTTCACACCACTGCTGTTGAGCAATTGATTGTAGTTCTATAATGGTTGGATCAGACATCAGCATGATGGACACCTACACGGTGGTTAGAAGGGTCAAGGCATTGATTATATCCCTTCACCAGTATTGGACTCACGAAAGGGCCCACTTTCATGTATACTGCGCTTTGTCCCTTAAAACAACACAGCCATACACCTAACCCCCCCCTGAAGTATCATGAATTGAATGATGAGTAGTAGAAGCTTCTATTTACAAATTCTTGTGGTAGTGTGACAAGTTCTGTGGTACTGAGTTGCATATAAATAGCAGTACTTTGGAGATTGTAAGAGTATAATCCTTCAGCACTGCGGCAACTATCTTCCCACTTCTGATTTACAATACCACAACAATCATGAGCCGAAAAGCCCTCAGACCTTGAACCTTAATGTCAACTACCTACCCCGAATACTTATATTCTCATCTTCACACTCCTCACATCAGAATGTCAAAAAACAATATGCCAAGCATCACATCATTGACAATCACTCCGGTCCAAAGTGCACCACCTCCCAACCTCCACCTCTACCTACAGTGGTACAGCATTGACCTGTTATTATACCTGATGTGTATTCACTCACTACTGAAACTCCACCTGCAATGCTCAACCATGACGATAATTATAGCTCCTCGGGTGAGGCATATATTGAGTCAGCTGAGTGGATCACAGCTGGTCACTCAGCCAAACAGCGCAAGAAAACACTTAAAAAACCAATTGAAAATTTCACAGATCGTCCTAAGCATTCCACATTCGACCCTTTAGAACCAGTTGTCCCTTCTAACAAAGCATGGAACCAATTGCCCATCCCATTCCCCAAGCTGCATACCATTACTCCAATGCACATCTTCAATCCCTTTCTTACCAACTCCATTATGCACTGCTTTTCTGATTGTTGTATGTGTGCCTCCGCAGTTATATTTGCAATAACACGGTTCTTGGTCCTGACAACTGATGTGGAGACCGTAATACTTGGTCCAGAAATTCTCAAACACTGGGTCGTCGATTTGTATTCCTTCTCTGTTGCTGGCTGCTCCCGTCCAGTAACTGTTCCAGGGGCAAACTGATTGTGGTTCTTCCCAAAAATATGCTTCAAGGGGTTGCTTGGTTTCGTTGATGATAGCGTCGATACTATCGACGGCGTTGTGAGGTTCGTTCTCAAAAAGGTTTGTGGATCGACCGGCTAGGTCAAAGAAATTGATTCGGGATTGTTGAGGTTTGTTGCTGTCGTATGCTGGCATTTAAAACAGCGTGGATCCTTCGCATCGATGTTTCCACAGGCACACAACCCAGGAGTGTCTCCAAAAGCTGCGTACAGTGAGCTTATTTTCGAAGTTTCCAACTGATTTAAAAACGGAGCAGAGGGAATTGCAAGGTCTGAGGCAAAAGTAACAACCGCTTTGGTGGTGATAACAGCACATATACTGAATTATAACAAGTGGAATCGATTGTTGACTCGTTCTTCTGTTAAGGTTTCGAGGCCCGGAGTTCTAGGGGTTATGAAAACCAAACTAAAGCTGCAGTGATCGCAGGTACTGCGTAACAGACAAGAGACTCGAATTCCTGAATCACAGAAGTGAACAAAGGTTGATTCTGAAGCTATTGATTGTTTTGTAGACTAGAGAACAAGTGAAGAACAAACCTATTCTCCGCAAACCCAGTGCCCTTATATATAACGAATGCGCCTGTCATCATCTTTTCTCACTCATTCCACAATACATCCAAACCATACCCAACTATGTACGCAACCATTTCCAATCATCAACCCCACCCTACCCATCATGCCAGATTTACAGTGCAACTGTCGAAACCTGATTCCTTCCATCGAAACTTGATTCCTTACATCAAAACCTGTTTCCCTTTCTTCAAGACCTGATTCCTTCCCTCGAAACTTGTTTCTCTTCGTATTTCCCTATACCCTCCATCGATCCATACTCTATTTCCGATCTTCACTAGACACAACCATGACAGTCCTTCTGTCAAGATTTCAAGGCTCGGAGTTCAAGGGGTTATGAAAACCAACAGCAGGTGCAGTAATCGCGGGTACTGTGTAGCAAACTAGAGACTCGAAATCCGCAATCACAGAAGTGAACAAAAGTTGGTGCTGAAGCTATTGATTGTTTTGTAGACTAGGGCACGAGTGAAGAACACACCTATCTACTGAAAATCAATTGTCCTTATATACAGTTAATACGACTGTCGTCACCTTCACTCACTCGTTCCAAAATACATCCCAACTTCACCCAACTATGTATGCAAACCATTCAAACCGTAGCTCACGCCATAACCATCACGCCATATTCACAACGCAACTGTCGACACCTGACTCCTTTCAACGAAACTTCATCCGTTCCAACCAAATCCTCATTCCTTCCAACGAAAACATCATTCCATTCAACGAAAACGTCATTCCCTCAAACGAAAACCTCATTCCATTCAACGAAACCTGTTTCCTTCCTTCAAAACCTGATTCCCTTCTTATTCCCATATATCCTTCATCGATCCATATTCCTCCCCTGATTCTCACTCAACACAACCGTAACACCACTTTTCTATTGGATTCTGGAGCAAGTCCTTATCAACAGCCTTATAATCTATCGAGATCTGCCAGCAAACAACGAGCGCACTGTGGATCACTTTAACTTCAGTCATTTCATTGTGCGTGACCGTCTGCAAGTTGGAAGTCCATCAATAATGAAACATTTCTCCCACAATCCGGGTTCACAGAAAACCACCCGGTTGGCTCCCCCCACCCAATCTTCTCTGCCCCTACTGCCTACCAGGCAGGTTACCAAGCACACCCCCTTGCCCCTCTGCCGAAAGGTACCAGAAATGCATTCCTCCTTTGGATGGAGAGCAGGGAAGATTGTGACCTTTGCAGGTAGAGAAAAAGTAAGGGTGGTAGTGGAGAAGGCATGAAAACCAGCATGAGGTGTGAGGACTGCAATGAGGCTGTAGGTTTCAGACCCAAACGAAATTGTTTTCATGAATTTTCAATATGTGTAGAGTATAACTAGTTATTCTGGGGGCATTTGGTTGGATTGTGGTTGTGTGATGTGTATTTTAAAAGCTGGCCCATTTGTGGGCCCAAACCCAGTTACCGGCAAAGGGATAGAGCGATAAGGATAAGCAGGTCACACAATACCAGCCCATCACAATGAACGACATGCCGGACTGGGTTATTTTGCTTTGGAATACAGCTATAGGAATAAGCCGGTGACACAATACCAGCCCATCACAAGGAACGACATTCCGGACTGGGTTATTGTGCTTTGGGATCGAATTAACGCGGAGCCCCGATGAATAGATTCCCTTATTCCAGAAACAAGGCAGAAAAACTTCCAGATACAGACAGCCCGCCCAGGATTGGCCAAAGGTTACGAAGGCTTTATCATTAGACAAAATGAGATATACGATGCGATTTCTCTGGGAGTGGAAACAATGGAAACGGCTCAATTGCAGCAGTATTCAGACATAGTCACCCAATCCCAACTATTTGCGGCTAAAGTTCAAGTAGCGTTTGTAGTGATGACGGCCCAATCCACCGAAGCCTATGAAGAGCTGCGGTCAGCCCTCAGTGAGTAAATCCAATGTTTTGGACATTCCTGGGGTACCCTTTCAACTCTGCTCGACAATAGGGAACGTGCCCAAGAATGTGTTCTTCACCAATTACATACCCAATCACAGGAGCTGGCTGATGTTCTCATAAACACCAAAGAAGACGGTAACCGAATATCTGGGACATACACCAAGTCTCCACAGGAAGAACAGATAATATGGGAGGAAGAACAGAAAAAGGCAGAAAACACCGAGCGGGAAAGAAGGGCAGCAGATGGAAGGATGATAATGGATTTTGAGCATGAATTCAAGGAATTCACTAGAGCTTTGCAGACGAAGCTCTCAGATCAAAGAATCAAGACATCAGTACGGTCAATGGCCCAGTCAGTATTGACAGCCAAGGAACGGAATACCAAACCTGTTGAGCAAGGATTCCACCTTTGATATTCGGTATATGATGGTGTTTGCGTATGGATCAATGAGGCTATGACTCTACATCTGAATGGTAATGGAGACGGTGCAGGAGGCGTTGGAGGAGACCCCCCAGGGGACTCCAAGTCTTCTAGCTCCAGCTCGAGTAGCTGTAGCTCTTTTAATAGTAGAGACGATGTTCTCCCACCACTTCCATCACCTGGAGGATCAGACTATAGTAAACCACATGGGCTATCACCACAAGCACCACATCACCCAACGAGAGTTCCAAATTCATCCAAACAGCTGATGATTGAGCTTCCCTACAAGTTTACGGGAGAATCAACGGACAGGTCAGAATCCTACCGCCACCTGATCCCAGGTGTGGATCGCTACCTCTGGTACTTCAAAGATGAGTATAACGATGATGACAATAGGATTATCATCGTTGGAAGTATCCTTTGAGAAACAGCATCAGCCTGGTACAACAACTGAGCAAGACAGCTTAGGATGCATTTGAAGGTTGACACATGGTCGGCTTTCACCAGTGCAATGGAGGAACAATTCCTCGACCTGGAGGAAGAAATGGAATGCCTCAAAAAAATCAAAAAATTGCTGTACAAGGGAGATATCTGGGACTACATTGTCAAGATGGAGACCTTAAACTACCATGTCTGCTTATCAGGGATTGCATGGTGACAGGCTCTGCACAGTGGACTCAATAAAGAAATCAAGAATCAAATATTCTTTTTGAAGATTTCACCAAACAATGACACGGAATACGAATTACTGCTTAAAACGATCGGCTGTACACTTGAGACACCCCTGCAAGAAGAGCACCAATACGTCAATCACAAATCCAAAGATAAAAATTTCAATAGAAGAAAGCATGATGATAATTGCGAAGATCAGGGTAATCAAGGAACCAAGAACTTTGAAAAAGATTGTGACTCGAAGAAACCTTGAACAGAGAAGAAGGGTCCTAAGTCAGTCAATAGGCACAAAGAGGAAGCCCTGAAAGGCATTCCACAATCTTTGCTGGAAGCACGAGCCATGCGCAACTAGTGCAAACACTGTGGTTCTTCACAGCACTGATGGATATTCTGTTACAATGCCATCGTCATCCCGTCCAACAATATGAAGAAGAAGGACAAAAAGCCTAAGGTGGAAATGCCAGAAGTAACCACCTCTTCTTCGAAGATGAAGCCCAGGGGTCTGGGAGACCAAATTGCGAAACCGGCAGCAGCCTCAAGCTCTCGACAGCTTTATGAGGTTGACTCCGATATCATGGCAATTGATGGATGCAACAGGTTTCTTTTGTTTTCCCTTTGTCTTTGCTTTGCAATTGCAGTCTTTCTTAAGAGTTTTTGAGGTACAGATACCTCCAGCTTTGGGTATTTATAGGTGCAGATATTCATATGACTTTGGAATTACAGGGGTACTGATATCTGTGTTTCTGTTGGGTATTCATTGGGGCTGTACCAATGCGGTCATTGGTATTATAGCTTTCGATATTCAATACACTTTCTTTTCTGCTGTTCAAGCAATGGTATCTGAGGAAGTGTTCAATATTAAAATATGCTGGTCGGATAGTATCCAAGCGTGACAAGTGACAAGCAATTACCATCAAACTTGATTGAAACTCATTTGAAACTCATTCATCAACCACGAACAATTGCAGCCGGAGCTGTGTCAAAAGACAGTTCATCATCGTTGTCGACCAAAAAGATCAAAAACGCAAGGCTGCGGCCACGACACCTCAGGCGGTACCCAAGATATCAAAAAAACGATTACTACCTGAACCAAAGACAGGTTCAAGACTGACAAGATGCATGTTTGAAAGCTTTCGAGATGGGAAAAACATCCCTGTCAAGGTTCACTTGGATACTAGTTGTGATACATCTACGGTGTCCAATAAGTGGGCCGATTCACAGGGTCTTCAATTAGTGACTCAAACCGAACCAAAGATAGTCGAAAACTTTATTTGCAAATAAGTAGAAGGAGCAGGTTGGCAGTACACCTTCTCCATTACTCTGCAGTATGAATATCATTATTCCCAAGAAATCTTCGAAATTGGTCTCCTGGAACATTTTTTGACATTATGTTACTTTACAGGCGGATCATCAAGCTTGGAGCACTCAATGGAGTTGCCGAAGAAAATCATAAGCTGCAGTTTATGTCGAAAGGTGGCCATCAACATTGCACAAAGACAGTGGTATATTGGTTCTCAATCAAATATGACAATTCCATATTGAAGTGCATTACCGATCGTCAATGGATCAGGGTTATTTGTTCAATGCATGCCAATGCGGCATATGAAATTGAGATTGATTGGGTAGAGCGAATTCCATGGCAATATGGAAACTTTGCAATATTATACAACAGAGAAACTGCCAATGCTCTTCTGCCTTATCAATTCTACGATCACACCATTGACTTGACGGATGGAGAACAACCTCTGGGGGGTCGCATATTCACGCTGTCAGAGAAGAACCTTTCAGTCCTTAAACAATATCTTGAAGAAATGCATGATTCTGGGACAATTTGTCCAAGCAAGTCACCTGCGGGTACACCCATACTGTTCGTTCCATTGCCACACGGAAAAGGCTATCAATTGTGCGTGGACTGAAGAGGTCCAAATTGTGTGACAATTATGAACCAATATCCATTGCCCTTATGACCGAACTTAGAGACAGGGTGACTCAGTCAGAAATTTTCACCAAGACTGATTCGAACACAGGTTGCAACCTCATTCAAAATATACCCAGTGATGAATGGAAAACAGCATTTCGTACAAGGTATGGACATCATGAATGCCTAGTTATGCCCTGCACATTGGCGCACAAGCCGGCTATATTCCAAGATATGATGAAAAAGATTCTGTAAGATCGAATGAATCATGGAGTTGTAGTCTATTTCGATGATATCCTCATCTATACTGAAAAGGAAGAAATGCATTTGTGATTGATTTGTGAAGTCCTTCGTGGATCACAGGAAATCAACCTGGCAATAGCACCCGATTAGTGCGAATTCAACCAGAAGCAAGTTGAGTTCTTTGGTTATGTCATATGGGGAGAGGGTGTCAGTATGTCGGAGGAAAAGATTGATACTATTTTTCAATGGGAGACTCTGGAGTTTGCCGAGGACATTTAGTTTTTCATCAGATTCACTGACTTTTATCCACGATTCAGCACAGGATTTTCAATGATATGTCATCCATTGATTGAGTGAAATAAAGCATATGTTGGCATGCAATACCACTCGGCCAAAAGGCAACTATGACACAACTTGTGTCATCCAACAAACCATTATAACCGGTACTTTTCTCTATCGCCCTGACATTATTGCCTCTCATTTGGTGGACATGTCCCATGTCCAGGAAAGCCAGTCTTCATTTTAAGGTATACTCCCACTGGATCGAACCCTGTAAGCCTGGTTGTTGCTTCCCCTTCTTGGCGAGTTTTATTTGGTCACACTGCAAATAGAACTGCAGACCTGTTTGGTGTCATTCTGTAATAGAGCATATGTTGGCATGCAACACCACTCGGCCAAAAGGCAACTATGATACCACTTGTGTTATCCAGCAAACCCTGATAACCGGTACTTGCCTCTATGGCCCTGACACAGAGTAAGCCAAGAAAACGAATACACAGTTTTACTGGAAAGCACATTTCCGAAATCAAATGGCCATCAATATACTGAAGAAGCACTGAACTGAGGCTCCAATATTACGGCACTTTGAGTGTGTTTGGCCCATATTGATTGAAAGTGATGCAAGCGATTGTGCAATCGGTGCAGTACCCTCCGAAATCATTGATGGACGATTGCACTCTATTGCCTGCCACTATCAACTGATGGATAAAGCCAAGATCAACTACGAAATCCATGACCCAGAGATGCTCGCCATAGTATACGCATTCCAATCATGCACACATTATCTCCAAGGTTCAGCTCACTCAATCAGTGCTTCACCGATCACAAGAATCTTGAATACTTTACAACTACGAACATCTTGGATCGGAGGCAAGCCCGCTGGCCCCAAGCATTGGCAGGATAATATTTCAAAATATTCTACCGATCCGGTAGTGCAAATGGGAAACCAGATGCATTATCTAGGCGTTCTGTGCACCGCCTCAAAAATGGGGGAGGTAGTGCCGAGGGGAACAAAAATCAGCCAATTCACCATGTTCAGGGTTCCGATCAGGTGGTAACTTCTCAAGGCGAAACCGTGCAAGAGACAGCAATGAAGTTATGAGGCGAACCAATTGCAATTTCTTCTGGAAAGCTAACAGCAATTCCACTGGTCAAGGCCAATTCACAGCTGTTGGATGCAGTGCTTAGCGCCGGTGATGACAAGGCTGAATGACAAGAAGAGTACATCCAAACTATTGAAGGTAATCCAAGCCCAGACATCTCATTCAAAGATGAAGCCCTTTATTTCAATGGCAGACTGTGGATCCCACGCAATCGACAGTTAAAGAAACAGATACTGGAAGCGGAGCATGATTCGAAGGTGGCTGGACATATGGGGCAAAACAAAAAAATCCAAGTGATCAGATGAAACTTTATTTGGCCGGAAATGGAGAAATTCGTCGAAGATTATGTCTGCTTATCACCTGAGTGCCAATGGAATACAGCAGCTTACCACACTCACTGTCAAGGTTTCAAGGCTTGGAGTGCTAGGGGTTCTGAAAACCAAACTAAAGCTGCAGTGATTGCGGGTACTGTGTAACAAGGAAGAGACTTGAATGCCGGAATCACAGATGTGAATGAAGGTTGGTGCCGAAGCTACTGATTGTTTTGTAGACTAGAGAACGAGTAAAGAACACACCTATCCTCTGCAAATCCAGTGTCCTTATATACAACTAACACAACCATTGTCACCTTTACTCACCCATTGCAAAATTCATCCAGACCGCACCCAACTATCTACGCAACCCTTTTGAACTGTAAACCACGCCATAACCATCACACCTTATTTACAACGCAACCATCGAAACCTGTTTCTCTTCCACTAAACCTGATAACTTCTACCGATACCTGTTTTCCTTCCTCGAAACCTGATTCCTTCTACCGAAACCTGATTCCCTTACTTGAAACCTGATTCCCTTGTATTCCTCATATCGTCTGCATCGATCAATACTCCTGCTCCGATTCTCACCCGACACAACCATGACAGTAGCTCATCCTCCCCTCAACCGAATACCTACGAGGTTGTTGATTCAGGTTTGCCAGGGTTTTCAACGTGGAATATGTCGATTGCTTGAAGTCCGTCCACGTTGACTGCTGGTTCCCAGCTCCTTTCATCGTATCCTGTCCACATGACCAGGTACTGCAGCTGTCTCCGAAACACTCTGGAATCCTCGATATTTTCAACTTCGTATTCTTCTTCTCCGTCCACGATGACTGGATGTGATGCTGATTTGATCTATGCTTGTAAGGGATCCTCCGAAACTTTGCTTAAACACGAGATTGGTTGAACTGGGTGGATGTGAAGGTTCTTGGATAATCGTAAACGGTAGGTCAATGGACTAATAACTTCTGTAATTTCATGAGGTCCCAGGCGTTTCCAGTCTAACTACTTGCTGGGTCATTCTGTTGTGATATTTCTGGCATCCATCCATACTCGATCCCCAACTCTCCTGTCCACTCCATCCCGTCGAGGTTTGTTCGCATGTTCTTCTTGAATCGATTGTGCCCGAGTCATTTCTGCTTTCATTCGTTCAAAGATATTGTTTATCTTCTGGCATAGGGCATTTGAATTAACTTGCCTGATATCGTTTCCGTTTTGAATCGGATGTGGACTGAAGGACATTCTTGGATGATATCCGTAATTGCCGAAGAACGGTGAGCAGCCTGTTTTTTCCGAGATGTGATTGTCCGACACGATCTCTGCCATAGGTAGCCACTACGCCCAGTCATCCTGCTGATAATTTACAAAGGCTCTTAGGTACTGTTCCAAAATAGCATTCATTCACTCCATCTGTTTGTCCGTGTGTGGATGAAACACCGTTGACAGCCTTCGGTCAATTCACAATCTTTCGCAAACGTGTCTCCAGAACTCCGAGGCAAACTGAGGTCCTCTGTCCGATACTTCAGTGTCTGGTAAGCCATGTATCCTGAACACTTCTCGTGTAAACATCTCGCCCAGTTTCTTCCCATCAGTATTGTTCCGGCATGGAACCAGATGCTTCTATTTTCACAATCTATCAACCACTACCCATATGGCATTGTACCCTTAGCTTTCCTGTAATCCCACCACAAATCCATACTCAGGTCTTTCCATGGTTGTTGTGGTATTTCCAGTAGTTTGAGCCATCCATGGGTCTTCTGATGAGTTGCCTTGCTACGTTGGCACACATGGCAGTTTCGTAAGTATCTATCCACATCTGATCTCATTCCTTGCCATTGATGATTTCTTTTGAGAAGTTCGAGGGTTATTGCTCGTCCTGGGTGTCCGGCCATTGGTGCATGGTAATGTTCTTTGATAAGTTGGAGTTAATCTGGCACTTCGTTGTTGACCTTATCTGTTGCATTCATGCACAGTCCATTGCTGCTGTCAAACGGGCAGTCTTTGCAAACGTTTTGGATTCAGTTCCATAACTCCTCTGGACCGACCTCTTGCTCATTCCGATTGACAACTTCCGCGAATACTATCACCAATCCGGTTTGGATTCTCTGATCAAGATTCTCCGTCTTCAGAAAGATTTGTTGGGTTTTTTCTCCCCGCCCGTTCGGAGGAATATCTCCTGGCATTCTGGTGAGTGCATCGGGCTTCTGACCATGTTTTCCCGGACGGTATATAATCTTGAATTTCAATCTTAAGAGGAATTCGGACCATTTGTTTGCCTTCTGTTGAGTAGCTTTGATGTCATGAAGTATTCAAGGTTCTTGTGATCTGTCAGTATTTTGATTGGATGTACTGATCTTTCACATTTCGGTCTCCACTGATCTAGACTTTTGACGCTAGCTCCCAGCTCCTGATCATAGATTTTGTAATTTTCTTCCGCAGGTGTATGTTTCTTGGAGTAGAATGCTATTGGAGGAAGGATTCCTTGATTGTGGTATTGAGAAAGTACTCTGGCAGACACGAAGCTGGATGCATCAGTTTCCAGTACGATCTCTTTTTCGTAGTCGAAATGTGCCAAAACTGGTGCCGTTGTAAATGCTTCTTTCTATTCGGCGAATGCTCTGTGTTGATCAGGGCCCCAGTGGAGAGGTACCAGCTTCTTCGAGAGTTTTGTTAATGGTTGAACCACCCTGCAATAATACCATATAAAACTTTGATAGAAGTTGGCGAATCCTAAAAACGCTTGAACTTCCTTGACTTTCCCGGGTGCTTCCCATTCTTTGGTAGCTGTTACCTTTTACAGGTCCATTCTAATTCCATCTACCCCGACTATCAGTCCCAGGTACATGACTTCCTGTTGATGAAACTCGCACTGTTCGGCTTTCAGTTATAATCCGGCATCCTTCAATGTTGTGATTGTGGCCCAGATGTGTTCCTTGTGTTCCGTTCGGTTATCACTGTAAATGAGGATGTCGTCTAGGAAAGCTGTGCAGAAGATGTTAAAAAACAGTCGAAGGGTATCTTTGATGAATTCCTTGAAGAATGCTGGTGCGTTGGTGAGTCCGAAAGGCATAACCAAAGATTGGAACAGGCCATAACAAGTTCTGAATGCCGTTTTCCATTCGTCTCCTTCTGCCATTCGAATCATGTTGTAGGCATTTTGTTCGTCAAATTTGGTATACCACTTGGCTTTTGATAATTGTTATAGGGTTTCCCGAATCAACAGTAATGGATATCGATTCTTCATCGATTCTTTTTTGAAGCCTCTGTAGTCTACGCATAGCCATAATCCTCCATTTGATTGTGGTGCGAATAGAACTGGCGCTCCACATGATGATGACGACCTAATAAATCTCTTTGACAAATTCTTTTCAATCCACTCCTTGAGAAACTGTAATTCATCTCTTGATAGGCTGAAAATTGGTCCGAAAGTGGGAGTGAAACCGTCTTGGTGGGTGATCTTGTGGTCGTATGGTGTATGCGGAGGTAGTCTTTCAGCAATCACCTTATCGAAGAAAGGGAGGAACTCATGGTATTCCTTAGGGATAAACTGTTCCAGCGGTTTCTCTTGAAGGTCCTTGACTTCTAGGGTCTTATTGATTTCATATAGGGTTACCGCATACACCTTGAGTTTTTTCCTTCTTGTTGCGTTTCATGAATGGGGCTGCCGCTATTGCGCATATGTCCAGTTTCGGCTTATCCAGTTCTGTGGTTTCCATATGGTTGCCCCACACCCATACGTTCGAATGATGTTGACAGTGTTTTTGACAGTAATTTCTTTCAAATCCTATTCTGTTCTTTTGGAACTTGACTGTGACATCATGAAGTTGTAGCCATGGCAATCCGAGCACGATTGGATAGTGATCTAGCTTGGTGTCAAACACTGGTAACTGTTCTTGATGTCCACGTATGTCTAAGTCCAATTTAGCCATGGTTGTAATTGTTTCTGATTCGATGGGTCTTCCATCTATACCTTCCAATTCCCTTGATCTTTTTAATTCCTTTTCTTGTAACTGATGATAGCGGATGAAATCTTTGCCAATAAATGCTATTCCAGTAGCTCCGCAGTGTATCAAAGCGTGGGTATCAATGATTTTGTCTTCCATTTTCAGCGAGCATTTCACAACGAGATGTTTGCTTTCCATGGAATATTGCTTTATTTCTGTGCTTGATATAGCAAAACTGCGAAACACCAAAACTAGCATTGACTGACACAGGAGATTGATTTCCAGCGCAATTGCCATCCTAATTGCACTGGACTAAACTTTTCCCGACTCAACTTCCTTTACTTTTTCTGTCTCTCAATCTGCATCTCCTTCATTCGCTGCTTTCGTGAACGGTGACACCTCTGCTTGCCCTGATGCTGCCTTCAACTTCCTTGGGCATGATGCTGCGAAATGCCTGCTATGCCCACAGTACATACAAAGCCCTCATTCCCTGGGTCTCTATCATTCCTCCGGAGCTATCTTCTTTCCCTTGACTGCCAAAAGATTTATTGGTGCAGGGCCATGATATCCTGCAACTGATCCTGCTGGTGCTGCGTCTGGGGCGGATGTGGTGTTGATCATTGAATCGGACATGTTATAGCCCTCCCACCTGCCGGACATCTTGTCTGCCGTACACCTTCTCAGCTGTGAGTCTTGTTTCGAACACAACTTGACGAATTCGACAATACTTTCTGGTTCTTCGATTTGTTGTACACATTCTTTGAGTTCGTTGGATTGCCATTGTCATAATGCATCCAACTGGGCATCAGTGTTCCATTTGACGTCTGCTACATATCTCTGGAACTCCTCGTAATACTGAGAGAATTTGTGGTTTCATTGCATTAGTCTCAAGAGTTCGCTCATGTCCATTTGGACCTGATCTTGATTATCAAAAGCTAGATCTGGCAGGTCAACTAGGTCTTTTAGGGTGTCAAGTGTGACTTCCCCAGAAATCTCGTCACATCGTGGCATTATCTGTGCCAGTGCTACCCGTTTTAGGCATCCAACCGCATACCTGAGATTCTTCTGCTTGGTGTTGAATGCTTTCGGTTTTCCGGCAATTTTCAAAGCCAACTGCACCTTCCATTCTCGGAGTTCTTTTCTATTTTCCCCGGAGAAACTGGCAATATCATTTGCCTTCTTTTCTGCCTCTTCTCTTTCCCTTACTTCCGTCCTTTGTTCCGTCAATTTCAGACCTCAGATCACCTGTTGTCAATTTTCTTCTGGTATTTTCTTGAACTTCTCCAACTGTGCCTGCGCATCTTCCAGATCTTGTTTCAACTGTGCCTGTTCCGGATTTCTTTCCTCCAGCTGTTGTTCCAGATTGCGATTTCTTTCTTCCAGGTCTCTATGACTGAATACCGGAATCTGTCATTCCTTTGATGCTAACGTCTGCTGCGTGAGCTGCAACTCCTGCTTCAAGTTGTCTCATTTCTTGATGATTTTTCTCCTTCAGCCAACAATTCCGATATCCATGCTGCCGCATTGGTTACAGATTACCGTTTCTTTTGCAATTCGCTCAGTCTGTTGGTGGTCTGGAGTTGGGCTAGTGCTGTTAGCCCAATGTTGATATCCTGGATGTGACACCGGAGTTGTGCTTCGTTCATAGCTTCCGTATCCTTCGCGGTCAAATTTGGAAATACCAGTTGTAGCTTGCTGGTCAGTGTGACATCGCGTGCTGGTCTGGATGATTGTCTTGACATCTTGACTATGATGTTGAGAGGCTGCTGTGAGGAGGTTGGCTGCTGTGAACTGGGAACGAGGTTTTTTACTTAGGCGATCTTTCACCTGGTCGATGATTTTCTGGATCTGTTGAACTGCTGCTTCGATTTCTGCTTCCAAGAATACGTTGACAATTTACCAGAAAAATACTTCGTGTATACTGGGTGTTGTAACAATTATCAGCAGCGTTGGTAAAGGAGCCGGATGTAACTCTCGATCTACTCCCATTCCCTTGTTTGCCTTGTGATCTTTGTAATCTGCCCCCAAAATTTGGCTGTCTTCGTTCTTCAATATTGCTTTGATCGTGCATTCTGATTCTGTGCTTTGAGTATCTGCTGCTCATCCGATTGTTGTGTGGGTGCCGCCGCAGTGGTGGTCACAATAACAGACTTCCTCGTCCTGACAGCTGACGTGGAGACCGTATTACTTAGTCCAAAAGCTTTTGAATAGTGGATCGTTGATTTGCAGTCCTTCTCTGTTTCATACGGCTTCTGTCCAGTAGCTATTCCAGGGAGACACTGCTTGTGGTTCGTCTCAGAAATATGCTTCAAGGGGTTATGTAGGTTTGAGGATGATAGTGTCGATACTATCAAAGGCGTTCAATGGTTCTTGTTCAAAGAGGTTGGTGATTCGACCAGCTAGGTAGAAGAAATTGATTCGGGATTGTTGGGGTTTGTTGCTGTTGTATGCTGGTATTCCAAACAGTATGGATCCATTGCGTCGATGTTGCCACAGGCACCCAATGCAGCAGTGTCTCCAACAGCTGTGTACTGTGAGCTTGTTTCCGAAGTTTCCAACTGATTTAAACACAGAGCAGAGAGAATTGAAAGGTCTGTGGCAAAAGTAACAACCGCTTCAGTGATGATAACAGCACATATACTCAATTATTACCAGTAGAATCGATTGTAGACTCGTGCTTCTGTCAAGGTTTCAAGGCTTGGAGTTCTAGGGGTTATGAAAACCAAACAAAAGCTGCAGTGAGCGCGGGTTGTGCGTAACAAGCAAGGGACTCGAATTCCGGAATCACAGAAGAGAACAAAGGTGGGTGCCGAAGCTATTGATTGTTGTGAAGACTAGAGAACGAGTATAGAACAAACCTATCCTCCGTGAATCCACCGTCCTTATGTACAACTAATGCGACCGTCGTCACCTTTACTCACTTGTTCCAAAATACATCCAAACCTCACCCAACTATGTACGCAACTCTTTCGAACCGTAAACCATGCCATGACCATCACGCCATATTTACAAAGCAACCATCGAGACCTGTGTCTCTTCCACTAAACCTCATTCCTTCTAACAAAACCTGTTTCCCTTCCTCGAAATCTGATTCCTTCTACCGAAACCGGTTTTCCTTCTTGGAAACCTGATTCCCTCATATTCCTCCTATCCTCTGCATTGATTTACACTCCTGTTCCGATCCTCACTCAACACAACCGTGACACTCACTACGGACTCCTACAACCACTCGAATTAGCATACCGACAGTGGCATTTGATACCCATAGACCTCTTTATCGAAATGCCGGTATCAGATGGATGTTCATAGCTATGGGTAATCGACGATTGATTCACATCCATGGCTCAATTGATTCCATTGAAAGATTGTGGGATGTAAGCTACAGACCTGGTCAAAATCTTCTTGAAAGAAGTATGGAGATTGAATGGTTTACCATCCAACTGTCACAGTTATGCCGAGTGAGGATCGAAGAAGCAATATGGATCGATGAATAGGATATGAGCAATATGACAAGTAACAGGTTTCGAGGAAGGGAATCAGGTTTTGTGGAAAAGAATATGGTTTTGAGGAAGGGAATCAGATTTTGAGGAAGGGAATCAGGTTGCAATGATGGTATTGTAAATATGGCGTGATGGTTGTGATGTGGGTTACGGTTTGAAAGGGTTGCGTATATAGTTTGTTCAGGTTATGATGTATTTTGGAAGGAGTGAGTAGACATGACGATGGTCGCGTTGGATGTATATAAAGACGATGGATTCACAGCGAATTGATTCATTCCTGACTCGTTGTCCAATTCACACAACAATCAATCACTTTGGAACCAATCTCTGTTGACTTCTGTACTTCAGAAATTCGAGTGTCTCGTTTGTTATGCAGTACCCATGATTACTGCGTCTACACTGTGGTTTTTCATAACCCCCAAGAACTCTGATCCTTGAACCTTTGAAACAAACATAGTGTCAGATCGGACTCTAGGTTCACCTCCTTGTTTTGTTTCTCATTGGTTGAAGCTCATAACATCAGGTCAATACTGTCTTTGCCAGTCCACCATCAAACAGATGGGCAATTATGCAGAGTCAACCAAACACTGCAATACTATCTGCGGAATCACTGCATTAATGAACAGGCCAATTGGTTTGAGATGCTACCAATAGCAGAGTACATTTATAATAACTCTCTCACCACCGCTAGTGGAATGTCGCCATTCTTGGCAAACTCTGGGTTTGATCTTCAAACAAATTGGTCCATCGAAGCAGAAGCAAAGAATCCGGCATCAAGAAACTTCATTCACAGGATCACCAGTGTGCATGCACTCTGCCATGAAGGCTGAGAACAGGTATGTGTGACACTGGGAAAGTACCAAGACCAGTGCGCTCAGAACACTTCCAAAGTATTGGGTTGGTGATATGATTATACTGAATAGAAAGAACCTCAACATTTGAAGACCATCTAGGAAACTAGAGGCGAAGCTTCATCGACCCTTCCAAATCTTGAAGATGCTCTCGCCCACCGCTATTAAGCTTGAATTACCAAATCGATGGCGTATTCCCAATGCATCATGTATCACTCATCAAACCATATTGACTTGCCACCGACCCTACTGGACCTACACCCCACCATACAACAGCCAGCGACCAGAATCAGCTTGGTCATGATGTCGACAGCTATGAGTACAAAACAGGCTATGAAGTTGAGGAAGTCATGGGCAGCCTGTACAGCAATGAACAGAAACGGGTTTTGTATCTGTTCAAGTGCAAGGCGTATCTGGAAGAAGCAGAATGGACTGAGGAACCTTCTGAGAACTTTGAAAACAAGAGACTGTGGAAGGAGTATCACACACCGAATTCTCAGGGCACGAAGGGTCACAGGATTAAATGGAGGGTTGAGCTAGTACATTTTCCCCACGAAGGGTTTTTAAGGCTAGCAAGATACTACACAAAGGATCTGGTTTTTCAGGCCACAAGCGGCCATGATTTTCTAGATCAAGAGAAAGATGGATCAAGATGATGATGTTGGTTTCAAGGACATACAGGGTCACAATTTATACAGATCAACAAAAGAAAGAAAAAGAACCCAATGTGTCTTAGCTGGATACGCCTGATTGATCATTTCTGCTTGCTGCCATAAGTCTCATCTGGAGGTAAGCAAACCGATTGGTCGATTGTGTGTGCATGTCTCAGAGCAACTGGTCAAACCAAAATGGTCTGTGCAGATTCACTATGTCCAGGATTTTGAATAATTCATTTCAGCACCCATCATCACGTTTCACCAAATGCAACGAAGAGCTGATCAGTATGGCATAGCGTCGTTCAAATATGAGGTCTCAAAGAGAGGAGGTAGTGGAACACTGAGTAAGTTCACAGTGGGGTCATGTACGATCACCTGTGATTTCCCTGATCAGATATCATCAGCCATCACTGGTCTCAGATACCAGAGCCAATCTTTTGGGATGGCTAGCAAAAGAACACCCACACCATTGATAAGTATCGAAGGCTAGTTTATGGCCATGGTCACTTCTGCTCTAAATCTCAAATTACACAGGCACAGTTAACACACAGCAGAATGGCATCAGCCAAGAAACTGATGCTAGCTGATGACAAACGGCCAGCCGGCAATCAACTTAATGGCACCAGCCAAAACCCAAAGACTACCGGAAACCTGAGAATATGTACCGACTCTGAACAGCAATACTGCTCACTATTGAACGAGGCCTATTGGTCCGGAGGTCATCAGATCGAAAAGGTTACCAGTGGTTCGCACGCACAAGCCCCCGAGCTTGATGCCATAAAGAATACTGATAGTCAGATCATCATCTAATGACGATCAAGACGATAGAGAATGGAGAGATGGAGGACTGGGGTAGTTGTGAAATGAGCGGGCATTGGTTCGAAGGTGGTTACAGTGCTGGAGCTCTAGAGAACAGGGTAGATAGAAGTATTTGTTAAAGCGAAGACGAAGGTATCCAGACTTTGGGTTATTGGATGTTACACAGGCATCAACCTTCGCAGTGAGGAGAACAAGCCTCAACAACTTACAGATTCAGAAGGTATTCTTTTCGTTCGCAATCTTTTAGTGATTTCACATCCTGAGTTGAACTCCTGATCTATCTTCAAAGCAGTCCCGAATCGAGGAAGAATACTCCTTTGACCAGGTAAACCTCGAGCAAAATTCACATTGTTACACCTGAATTCTCAATACCATAGCCATGAACCCATGATGGAAGAATCAGTTTACAATCGATTCTACCAGTTATATTATTGTTTCATATGCCATTATCATTACCTTTAGGCTGCTATTACTGTCATCATATTTGTAAAACATCCTGCAATGTTTTTGCATCAGCAAGCAATTTCAAAAAGAGATTTGTTATTCCATCCAAATGGAAACACATCGGTAGATCTTAGTTGGTGACATTTCGAAGACCTACGAATGCAGATATTTTCGGCAACCAGTGCCACTGCCTAATCAAGGAGCGAGGATGAACCGACCTGCGACAGTATTTATGTTTGATATTGTTCAGGAACAGCAGGAGATTTAGATCACGATTATTCAATCCGAATCATCTACTGCTGCGGCTGAACAATTGAGGATCGGGCCACATCATCCATGGGCAACTGTGTCATAGAGGAATTTGATACTTTTTTCGATTGCATTGAAGAATCTCACTGTATACTCTGCTTAATTTGGATTATCAACTTCAAATCTTTATTGCCTTGGTATATAGCCCAACAGCAAGCAAATATACTGTTTTAGCCCGTATTGAAGCAATTGAAAAGTGTGATTCAGTCAACAAAAAAGTTTGCCAGCAATTCACCATCAGGTGTTAATGTGCTGGAATCCCAATTGGTATATTTGGTGTGAAAATGCTTGTGCCAACTGTAATACCGGGAGCTATGCTCCAGGTTCGCCTGGTCAAAGTAGTATCTATACTTGATTCAGGACTGCTTCGAAGGTCGGTTAGGAGATTGACTAGGGATCTTATATCCCAAAAAGAATCTGCATGAAAAGACAAACTTTTCAATACATATATTGTTCAGGCTTGTTCTCCTTGTTGAGAAGGTTGATTATCCTGCCCACCCTTGATGAACCCAAGGTCTTCATACCTTCGTCTGCGCTTTTTACAAATACTTCATTTTATATCTTTCCCCAACTCTCCAGTATCATAACCACCTTCAAAGCAGTGCCCGTTCCTTCACAACTACTACGGCCTCCATCTGTTGATGCGCCATCAACTGTATCGTCATTAGAATATAATCAGACCATTGGTATTTTTCATGGCATGACGCTCGCAGGCTTGTATCTCTGGACCAGTGGTAATCTTTTGATTTGATAACCATCGGACAAATAGGCCTCTGACAGTTGTCGGCGGTTGACTGGCGCAATTTCATTGTTTGCCAGCTGTCTGTTTGTCATCAGCTTTTTGGCCGATGCGGTTCAGCAGTTTGCTGGCCATTCGGTTGTCATTGGCCATTCAGAGCAGCAGTGTCCACGACCATGAACAATCCGTCTTAGCTTATCAATGGTATAGGTGTTTGTTTTCTAGCCATCCGAAATGATTGGCTGTGGAATTCGAGACAAGTGATAGCTGATGAGATCAAATCAGGGTAATCATGGGTGATTGTACATGACTCTACTGCGAACTTGCTAGGTGTTACACCAATGACTGCTCAATATAATGGAAAAGCCATACTTGGTGGCATATCTGTGATGAGTGCCTTGAATTAGCCTAAACCTTCAGCTGGAGAATCAACAAATATCTATATCAATCACCATTCGAAAATTGCAAACATGGATGTCAGTTCCTCAGTACCAGCAGCTTAATATATAGAGGTTTCCAGAATGAGCCGAACAATTATAGGGAGACAGATACTAGTTGATTACACCAAGCTGGACCTAGAACAAGCCCTGGAAGTGGCAAATTCAATAAAGAATACCTTGGGTCAATCACAACAGGTACCTCTATCCAGAGTTGAAAATCAAGTATACCCACTAAATGAATGAGTTATCGCCCTAGTAACAACCATCAATGAAGTCCAAAAAAGGAACTTTGCTCTGATAAAAGAAAGAAAGAACCACCTAGCAGATGCAGAGTAGTGTTGGCATCGAACCGAGCAGGGATTCGATTCGAGTTTTTGATCCGAGATTTGCGAATTTCCGCCGGTTCGTCACCAACTGGTTCCCCAACCAATGAATATCGATTGAACAGACGTAAGCGAGTTCTTGCCTGATCGGCTTGAATATTTTGATATCTTGTAGCACTTGAAGTTACCTACCAGATGAAAAAAATATCGAGCCGATCGGACTAGAACTCGCTGACTTATTTGTGTTCGAAATTCGGGGTCGAATTTGGTGGAGTTTGAGCAAAAATCATGGCAAGGATTTGGTTCAAACGAATCAAACCGATTCATCAAATCTTACAAATCCCTACGGTTCGTTCCCAACACTAATGAAGAGAACACGAATCAAGAGCTGGCATTAACATCACAAAAAATCAACGGCTTGGAAGCAACAGTGCCAGTCTGCAAAAATAACAACCTGCAAGCCAAAATCACCGATCTAGAACAACAATTGGAAAACAGAGCATCAGCAGACACAGAAGAACAGAAACCTGATTTAGAGGAAACACAAGAACAGCTGAGGTTGATGGAAGAACAAAGAAACAAATATTGGGATCAGGTCAAGCAAGTTTTTTTTTTTTTGTTTTTTTTGTTTGAATCATCCTGTATTTGGCCGCTTGCGGCCATGACATAATTTAACCTTTTCCAAGATACTTCTTCAGTGTGACAGTCAGGTGTCCCTTCCTGTCTCTTTGAACAAAGTCGTATCATCCCTTTCTCCTTCACCTCTTTTTCAACAAAATACAACCTTTTCACCCCCTTCGTTCCCTGCCCGTCCCCTCCCTAAGCATCTGTAGTTCTCCCAATATCTGTATCCGTGAAAATCTTCAAAATTGCCTTTTCTGCTTCCTCCGTATCAAACACCTGCGCCACCAGTACTCTGCCTCTCTCGTTCATCTTGCACTTCTTCCTCAACTTCTTCAACAAAGTATCCAGCTGCCGCTGCCATTTTCTGTACCACTTGAACAAGTGGTCTACTGTCTGCGTCGAGCGTCCACACCACCCGCACTCTTTGCTTTCTTTCTTTTTGATCAGTTCCAGATAAGCTCCTGTTAGTGCATGCCCCACTATTTACTGGAGGAACCTTCCCGCGATGCTCTTCTTGGTTTCACCCAACAGCTTGCTCATCATGCTCTTCGAATTCAATCTGTACCCCCCTTTTTTGCTGTTGATCTTTGTCTTCCACCACTTTTCAGTTTCGCTCCACTTGGATTCCGTGACCCTTCTCTGCACCTTTGGCATCGACCATCCTTTGAATTCTTTCACAAGCTCCAGTGTGCCCTCCACTCTTTCCGCGGCGGCTTTTGCGTTTTCATCAGCTTTTTCGTTTGCTTCAACTCCTTCGTGTGTTGGTATTTACCGGTACTCCATTTCCACTCTCATTCCCACGGTGTTGTTGTTCGACTGATCTGTGTTTTTGGCCATCCGCTGTGCAGGGCCTAACTGGTTGTCTTGCACCGGTTGTATTGCAGTGACTGAGTCCGAAATGAGAACCCCCTTCGAGTCTCCTGATGTGGATAGCATTTCTGCCGCTTTTCGTAGGCCCCTTTCGATGGCGTATACTTCAACGTCGAAAACATCTTTCTTCTTTCCCATATAATGTCACTCCGCTTTCCAAATCTCATCTCACTCCTTACATACCATGGCACACCCGACTCTTTCGTCTTCTAAACTTCATCTGTCCCTCCAATGAATTAGGCGTTCATCTGTCATTTGAGCCACATTCAGCGCTTCCTTCTTCTCCACGACGTACACCTTCGCTTCTGCTCTCTGCAGGTTGATGGGTAGAAAGTTCGTTTCTCTCTTCCCTTCTACCCCTAAGTCTTTTCTCAGCCTTACTGCCAACGTTGACTCTCCCTCCACTAAAGCCCCTCCGCCTGCCTGGTCTGGCATTTTGGCTAATCATTCGGCGAATGGTATTCTTCAATCATTGAGTAGTGATATCGCCAGTCTCATTCCTTCCTCTTTAAGTAGCGGAACTATCGGTATTGACTAGAACATTCCAGTAACCCTTCTTGCTAATTTGTTGTCCAGTTTTTGGAGTTCGTGTTCGCGTCCTATCTGTCCATCCCACCACAGTTCTGACCCATTCAGTGCCCCTGACTGAACTGCAGCTATCTGGACCATCTTTGAATTGTCTGGTCAGAGTCCAAGTCTTCCGGTTATTCCGTTGACTCTCCCCTACGCCTTCTTCGCTCTCGTTTTGACAACTTCATAGTGGTGTTGGATGATCTGTTTTCTGTCAATTCACACCCCTAGATATCTCGTGGGGTTCGAATTGAACGATATTGAGTTGTTCTCGTCCACCTAGATCCTCATCTTGATCATGTTTTCTGGCTGGTTTCTTTTCTTCGAGAACAAGAATGCTTCTGTTTTCGCTATGTTGAACTGGACAGCGTTCATTTCCGCCCACTGTGTAGCTCTCCTTGCAGATCTTCGCATTTACTTTCTACACTGGTTAACGTCCTTCCCTTCAACCACCCAGGCGACATCTTTCCGAAAGGATAGCGTTGTGACATCCGGCAGTTCTTTTTCTGCTTTCTTCAAGAGGCCGGCGAGGTATATTGCGAACAGAATTGGTGAAGTCGGGGATCCCTGCGGTACTTCTGTTTTGAGATATATCACATCTTCCCTCCTTCTGTCCATCTGTATTTTCACTTTTCTGTCGGACATGAAGCTCTCCACCCATCTGCACAGGTCTGCTTCAAATGTCATTTCCTCCATTATCTGAATCAAGTTCCCTTTTGCGACGCTCGGGAAGGCTCCCTTGATGTTCATCAGTATGGCCTATGCGATGTTCCCCCTCCTCTACGCTTCTTGTACTCTTTTCACAATCATTCCCACCGCTTCAACGGCAGATCTGCCTTTTCTGCACCCAAACTGGCCGTCGTGTAGCAATCCTCTCCACTTGTACTGCTCTGATATTCTCGTTGCCACCACAGTTTCAACAAATTTTCCTAAACAATTCACAAGTGCGATAACCCTATACACTTTTGCTTGGTGATAATCTGGCTTTCCCGGCTTGGGTATCACTACACCTGTGACTGTCTCCTATTGTTTCGGATGAAGTCCTAACAGTATTGTCGTTCTCACTAAGGCTACTATTCTGCTTGCATTCTACTCCCACTGAAGTCATATTTTCTTGAAGTTAATCTTGTCTGGTCCTGGTGCTTTCTTGACACTCTGTGTATAGATAGCATCCCTGACCTCTTCTTTGGTGATCTCCAGGTAGGTCTCACCTCCCTCCTCGTTCGCCTTTGTTTTCATCCCTGGCATAGGTTTTGGGAATCTGACCTCTGTAATCAGCTCTGCATTTTCGCCACAGGAGGTCGCCAACCCCGCTTCTCGTTTCAGCAGAGCCTCAACCGTAAGTTCTCCCTGCTTTCCAGTATACTTTAGCGCCCTCCACACCTTGTCTTCTTCCGCTTCCTGCACAAAGGTGTGCCAGCACTCTCGCTTGCTCTCTCTGATTGCTTTTCGCAGTTCCTTCCTTGCTACCTCGACGGATGTGTGGTTGGTTCTTCCTCCTCTTCTTTCTCTCTTCATGAATCCCAAAATTTTCCTGTTCTCCATTATCCTGGTATTCCACCACTTATTTGATCTCGCACATATTCTGACATGCTTTGCCTTCTGATTCAGTATCCTAGTGACTTCGTTTTATATCACCTTCTTTTTGTCTTCCAGCTGTGGGATCGTACTTTTCTTCGGACAAAGTCTTCCTGCTTCTGCTCCATTCGCCCCAGCTGTTCTTCATCTCCTTTAAGTCCTCTTCTTCAATTCCGTCGATGTTCCACGCAATCATTTCTTGGTTCCCACCATCCTCCCATCTCCTCCCCCACTCTATTTGCAACATCTTAAGGCCTGAACAGATATCTTCCGTGTTCTCTGACATTGTTCTCACCGATGAATTCGCCACCTCACCCCCTCTTAGCAGAGTGACATCAATTATCGAGTTGATCAGCTCATTGATTTTCCATTTGACTCTGGTTGGCTGATCATTTTTGATTATTTCTAGGTCGTGCTGTACAATGAGGTTTTCCAAAACACAAGCACTTCTTCTTTGACTGCACCCAGTGTTCCACGATGGGCTGTGAGCGTTGAAATGCCGACAGACTATCATGTTGCCCTTGGCAATCCTTTGATCCTATCTCGCCTCCCTCTCTGGTTGGGCAGATAGTCTGTTATTATCTTCCTTAAGTATTTGGTCATAGACATTGACAATTTTCACCTTGACTCCTCTCTTGTTAATGACGTCAAAAGCCTGTATGTCCCCTCGGCCTCCAATGTCCCCTAATTTGTCGACTACAACTCTCGTATCCACTCTCACTGCGGTCATGGTCCTCTTCCCTCATATCAGACTGACAGCCGGATGGCTAATTTGATACTCCTTTTCTTTTTCTTTTCCCTGATATGGCTTTTGCAATACCACCATGTCTGCCCCTCTTTCCACCGCCTTTTCTAGCGCCAGGAATGTACTATCCTTTGCCTTCCCGCAATTTGCTTGTAGGACTTTCACCATTGCATCTCGGGGATGGACTCTTCCAACCCCTGCTGCATTGCCGAAACTTGGATCTCCTCTGTGCCTAGTATTAGCAACAGGTCCGGGTTACCTGGCCGCGGGCCGGTTCGGAACCTGACCCGCAGCTCAGGGTCAGTTCTGGAACCGCCAAGAAACCAAACTGCCAAATCACAAACGGTTAAAAACCAGAACCGCACCGAAACCCGCCGGGTTTTGGTGGGTTTTACCTGCAGCAGAGCCTCATTTTTCATCGGCCCCAAAAATCACAGCTTTTCTGCTTCAATTAAGTATTTGAGTTCTGATTGGATCGCGACATGTTATATACGTATATTATGCAGTTTTGGACGCTCTTTCACGTCCCGGTCCCCGATTTGAGATATGATTAGTATTCGTTGAGTCGCTGTGAAATAAAGCCGAAAATACGTCCAAAATCGACTGTTTTTCGCAGTGACTCAACGAATACTAATTGTATCGCAAATCGGACACCAGGACGTGAAAGAGCGTTAAAAATTGCATAATCTACGTATATAACATGTCGCGATCCAATCAGAAATCAAATATTTAATTGGAGCGATAGTTTTGAGAAGAAACCCGCCAAAACCCGGCGGGTCCAGGTCGGTTCCGGTTTTGAACCGCCCATTGAACCGAACTGCCCAATGACAAGCGGTTCCGAACCGGAACCGACCCAGACCCGTAATTCTGAACCGTTGCTAACACTATCTGTGCCTTGTCTTTTGTCGGAATATTCTCTTTCTCCGGACTTCTTTTCTGCTTCCTCTGTGGCCGGGGCCCCATCCTCCATTTCCTTCGGTACTTCCTGGCTTTGGGGAATGTTCTTTCCTCCTCTGACTCTCTCTCTCCAATTAGTCCTCTCATCCTCAGCCTTCTGGAGTGCCTCCTGTTTTTTGGGCACACATTGCTCTTCGCGATATGGTTTCCATTGCAATTGGCACAATTGTCTTTGTTATGTGTACAATTCTGGCCCTGCTGGACCTTGCATCCCACGACATCAGACTAGTGATCTTCTGTTTTGTGTATTCCGGCGCACAGCATGTACCTCACCATCGCCTGTCTGCCACACATCAAAACATAGTGTCTCCACCCGTTGCAGCGTTCGCAAAAAGTATCTGGTGCAGCATGCATGTATATCTCCACTTCATGCCATGCCCCCGCCGCCCTCAATTCTTTCTCTACGCACTATTGTACCATCTTCTTCCTTTTGATCGAAAAGACCACTGACGTTGCCAGCTTTCCTCTGCTGTTCATCTTCACTTTATCGTCCGCAGGTCTCCCATACACATTATTAGCAATCGGAATGACTACTCCTTCATACTCCGCCTGAATTTCTAGCCTGTGTTTTTCCAGGCCTCCCGACTTCCATGCCGCATATTGGTCGAAACTGATCCCATACATGCTCACTTTCTCCCAGGTGTCATTTTTCTCAATGTCGATAATCCCCTGATCGAAGCGCCTGGCTGCTGTTACCACTATCTCTGTCCATGCCACCAATATGTCCGCTGCTGTGGTGGGGCCGGCTGAGGCTGTGATTGTTTCTCTAACGTTGTTTGCGATGTCCGTCATTCTAATGTGATACGGGGTGCCTGCCGCATTTAAAGAAATGTTACTCACTGAGATAATGATGACATCCTTCTTTTGTAACTGTGGGAGTACATTGTTCCTCATCAACGTAACTCTCCTGATCTCCATCGTGTATTTGTTATTGCAGATGAATTTCATGTTGTCCGATTCATTTTCCTCCTCCTCCTTGTTCTTATTTCACCTTTTGACAACTTCAAAATTCCCTTCCGTTTTATTTCGTCCTTCAGCCGACGTTGCCGATGTCTCAGCATTCATCAGTTTCTTCGGTTGTCACTATCGCTGTTGCTGTTGTCGTTGTTGCTTTGGCTGCTTGGTCTCTGGCTTCTTTTCCACCATGGTGTCATTACACTGGCGCTTGGGCGCATTGCCCAGTGCATTGCCATTCCTCTTCGGTGGAGTAATCAATGTCGGTATGTCTCGACCTGTGAACTGAATCACTTACGGTGTGCTTGTGACAATCGGTACCACTGCTGTGGTTGCCGTGGCCTTTCCCCCTGGGGGGATCATCAGTGCATACCTTGAGGCCTCCATCTGTCGTCTCTGTGCCTTCATCTCCTTACTCATGACTTTCTCCGTCAGTATCTGGACTTCCTCTATCGCATCTGGGTATATTTCCAAGTCCATATCTGTGATTCCTTTACATCCTGAATCTCCCTCTCGACTACCATCCATTGTTCGGTCCTGATCTCTGCAACCATATTCGAGATGCCTGCTGCCAACAGCACACTCTCCTCATGGCGGAACTCCCACATCTCCTCACTCTCTTCTATCCACGCCTTCACACCTGCCCATTGTACATCTTCCCGTGCTGCGTGAGCTTCCAATCAGTTTGCCTCATGCCTGGCGGTCCGGGGCAGCTGTGCCAGCTCCTGTGCTTGCTGTCGAACCGTCCTTTGCATGCGGTATCCCCAGTCCCCCGGAGACTTCAAAATCTCTGGGGTCTCGCTCGTCAGTCTCTTCTCATTATCTGCGCGCACCAGCGGCTGGGCTGCAGTCGCGCTAGTGATCGTCGGAGCAACGCGTGTTATCGACACATTGTAGGGAGTGCCATTTGCCCCTGCTACTCCGGCAGTTCCCTTCGCATTTGTGTCTCCTCTCTGAGCTGGTGCTCGGATCCCCTCCTCTGCTGCCCCGTTGGGGCTCTCTGTTCCTGTAGTCGCCATCGTTCCTGCCTTCAGGTCAAGCAAGTATCGGAACTGGCAGGAACATCGGATAGTGGCAACAGTGGCAGGGGATACAAAGGTAGTGAGATTCTCATATTTTCTGGAGCAGACTGAAGGGCACTTCGAGGATGGATGGCACAACTAGCCTAATTGCAGACGAACGAGGACGATTGTGCAGTTAACAATTCAACATGCAGTACGTGGCAAATTGACTAGAATGTATGGCCCTTGTACCGGCAGCCGGCCGATGGCTGGGTAAGTGGCTTGGATATAGTCACTGCGCAGGAGTGCCAATTGCACTGCAGCGATTATGTAACTATCATACTTAATGTCCACTCCACTTTATCACCAATTCTTCTATACAACCGTATCTACTCTTACTATCGAGTATGGAGCCATACTCGGGCGTACTTGCCGTTTCACCATAATGGCTTTTTGAGAAATCGGATGTGTTTCACTCACAGAATTCTTGATTACATGTTTTCCACACATCAAATCTACACTCATATCCATCGCTAGATCGTCGATACATGCTCAGTGACCATTGTATTCAGTTGATTGATAAAAGTAGATATTATTCCGAGACAATTCTGAAGTCAATCAGTCACAACAGACGTGTCATTTACCATGATGGCCATATCACTGTAAAGTTTATGAAACATGTCCACCGGGAGCAATAACATACAAACGGACAATTGAGATGAATCGAAGTCAATGGAATTATACAATTCCGAGCCTTTTTTGATCTCAATTTATCACCAGGGACGTGTCACCTGTCACCTTAGGCAACCCCGAGAACTGGAAAAGCATCCCTATTCTCGATCCACAATGATTATCATCAATAGATCGAATTAGGGTTCGTTTGTTTGAATCATAATGTATGTGGCCTATTGCGGCCATGATATAATCTACTCCTTTTCCTCAATGCTTCCTCAGTGTGAACCTTGGGTGTCCCCTCGGCCCTCTTGAGTCTACGTCGCAACTTCCTTCTCTCCTTTCCCCATTACCGCCAAACAAAAGATACGTTTTTACCCTTCTTTACCCTTCATCCGCAACCCCCGGAAATGAAACTCTTCCCACATCCGTCTCCTTATGAAACTTCAGTACCGCCTTCACAGCAACATCTGTATCGAACACCTGAGATATGGGGACCTTCCGCCTCTCCTTCCACTTGCACGTTTTCCTCAACTTCTTCCAAAGGTCATCCTGCTGTCTCTTCCACTTGTTGCACCACTTAAACAGGTGGTCTCTAGTTTGCCTCTTGTGTCCACACCACCAGCACTGCTGGCATTTGCTCTTCTTTATGCATTCCATGTAATCCCCCGTGAGGGCGTGTTCAACCTTCAACTCAAAATACCTTCCTGCAATCTTTTTCATAGCCTCGCCCAGAAGCCCGTATATCCTTCTCTTTTTATTCATTCTGTACACCGTCTTCTTGCTGTTGAACTTGGCTTTCCACCAAGCTTCTGTGTCCATCCACTTTGCCTCTGTGACTTTTTGTTGCACTCTGGCCATCGACCATCCTCAGAATATCTCTCTTAGCCTCAGAGCTTCCCCGTCTGCATTCTCCGCTGCTGCCTTGGCTGCATTTTCTGCCATTTCGTTTCCTTCAACACCTTTGTGGGACGGGACCCACCTGTACTTCACCTGAACTTCCAGTCCGGCCAGCTTGTTGTTCAGATTAACGCTGTCGCTTGCCATTGCTTGACCAGGTCTTGTATGCGTATATCGGACTCTCTGAATGCCTGTCGTTGAATCTGAGAATATAGTACCTCTCTCAACTTCATTGTTTTCACAAAATTCCACTGCTTTCCGTAGGGCCCTCAAAATGGCATACACTTCGGCGTCAAACACTTCTTTTTTCTTCACAAGGTAGCTCTTCTCTTCTTTCCTTACCTGCCCCTTCTTCCATACCACTGTGATACCAACTAGTTCGTTTTCCAACCTGGATCCATCGGTCCAAAAAATAAGCCCTTCCTCTCTTGTCTCTTCAAACTTGAGTGCTTCTTTCTTGTCCAAGATATATATAAACTTTTGCATCAGCTAGGAGTTCGAATCCCGGTAGGGTGTTTCGTTCCCCACGTCCTTCTAATCAAATTGACTTTCTTTGTCCGTCTGCCAAATTGCTGCTTCCCACCAGTATTTCACCTGCTCATTTTCCGTCTGGCATTTCGGCTAACTGTTTTGCAAACTACCTGACTCTATTGTTGAGAAGCGATATAGCTGACCTTAGGCCTGCCTCTGTGACAAGTGGTACAGTTGGTGACAACATGAACATACCGGTAATCCTTCGGGCCGATTCGTTGACCAGCTGATGGATTTCGTACTGTCGTCCTGCTTGGCCATCCCACCACAGTTAGGCCCCATACAAAGCCACAGACTGAACTGCTGCGATTTGAACCTTCCTCGCATTTTCCGGCTTCAGTCCTAGGTGCCCTGTAGTGGAGCGGACCCGGTCTTTGGCTTTCCTTGCCTTGGCCATAATGATGTTGTGATGGTATTGGAAGTTGAGTTTTCTGTCTAGGAAAACCCCCAGCCATCTCCTCGCCTTGCTTTTGAACTTGAAATAAACGTCCTCGTCAACTCTTACATTCATCTTGACTGCTCCACCTCGATCATTTAATTTTCATGACAACGATATCGCTTCTGTTTTTGCTATGTTGAACTCGACGGCAATTGCTGCTGCCCATTCTTTGGCCCTTTTCGCGCATAATTCCATTTGTTCTACGCACTGGTTGACGTCTTCAACCTCCACAACCTATGCTACATCGTCGACAAATAATGACGCTGTTACTCTTTCGACTTTCACTTGGAAAAACCGCTTGGGTGGTGGTGGCTGCAAGTGAAAAAACAGGCCTGAGATGTATATGTCGAAGAGGATTGGTGACACTGGCGACCCTCGCGGGACTCCCGTTACTACGTCCATCACCTCCCATTCCCTTCCATCCACCTTAATTGTTGCTTTCCTGTTTGACATGAAGCTTTCTGTCCACCTGCACACATCCGCCTCAAAGCCCAGATCTTCCATTCTTATAAATAGGTTCCATTTTGCATCACTTCGAAACGCTCCCTTTACGTCCATCAACAACACTGCTGCGATCTTTCCCTCAGTCCACGCCTCTTCCACCCTCTTGACCATCCTTTCCACAACATCTATTGCCAACCTTCACTTTCTGCACCCGAACTGGCCATCGTGCAGTAGTCCTCCATTTTCACACATGTCTGATATCACTGCTGCTACCACTTTCTCAACAACTTTTTCTAAACAATTTTCGAGCGATATAACCCTGTACGTCTTTGCTAGATGATCGTCATCCATTCCTGGCCTGGGTATAACCAGTCCTGTGACGGTCTTCCATTCATTTGGATGGTGACCTAGTTGTATTGCTGCCCTTACGTGGGCTGTGATTCTCTCTTCATCCCACTCCCACTATAATCTTATCGTTTTGAAGCTGATTTCGTCTGGTCCGGGTGCTTTCCCTACGCTCTGCCCGAAAATGGCCACTCTGACTGTGTCTTTTCCTATGGCTTCAAATGTTATTCCGCTGCTGGGTTTTGCAGTTTTCTGTATCCCCTGCAACAGTTTTGGGAATCCTACTTGCTTGATCAGTTGTGCCTTGTCTTCCCCGCAGGTGGCTAGGCTTCCGTCCGTCTTCCTTAGGGGTTTGACTGGTAAGCTGTCGTTTCCTCCGGTGTACTTTAGTACCCTCCACACCTGCTCCCCCACTGCTTGTTGCCCAAATGTATTCCAGGCGTTCTTTTTTCTGCCGTCCATGGCCTTCTTCATCACCTTCCTTGCCTCCTAGACGCTGGCATAGTTGGTTTCCGCTCTTCGTATTTTCCTCTTCATGTTTTCCAGGACTTTCCTCTTTTCCACGATGTTCTTGTTCCACCATCTTTTCGATCTGGTACACCCTCTTGTTTCTTTGGCCTTCTCATTCAATACCTCCGTTAGGGTTTCCCATATTACGGTTGCCTTATCTTCCAGCTGTTGAATGATACTATCGTCTGACAAAGTATCTCTTCTTCCACTCCACTCTTTCCACCACTCTTTTGCTTGCTTCCAGTCCTCCTGTTGCATACTGTCGATATTCCATCCAGGGTAGACCTGGCTCGTTCCCTTCAATTATTCTTCTCCCCAAACCACTTCCATCATCTTGTGGTCCAATCGAATATCTTCGTTGTCTTCTGACATTGTTCTCGCCGATATGTCTGCTATGCCCCATCCTCGGCTAGGGTGACGTCTATGATCGACTGAATTACTCAGTTGTTGTTGATGGTGATGCATGTTGGTTGCCCCTCATTGATCACCTCTTGGTTGTGTTGTTCGATGAGGTTTTCCAGAAAGACTGTATTTCTGCTCTGGCAGCTTCTGTCATTCCCCATGGGGCTGTGAGCATTGAAATCACCACAGATGATGATGTTTCTTGTTGATAGGATTTCGTTCCAGCTTGCATTTCCAGCCCTTCTGGTTGAATCTCTGGTATTGATTTCTTGGAGTGTTTGGTCAGAGGCATTGACGACTGTGACTTGAACTCCGTTCTTATTGGTGAGTCGGAAGACCTGAACATCGCCTTGGTCTCCGAAATCCCATTGTTTGTTGATTTGGATGGCTGTGTCAACTCTTACAGCAGCCATTGTTCTCGTTCCTTTGATAAGCCTGAACCCGGGGTGGCTGGTCTGATAGTCTCTACTTCTTTGATAAGCCTCCTGCACAACCACCGTGTCCACCCCCGTTTCTATCCCCTTTTCCAACACCAACACTATGCTATCCCTTGCCCTCCCACAATTTGCTTGTAGGATTTTCACAATTGCGTTTCTGGAATTGACTCTTCTGACCTTAGTTGTGTTGCCAGGACTTGAACCTCTTCTTTGCCTTTTTCTTTGTCAAGGCTTTGGCTCTCTCTCACTGTCTTTTCTGCTTCTTCTGTGGCCGGGGTGTCAGTCTCGTTCTCCGGTTTTTCTTGGCTTCGGACGATGTTTCTTCCTTCTCTGACTCTTTCCCTCCAGCTTGTTCTTTTCTCCTTGGCCATCTGGATTGCCTCCTGTTTCTTCGAGCATGCATTATTTGGTGCGATATGTTTCCACTTGCTGTTAGTGCACTTGTTGTTGTTGTGTGTGCAATTCTGGCCGTTCTTAGCCTGGCAGCCCATGACGTCGCATTGATGGTCTTCTGTTTGTGTTTCCCGGCGCACAGCATGCATTTCACCATCCCCAGCCTGCCGCACTTCGAGACGTGATGTCCCCATCCACAACAACATCTACAGAAAGTATCAGGTCTGACGTCAATGTATCATTCCACCTCGTACCACACTCCTGCCGCCCTCAATCTTTTCTCTAAGCACCTCTGTGCTCATTTCTTTGATCGAGAAGACCACTGATGTCGCCTGTTTCTCCCCAATCTTTCACTTCTCCCCAACATCTGCGGGCTTTTCCAGCCAATTGATAGCCATCGGAACGGCTACTGCTTCAGTTTCTGCCTGTATTTCTTGCCTGAGTTTCTCCAGGCCTCCCAACTTCTTAACTGCATACTGGTCAAAGCCGATCACATGCATGTTGACCCTGTCCCAGATTTCATTCTTTTCCAAGGCGATGATCCCTTGGTTGATACACCTGGCTGCTTTTACCACAACTACTCTCCACGACACTAGCATGTCTGCCAATGCGTCTGCAGTAGCCATGGCTGTGATCGTTCCTCTGATGTTCGTGGTGATTGTCCCCATTCTGATGTGGTGGGGGCTCTGGCTGCATGCAGCGCTCAATTTACCGCAGACACAATTTCAACGTCCATATTCTGAGACATCAGGAGTGCGTGGTTTCTTTTGAAGGTAACCCTTCAATTCTTCAACATGTTCTTGTTTGTGGGGATTGCCGCCATGTCATCCAGCTCTTTCTTCTCCACATTCTTCTTGTTTCTCTCAACGACATGGAACTCGCCACCCTTGTCATGTCCTTTTGCCGACGCTGCTGCCCTTTCTGCATACTTTGCCTTCTTTTTCTGTTGTTGTTGTTGCTGCTGCCGTCCCTCTGGTTTCTTCACCGCCTTGGTTACCTAGGCTTCCGCCTTCGGTCCCTTGGGCGCGTTCGCCGGAGCTTCGTTCTTCTTGGGTGGAGCGATCAATGTTGGCTTTTCTCTGCCACTAAATTTGATCGCCTTTGGGGTCGTTGTAACAATTGGAACCGCTGGAGCTGGGGGGATCGTTGGTGCATGTCTTGAGGGCACCATCTGTGCCCTCTGTGCTTTTATTTCCTCATTCATGACTTTCTGCTGCAGTATCAGGATTTCCTCCATCACATCCGGGTGTATTTCCGAGTCCATATCCGTGATTCCCTTTGCTTCCTGAATCTCCCTCTGGACTGCCCTTTCTTTTTCGTTGTTGATCTCTGCAACCATGTATGTGATGCTTGCTGTCCATAGTACGTGCTCCTCATGGCGGAATTACCACTTCCCCTCTCTCTCGTCCATCCAAGCCTTGACACCTGACCTGTGTTCATCTTTGTGTGCTGCGTTTGCTTCCAACAAATTCGTTATTTGCCCGACGGTTCAATGCAGCTGCGCCAGCTCCTGTGCCTGCTGTCGAATTGTCCTTTCCATGCGGCTCCTGCAGTCCCCCAGGGGTTTCGAAAGATCTGAGTTTACGGTTCTCTGTCCCTTCCCATTTTCATTCCATTCCAGCGGCTCGGCCGAGGTCGCAATCGTGATCTTAGTGACGACGCGTGTCATCCACCGGTTGCCGGGAGTAACATTGGTCGCTTCTGTTCTTTCAAATCTCCCCATATTCGTGACTCCTCTTTGAGCTGGTGTACTGATCCCTTCATCAGCTACACTGGTGGAACTCTCTCCCCCCATGGTCTCCGTTCTTCCTTCCTTGGTTGTCACGTTGTGCACGTGTGCTTGCTTCGTTGGCGGAGTGTCCAACCTATTCCGATCGTCCAGATGCACCGGGAATGTCGTACCAGGGTCAATTCAAGGCCAGAAACTGATTTCCGATGTCCGATTGTTGATTACCGCTGTGGTTGGCCACTTATTTCGCGGTTTCCGATTTTGCCAAGACTTTTTTTATCGCATTAGAGTAAGTATAACTGTCAATGAAGTCAATTGACTACTGCAGAGACCATTCTGAGATGATTCAAGAGGACACTCGATCATAAAAACAGCAGTACTAGGCATTCTGGCGCCACCGGGACATTGAAATGCATTCACCGATATCAACCACATACAGACCAAGGATGGAAAACGGTCTGAAAGACATTGATCAATTACAGTCGAACATGATCGGCGAGTCCTTACCCTTGTCAATCAAGCCCATTCCGCAGTGATGCAAAGGTCGGTTGATTGGGTGGTTACATCACCGACTCTGCTGGCTACACGTTCAGATACACATACTCTCACGACCTACAAGTATCAAAGCGTCATGAGTACACCCAATTGATCAATTGAGGGTAGCAGTGATGATTCCGAAATGTGTTTGCAGGTCAATCGGTGCTGAAAGATGCATCACCGTCCTGAAGTCACACCATCAAGAAGTCATATATTTGCTGAAAGCATTTGAATACGGATGAATGATCAATGGCTATTGGGCAGCTCGAAACTCAAATATCCAGAATTTGGGGAGGTCTCAAGCCAGGTGATGGCCGACACTCCACTGGGCCGTTTAATTGACCATGCAACATCAATAACCTGTCAGAGGTAGAGATGAGCACTCTCAAGGCCTATATATCAAGATGAACATAGCCAACGTGATTGGCCAATGATATTGACCAGCCGTCATCATCGCCAGTGACAGCGCCAATACTCTTGCAAACAAGGCAGGCAACCTTAACACAACCATCACGAATGTATGTCAGTGAGCCCTGTATGAAACCTACGGAGTTGTGGCAGAACCACGATATGCAGGTTGCACGAATATAATGTGCAATCGCACATACTGGCAGAAGGACGGCAATAGTTCATCGATATATGGAAACACAAGGGTTCGTTTGAACTTCTATCCTCTTCTTAAGAAACTCTTACTTTTCATGACTGACACTGAGAATGGCGATGACTTGTATCAAGCGACGGTGGCAATTGAAAGACCTAGAATCAACGCAAATCGATAAGTGAATCGACAAAAAACTCGATACAATATGCACCCAAATAATCACTGGTCGGCGATGGGCACTAATCTCCAAAAGAGGGGGATAATGGTGACGCAATACCAAAAACCACCCATATTCGAGCAGAGACGGATGGCCACTTGAAACTCAGGGTTGAATACCGATCTGTCAACATGCACAATCATGAATCAATGAGAAATGTCAGCTAGGAGGATCGCACATATTGAGCCTTGGGAAATCCGCGGAATGCAGATTTCTCGAGTTCCGAATGCTATCGCGCACACTCTTGGGAAGGCGAACAAGAGTCTTGCATATATAGCGATTCCAGGTTGTGTGTTAATTCTACCTTTTTCTTTAAGAAACACTTACTTGATGAGTGATACCGAATGATTTGTAATCAAATACTCAAACAAAAGCAAGAAGCCACGATGGCAATTGTAACTGTCATATGAATTGGCAATACGAGAGAAATTGATCAGAGTCAACACCTTACGCACCGGTATGATAACAAGTTGTCGATGGAACACCAACATCACAATAGAAGGGGATCACCTTTCAGGAAACCGCAAAAATACTACTGCAAGCAAATTCCGCACCGTAAGTACTGGAACTACTCATCACCACTGCAATGGACCAGTCATGCTGTAGATATCCAGTTCACCCGGATGTCGATGAGACCAAGTGCAAGCACACGGAGAGCCTGGGAGTCAACGAGAAGTTACTGGTTACGATAGTGGTCTTCATCACCGAATGGGAAGCACCTCCGAATGCATCCAATGTACATTCAGCTGACCATATCAATGGAATCAACTGCACCCAATGATAGCGGCCAAGAGCCAGCCGAACCAGAAGTCGAGATGTCAAGCTGCGTAGAATGCAAACCGACTGAACTCTATAATGAACTTATGAGACTAGTGCGAGAGAGCCTTGAGGGCTTAAATTGTGGAAAGTGCAAACGCACCGAATTCTAAGGTAACTATGACCTTGTACGAAATGCTTACGAATCAGATATATCAACAAACGATTCCCTCTGGGAGTGGAGAATATGAATTCGCATTTATCATTGGGAGGCATAGTGTGCTCAGACTCACTACTTTTGTTAATTCCAAAGTCAAAGATATGGGAATTGGAGAGGGTGCCTTGATGTACCCAGAGCAAAAACATACTCAATTACATAGGAAGTAAGACCTTATGGAACACTTACGAGTTTGATAACGCACTTCAAATGAGCAAAAATGAAAGCAATCAACATATGATTTTAATCGATGGCCATTACACCTGAAGTTGAACCGTATGATAATCTCCTACTGGTGATTCACAAAGCCTGGTTTTCTGACACATTGGCAATCGACGTGAATGCGAAGATAGTCGACTCGTTCATGTCAAACACCGCCGAAGACGAACATCCATGGTAGTTTGTTGCTGGAGCTCTGACTCAAGACAGGAGAATATACATTCCTGCAGATCAAACACTTTGTACTTGAGTGATAAGTTTCATTCATGGCAACCCCGAATCAGGTCACTTCAGAGCACTTAAAACCAGTAAATTAGTTTCTAGGGACTTCCATTGGTCTGCGATGGACACGCACATGATCAATGCCGAGGGCGGAAGCCATTATCAATGAAGTTTACTATGTACATGGATATACGAAAGCATGGAGACATGGAATTGTGGAAATCATATGAATTCGAAAGCTCTCCACAGCAGCTATGACCAAGATAAATATATCACGCAATTATGCCAGTTGACTGCTGCAGAGATGCGTCACCAGCCACGATGGCTTTAACCCCAGAGACAACGTTGACCTGATCATGCAACAAAAGATATCTTCCACACGATGATATCTCTGAAATGCAGTTACGCAGTCTCTTTATTCCAACAGTATGAATACGCATCTATGGAGAATGATCATTTGAGCACGGAACTGTGCCAGTGATTCTGGCTAACCAAGAGTCGAATGCCGAATGTTACACGGAACAGCTCTTCAAAGAGGTAACCTTCGAGACTTAATGACAAAGTAAGACCGAAAGTCGAAGTCAGGCCGAAAGACAAAAGTCAGACCAAATTATTGAAGTCAAAGGGAAAGGTCAAAAGACAAAGTTACAGGGCAAGGTTGAAGGACAAGTGCAAAGGGCAAGGTCAAAGGGCAACCGGATGTTGAAACACCATATGAACCAATTTGAGCTCCTCCGAGCGTGGATTTGGGATATGGAGTTCTGGAGCAATCAGGCTCAATTTGGTGGTTTCTTTCTCTTCTCTTCTCTTCTCTTCTTATTGGATCATAGCCGGTTACAAATGGCGTCGGCATGGGTTGTTCCAACTAACACTGAGGGTGGCATTTCCCCGTGCACCGGATCAACTGAGCGGTCACCCATCAAGTGGTACTGATCCGTAGCAGCATTCATGAGGCCGTATGAGGGTGTATAAGTGTGGATCTTTACTTTCTTTCCTTCTCTTCTCATGTATGGGTATGGCAGCCCAGGGCGTCTGCGGCTAGAGAGGGGAATGATGTAATGGCAGCCGGCCGATGGCCGGGTAAGTTCCCAGGATATAGTAACTGCACTCCAGCGATTTTTTTACTGCCAGACTTAATGACTACTCTACTTTATCACTGATTCTCTTGAGCAACCGTATCAGCTGATACTATTGAGTATGGAGCCATACTCTGTCATACTGGCCTTTTACAGATGATGTGAGACTCGCAATTGAGTGCAGATACAGAGGCACAAAGTGACAATTGCAATTGCAACAACAGATAGCATTGAGAAAATCAACGAGCATCGATGAGAATCGACCAATACACAACGGTATGATAAGTCGTCGACCGAGTACTGACCTCAACAAAGTGGGGAATGGCTGTTCCTGAAACATGAGGTCAACGACAAGTCACTGGTCATGATGCTGATCTGCATCACCGAATCGGAAGCCCCATCTAATGCATTGGATGCACCATTATCTGCAATCAATGTTATCTATGTAGCCTACCGCTCCAAGTGCTAACAGCTGAGCGCAAGCCGAATCAGCGATCGAGATGTCAAGCTGCGTGCAATGCGAACGGACTGAAGGCCCTAATTGATGTATGAGACTACTCTTATAGGTTGCCAAAAGAGCAAATGCGCCGAATTACATTGTAACTATGACCTTGTATGGAATGCTTACGAATTGGATATATCAACACATGATACCCTCTGCGAGTGCAGCATATGAATGGCCGAGAGCACTCAACAATGTCATGATAGCAATCAATTGACATTGCTGCCAATAACCGCATTGGGCTGGATGTAGGATGTCACCACTATATGAGTTGAACTGTAAGATGATCTCCTAGCGGCGAATCAGAAGGCTGTGTGTTTTGACATATTGGCAATTGACGTGAATATGAAGATTGTTGACTTGCCCATGTTGAACCCCCTTGAAGACAAGAACAAATGGAAGGTGATCACTGGAACTCCGACATACGAAAGGAGGATATATGTTCCAGCAGCTCATACACTCCAAGCTAGACTAATACATCTCTGTTATGACAACCCTGAATCCGGTCTCTTCAGAGCTCATGAAACAATACAATTAGTTCCTAGGGACGTGCATTGGTCCACGATGGACATGCACATAATCAATGCCACAAGCGGAAGCTATTACCAATGAAGTCTACCATGTGCTTGGATATACAAAAGCATGGAGACATGGAATTGGAGATATCATACAAATTTGAGAGCTCTCAAGAGCAGCAGCTATAACCATGATCAGTCAATCACGCAATTATGCAAGATGACTGCGGCAGAGATGCATTACCGGCCACGATGGCATTCAACCCAGAGATAATGTCCACGTGGTCGTTCAACGGAAGAAATCTTCCTTGCAATTATATGCGTGTTTGATCAAATATACTTTATGATCACCGTCCACCAAATGGAGAGAAAGCTCTGAAACGCAGCGCCAAATCATCTGTATTCATACAGCACGGACGTACATGTACGGAAACTGATTTTATACGCACGGAAGTGCACCAGCTATTTTTGCAACCCAAGAGTTGAAAGCCGAATGCTATATAGAACACCTCCCCAAAGACAAAATCATACCCAGGATGAAATACGACCGAAAGACAAAGTGAGACCGAAAAATGGGGGTCGATGTACAATGTCAAAGGGCAAGCTCACAGGGCAACCAAACGTTGAAATACGGCATGCATCAATTTGAGTACCTCCAATCCAGCACATCGAAAGCGTGGGAATCGCAGATTCAGGATATGGAGATTTGGAAGATTTAGGGTCAATTGGACGTTTCCCTTCTACTTTTCTCTTCTCTTTAATATTTTTTCTTCTTTTTCTCTTATTTGATCTCGGCCAGGTATAAATGGAATCGGCATGGGTTGTTACCACCAACCTCCGGAGGTACAGTTTCCCCATGTGCCGGATCCACTGACTGATCACCATTGGGTGGTAGCATTTGGTAGCAGAATTGATGAAGCCATACGAGGGTAAACGAGGTTGGACTTTGACTTCTTTCCTTCCCTTCTCATGTACAGATATGGCAACCCAGACAGTCCGCAGTTAGCGTGGGGGATGATTTAACGGCGGCCAGCCAATGCCCGGGTAAATGATCAGGATATAGTTACTGCCCAGGAGTGCCAATTGTACTCCTGCAATTATCTAACTATTATTCTGAATGTCTACTCGATTGAATCACCGATTTTTGTGTGCAATTGTATGTACTTTTAGTATTGAATGCAGAGCCATACACATGTGTACCCGCCCTTACAGCCCTGAATCAAATTGAACTGAACATTGACAGGAAAACTGGAGTTTTGAAGTTAGAATAACAAGAATAATTGCTGGATCTGTTGCAATTGGTTATCGGAGACCAGGTCATATGGGCCACAGCTAATCCGGAAGTGTTCAAATTTAAGCAAAGGGATCGATAATTTACCCAATACTATGCAGAATTTCAATGGTGGGTACCTGATATCAATTGCAATGATGCAGCCCAGTTAGAAGTGTTACGCCAAGGACTATTTGAGGAGTTGAAGTAGTCACTATAGCACTGCAACAACCCATCGGACCGCACGGAATTGGTCAAAATGTGTTTGAAGAGAGACTGCCAAATCCGTACCTGAGCTGCTGAGAGACAGTGAGGCAGATAGACAGCAGGGTCAAAGTAACAGGAAACCCCGAGCACCACGACACCTGACCCAGACACTGCCCGAGCAGGCACTGTGGCAGAATATGATACCTGCACTCTGATGGATCACTCCGCAGTCCAAAGAAAATAAATTACTCGGGAACAATACAAGGGGCAGATGGAAGGAAGACATTGTATGTACTGAGGAGACAGCAGGCATTTCGCAGCATTGCTCCCCTGGATGATGATGTCAGCATCGAGACAAGTGGAAATCAATACATTCATCAAAAATCAGGATCAACAGAACAGCAAGGAAAAAGAAACGGAATCTGGAAATGTTCAGGGCAGCACAATAAGCACGGCCATTGCTTTGGGCACGAATCCCCTTTGTCTAATGTTCAGTCTCATTTTGGCATTACACTGTTTTCAATGAGTACAGAAATTGGGAAGTCTTTGAGGGAAAAGAAGTATCATGTTGTGAAATGTTTGCTGAAAATCGGACACAGGTTAACGTATTTCTCGGTCTAACCGCCCACGGCCTAGTAACAGATCACGCAATTATGCACGTAAGCGCCCAGGCAGGGGTTCGTATTAACCCCACTCCTGAACTGAATTTTCACTTCCCACTTCATCACTGCAACCATGGGCAGAGTAAAGCCCAGAGAACCGGCCGCTGACAGAGAAAATGACATCCGGGATGCCAAACAAGCGTATCTTAATGGTGAAGTAACATCCATCCATCAGCAGCCTCAATTTACGGCATTCCCTATGGCACCCTGCGAGATAGACTCAGAGGGGTACAACCCGGAAATTGCACATGAGAAGGAGCACCTACTCACTCCCGAGGAAGAGAAATCGATTGTGAGATTCTGTGAAGCTCTGGATGACCTGGGACACCCACTGCAAGGGAGGATGGTTAAGGATTTCGCGCTATATCTACTACCCGCAACATCGCCGGCAATTGGGCAACACTGGATTACTCGCTTTCTAAACCAACATCCTGGTATTACTAGCAAGTTTAGTCAGTGCCTGGATCGCCAGAGGGCGAATGCGAATGACCCTGTTATTCTGAGAGACTTTTTCCGCAAAGTAGTTAGTTTCGGATACTTCAATATTTTGACTAATGACCGGTTTGCAGATGGGAAACTTATCAGGAAGCTCAATGCTCGACCAGAAAACATTTACAATATGGATGAGAAGGGGTTCATGCTTGGTCAGGCTTGAAGGTCAAGGTTATCTGCCGTAGAGGCCAAGGAATCCCCGGTACAGTCAGGATGGAAACCGGGAAATGGTTACAGTTATAGAGTGTATATCTGCAGCCGGTAAGGTTATACCACCCATGTATATCTATAAAGGTGGAAAGCATGTACTAGGATAGCATGCTGGGGTTCAAGCTAAAGAGCAGGCTACCTTCGCTTGTTATCCAAGGCTGGACCGACAACAATTATGGTTAGAATGGGTGGAAATGAACTTTGAAAAATTCACAGCTCAAGTGTAGGTACCATCGAAATGCTCTCCTGCTCATGCTGACTGCATTAGTGCTAAGCAACAGCCGCGTATTCTCGTTCTTGATGGACATGGATCACATTTGACATTGCAGTTTTTCGATTTTTGCTTAAAAGAGATATACACCCCATATACCTCCCAGCACACTCCACACATATCTTACAGCCACTGGATGTGGCCTCTTTGGTCCATTATCACGCTGCTATAGCAATGAGTTGGATTTATGGATGAGAAAAGGAGGTAATGCCATTAAGAAGGGACAATTCCATGAGTAGACACACCCCCGGAATCTCAGTTTATTCGGTTAATAACTTTTTCAATAGACTAGTCACACGTCATGGGCTGCAGCATACACACACCAGAACATCTTGACTGCATTCGAAGCTACTGGGATCTGGCCATTGAACTCACGCAAAGTTTTGAGCGCCATTCGCGAAATATCACTCGGCCACAAACACCGCCACGCTCTCCCTCTGCTGCTCAAACGAAATCTCCCCGAAAGCCCAGAGCCGTTATCAGACTAGCGCGCAGTGCATTACACCTTGTCACCCGTCAAACACCTTCTTCTCTAAAGCTCAAGTCTCTCATAGGTCAGCTGGGAAGGTCTGCCCAGAGGGCACTTGCAGTCAAAGAATTGGGGGAGGAAATGGTGAGATTTCTGCATTCTGGGGCCAAGGATACCACTGCAGTTGCAGCTAAAGATCGACGCCACCTTGGTAAAGCTCGTGTGTATAACGCTGAGGATGTGGTGCAGCTCCGAGAAGAGAGAGAGAGGATTGATCAAGAAAAGCGGCCAAAATCAAAATGCGCCAGGATAAGGCTGCAGCTGAAGCAGCACCGTAGGAAAGGGTCTCAAAGGGTCCAAACATGCGGAAAAGCAGGGTGTAGGTTCGAAGAAGGTGGATACAAATTGTCTTAGTGATTGGGAAGATGAGGCAGAAGATATCACAGATGGAGGGGGGTGGGATGATGAGAAAAGCGAGGGGGAGGAGGGCTCAGTTATATATGTTAGAAGTAGGCCATTCCCAGTTGATGTCATAGAGGATGGAGACAGTGGAGAAGAGGTCAATAGTCAACCTCCAGTAGTTACACGGTCAGGGAGAGTGGTTAAGAGCGGTCATTTGACTTAATAAATGTCACCTCCGGGTGGTCGGTTACCTGGTCGTGGGCGGTTTCCCGGTAAAATACGTTAATTGAGAGGCATGTTTGAATTGACTACCGGGCCACAGAAATAGCATTTGTCGAAAAAGATTTTGTTCGCCATCATCAGTTGGAAGAAAAGGAATCATGAAAATCAAGAGAGTTACAGGTTATCAATGGAAAACCCATTGAATCAGGAACAATTACAACCATGGCCAAGATATATATAGCATGACAATCACATCAGGAGCAACAACCTGCATTCAGAACAAAGTTAGGGCATCATGCCATTGTATAGTGTTAGCAACGGGTCCAGTTTCGACCAGTTTGTATTATAGCGGTTCCAAGAAAACCCGGAACCGACCCGGCCGGTTCGGGTTTTTGCCAAACGGTTCCCTCAATTAAGTCCATGAATATCCATCAGGGAATTTAGTGTTTGGTATGTCAAATATGCAGTTTCGCACGGTGCATCTTTTTCTGTTCTCCGATTTTGCATATCTCAAAAACTCAGCAAGCGGCGTTGAAAAAGGTGCCATTTTGCGTCCAAACACGAGGTTCTTACCCAATCGCTTACTGAATTTTAGAGATAGTGAAAATCGAAGAACACCAAAAGATGTGCCATGCAAAGCTGCATATTTGATATACCAAATGCTAAATTATCTGACCAATATTCATGGACTTAATTGGACAGTTCACTTAAAAAATCGTGGATTTTTGATGTGGTAAGGCTGTTGCCACGCAGATCTATATTACCTGCCGGGTCCAAATCTGGAACCGTTGCTAACACTCCCATTGTACTATGATTTCCATGGTTAAAACGTCACAACCCAATGGTAGCATTCCAAGCCTCAAAGATCAGTGTTGAATGCAGCTACTGTCAACAGCATTGCCAGCATCATTTGAATGTATGGATATGGGGCAATCACATAGAAACAACAGCAGCAGATCTGGAATGGTCGAAATTAGACATCTGTACTGTAACAATATCACCCTTGGTGAAGTGAATACAAAGGGCGAAACTCAAGGTGTGTGCCGTCACATTGTACGAAATGAATTAAGCCTTCGGCATAAAGAACCTACAAGACACATCTCTTGAAATAGTCATTCTGATTGAATACCAGGAGTTTCTACCACTATTCAGCAAAGTAATCACCGAAACGTCACCTTTGCATCCACCTTATGACCATAACATTATATTGCAGGAAGAATTCACACCACCATTTGGACCTATCCACATTGTCTTATGGGAACCATTGGGAGTACAAAAATAATAAATTCAGAAGAACTTGTTCAAGGGATTTATTTAATGATCATCATCGACTTGCAAAGCCCCTGTACTGTTCGCCCCAAAACCTGAAGACGATCTGGGACACTGTGTCGACTACTGAGGTTTGGATGAAGAAACATAAAAATACCGATATCCTCTACCATTGATCCAAGAAACCTGGCAGAGACTTTCCAAAGCCAATTACTATACCAAGTTAGATGACCACAACGCGTATAATATGCTTAGCGTTAGGGAAGGGGAGAAATGGAAAACGGCTGTCAGTACTCAATATGGGCATTTCAAATCCTCAGTTGTGCCGATTGGACTTACCCATATGCCACCATCATTTCAATGATTCATCAATGATACGCTGCACACATGTTCCGACATTCTGCATGGCCTTTTTGTATGACATTCTCATTTATAGCCATAATTTGCAACACACATAAACAGTATGTCTGAGTAGTAATGTCATTTCTCAAAGAATCCGACTTCAACCTCAAAGCAGATAAGTATGGATTTCATATTGAAGGGGTCGAATATCTAGGATTGATTTTCGAGTAAACGAAATCAGAATGCATCCACAGAAAGTTCAAGCAGTCAAAAACTGGACCGCACTGGGGGAACTCAATGGTATCCAAGCCTTCCGAGGGATTGTGAATTTTTACTGATTGTTCATACAGAAGGATATCAAGGTAGTAAAACCATTAATGACAGTCACAAAAAAGCTAGTATCATTCTGATTGGGACGAGATCAAAAAACGGCATTCGCAGAACTCAGAAAGACCTTTACAACAAGTCTTGTGCAAGCCGATTTCGATTATAAAAAAGAAATAGTTTTTGTAACTGACTGCACAAGTAATGTATCTGCGCAAGGTTGCTCTCAGTCTGATGATCAAGGAGTAATACACCCCATGGCCATCTGCTCAAATTGATTCAGCTGTCGAAGAAAATCATGAAATTTACATACAAGAATGAGGTGTGATAGTCAAAAGTTTTAAACAATGGAGACCTGAGTGCAAAGATTCAGTACTTCCAATGATATTCTCACAGATTGACAGAACCTGTAATAGTTTATGATATCAAAACTGATAAATTGAAGGCAGGCAGGGTATTCTGAATTTCTCTCCCACTTCAAATTCAAAATAGTTCATTGCCAAGGCAAGTAAGGTCAGAAGCCGGATTGGCACACCAGAATGACAGGAGACATTTCTTTGAATAGTGGGGGGGCATCAAAAACACAACAAATCATATCACAAATGGAAAATCTCGAGAACAAAGTACACCAAGGACTGGTTACCAGAAAGCACAGGGTTCAACACACTATGGGTAGTGGTTGATCGCCTAACCAAGATGCGATATCTGTTCCCCTGCCCAGGCGAAGTTGATCGAAAGAAGCAGGGCAAAATGTACATCAAAGAAGTGTTCGGATTGCACGGACTGCCCAAATCAATAATATTCAATCGAGGGCCGCAATTCACTTCGGAATATTGGAAACACATCTCTGAAACATTGGGTATCGAACAAGAACTGTCAACTATGTTTTATCCTCGGACCGACGGCTCAACTGAAAGAATCAATATGGTAGTGGAACAGTACTTCAGGAATTTTGTGAATCATTTGCAGGATATTTGTGTCCACTGGCGACCATTGGTAGAGTTTGCGGCTGACAATCACACATTGGAGATGACCAATTGCTACATATTCTGTGATCACCATGGCTTGCATCCACGAATGACTTGCGGCTAATGTCCAAGCAAAGATCCAAACAACATTCGCCAACATAATGTTTAGAAAATAGCCCAATGAATGGAACAACATTTTTGGAAAGGTAGAGTCGAGATTCAAAGGGGCCAGGCTGTATAGTCCGAATATGATACAGTGGTGTTGAGTAACAATCGAGGGAAGAGTGAAGATAGGGGAATCATAAAAAATTTATCGTACACCAAGAATGAAATCATATTTCGAGCAGAGGCTGAAGCATGACAAGAATAAAATCAGGTTTCGATGTGAGACTAAAAGCATGATGAGAATGAAATCCAGTGTCAAACAGAGGCCAAAGGACAATAGAATGCAATCAGGTTTTGAGTCAGATTGTACTGGAAATCACAGATTCGTATTAAAGCAGTGTACAAAGAAAGCAGGAGTTTGAATGTATAATAGAACAGGTCAATCACTGTGAATAAACCGGGCATTCAGCGCAGGATAAGTTTCTTTCTTCACTCATTCTCTTGTTAATCACATGATCAATTAGCTTGGCCTGTAACTTCTTTTACATTTGGGGATTCAGGATCGAGTCTGTTGCGTACAGTCTTCTTTTCTTCAGCTACAGACAATTTTCAACGCGTTAAGTCTTCCTGTTTTTGGATTTTATAACCCCTAGAACCCCGAGCCCTGAACCCTCGAAATTCAGCCCTGAACCCTTGACAGAACTGGCCAATAAGTCCGGAAGGGTCGGCCCATTATTAACAGTTAGTGATATGTTTGGCTGGACACACAAAATATATCAACAATCTGACCAAGCAAGACACAGGACTGGAAATATATAGGGTCGTAGGAAATTCTTGAGAATATTAGCCCCTGAGCATATAATATTGGATTACCTAGGCTTCTATATATTCACAATGTTCAACCGATATCTTCATTACAAATGGTTTCTATGAATCCTCTTCCACTCTAAAAGCATGATCCTCCACAACCAGTGAGAGTTGAAGCAGACGAAGAGTACGAAGTTGAACAGATAGACAATTCCAGGTCTATCTGAAGGCTATTGCAATATGTTATATACTGGAGATATTGCAACAAGTACAGCTGGGAGCCCGTGGCCAACATAGATGGACTTGAAGCAATTGACGATTGTCACATGGAACAACCTGGCGAGCGTGGGTTGAGAACCAAGTTGGGACTCAACATTGGGGGGGGCGAGCCACTGTAATGGTTGTGATGTGTGATAATCAATTGTGGAGTGATGATTGGGGAATAATACAAAAGATAATGCAGGACATGAATGAAATCAGGATTCAAACCAAGACTAAAGCATGATAAAAATAATATCAGGTTTTGAACACAGGGTGAAGCACGACAAGAAGAAAAAACAAGATTTGAATCATGTTTGATGAAAGACGTCGGTATCGTGTGGAAGCGGCATATGAGACGAGCTGGAGTGCTAAGGTGATATTGAATGAGTGGATTATTGATGATATCACTGTAGATGAACCAGGCATTTGGCCGAGTATATGTTACTTTCTTTATATGCTTTCTCGTCTATAAAACAATCAATTAAATTTGGCTTTCACATCTTTCACACTTGGTGATTCTGGTTCGAATCCCATCCAAACAATTCTGGACCTCATAGCGACAGGCTACCTTCGCACCTCTTAGCTATCCAGCTTCGGGTTTATATAATCATTAGACTCCCAAGTCCTGATTCCTTCATATCTGTAACAGAAGTGGTCAGGCCTTGTTGGTTAGAATTTCAGCAGCCAGCAAGGCCAAGTACGAAGACTGAGTGAACACTAACCTGATATTGACTGTGCACAGCTGCCTTCGTATGGCTGCGATTATTCTACTTCTGAATAATTATACTATATCACATATTTTTGTTTGCAACCATACTGATCCCAATTGACATACCAGCCAGTACGAAGCCTTATCAGCCCATACCTGCCCTTACACAAGAATTGGTTTTCAGTCAGCAGCCACATATAGCTCACGGAAATGTTCGATAATTGTACCTTCTATTGACACATTCAACACGTATACAACGCCTTCACAACCGTCAGAAAACTCCCAAAACACACTTCAATATGTTCATTCCATATCCAATAGAATCAAAATGCCCCCAAAGATACCAACTGGAAATCATTTATACGTGACTGATGTTCGGGAGTGTGAAGCAACCGTCCAAACAGCCTCTTCTGTGTTGGGATGCCAACAAAAACTGGGATGTAGAAACTGCATCACTTTGATTGCCAAACCAGAATCCAAATTCAAAGACAACGAGGATTATCAAGACGCTGAGCTCCCTGCTGGCATTTGTGACTACAATAACATTCTATCAGCAATCAACGATCAAGACATCCAAATAATGTTGGTGTACCACAAATCGATCAAAATAATGATGGATTATCATGCCGATTGGTCGGAAGCTGGAAAAGAATGATTTATCTTTGAAAGGGAGAAGTTGGCCTTGGTTCGCACCAAACAGTAGACGGCCACCCTTGTGAAATCCAGGATTTTCAACATTGTGGCACACAGGCAATTCTGTATCTGAGCCATCGAGTTTGATCAATTTCTTCATGCGCTAAGCTATAATTCCAAATATTACAAGCCACTATACTCATGTGGCGAACCCAATCAAGTGCATTATGCAGTCTCACTTCTTGATTCATAGAGTAACTATCATGACCGTATCTAGCTGCAAACCCCAACAACCGACCCAGCGGAATGAGCCAGGGATCTACCAGCAGACTCAGATCCATGCTTGGAAGATTTTGACCATTTCAAAGAAGCAATTTGCTGGATCCATGGCGATAAAGACCGTCGCAATGGTACAGTGCTGAAGATACTGGACAGATATATCCAACTCTCAAACAAACCCGTTAAAATCTATGCGAACTGTATAGAAGCTCATAGGAGGCAGACAGATTGGAACCCTCCGATGGTGGAGATAGCATGCTAGGATGTGGCCTGCGGAGGGCAGCGGCAACACAAGAAAAATGCGATGGGGTTGAAGCCCCGAAAATCCGGATGATTCAAATCAGTCATAGAGCTATTGGAAAAGGCCGCTTCTTCAGAGGTGGTATACACCCAGGACGAAGAAACGAAATCTGGTGGCCAATAATATCACACCCATTTGTCAAACAAAGGGGGCAAGCGAATCTGCCAACCGTCCATTGCTAAACCATCAGAAGCCATGCAGACCGTGATATCAGCAGGTGGAGATGGCGGCAAATCCAGAAAATACAGAAATTACAATAAAGAAAGCAATCTTTCCAATTCACCGCCAGCACCGTAGACTTCAAAAGGTGTCCATGAGAACCGGAAGGCCAACCAGCAGTGCATACAGTGCGAGAACAAAAGGTCATTAAACTCGCCACAGCACCAGGTTCAGCAGACCAAATATGTCCAAACTAGACTCCAACTCAGGTGGAGGTGGTAACCTGGTGAAACGTCAAAAATCTTTCGACATCCAGCAGCTAGAAAACTCACCTACCTCCCATCGCACCTCGCCCAGGGGGAGAGGCTGGATAACCAGATTTTCAGGCGAAAGATGTTAGGGACGAGGACGTTGTTGGCAACAATGGATGATATCCAGCACCACCGACTAGCCCTAAAATCGAGAGTTATTTTGGAGCCATCCAGGACACTCTTTTTAAGTCAATACATATCTAGTACAGAGAAATCAGATTCATCACAGATCTTTCACAAGGTACAAATTTGAGATCAACACACCGAAATGCAGCACCTTCGAGCACTCATTAATTCACGCGCAACGGGCATCTTCATGGCAACGATGCTGCTTAGAGGACTTGGGCTGAAACATGAACCCGCCTTCACTTCCACCCAGGGCCTGAATGGTGAAATGATAATGTTGGCAAAGCAGAGCCGAAAAACCAGTCTCTCAGTTCAATATTATGACCAGTGGGCTCCGGTTGACAAATCGGAGAAACTGGTCATGCCACAGGCACACGACCTAGTCCTCAGTCAATCCTTATGTAACACCGGGAGCGTCACCCAAGGTTTACACAGTCAAAGAGTATCCGTACTTAATTCGGGACTCCTTTGTAGATAGGTCATGAGCTTCGCTCCGGATGTGAAAATCACTAAAAGAATCTGAACGAAAATAATAGCTTTTCAATGCGTATATCGTTCAGGCTTGTTCTCCTTGCTGAGAAGGTTGATGCCCTTTCTACCTTCGAAGAACTCAGGGGTCTTCATACCTCTTTCTTCGCTTTCTAACAAATACTGCTATCTATGCTGTCCTCTAGAGCTCCAGCACCAAAACCACCATTCAACCAATGCCCGCTCATTGCAATTTTGCGGTCCTCCATCTCTCGATCCTCTATTGTCTTTATCCTCATTAGCTTATAATCAGACCATCGGTATCCTTAATGACATCAAGCTTGCGGGTTTGTGCCTGCGGACCAGAGGTATCTTTTCGATCTGATGACCTCCATACGAATAGGCATCTTTTGATAGAAAGCAGCGTTGCTGTTCAGAGTCGGCACATATTCTTAGGCCTTCGGCAGTCGTCGGCTTTTGACTGGTGCCATTCAGTTGTTTGCCGGTTGTCCATTTGTTGTCAGCTTGCTGGCCGATGCCATTAAGCAGTTTGCCGGCGGTTCGTTTGTCGTCAGTGTTTTGGAGCACAAGCGACCGCGACCATTAACTAGCCGTCGATGCTTATCGATGGTGTGGGTGTTCGTTTACAAGCCATCCGAAAAGATAGGCTCTGGCATCCGAGACCAGTCATAGCCGATGATGTCTAATCAAGGAACTAGTGGGTGATCGTACATGACCCCGCTGCGAACTTGCTATGTGTAACCCTTTATTTATGCACAGGAACGGTGGGATTGACTTGAACACCGGCTGAAATCTCTCTCTGCGGATCTGTAGAGGCAATGCATCACTGGTGGCCACCAGTGTGACGTCAGAACCTCCACAGGGAACAGATATATCTTGGCTGCATTGAGGCGGTGAAGAAAATATGCCTCAAGACATATATCTGCTTGGAGCCACAGAATTCGATACCATACTAGCAAGCAACAAAGTTGTCAAAGTTTTAGCCATACAATTTCAGGAGTACACAGCGTTGCTTGGAGCTTGCATACATGGCACTTCCGACAGAGGTGGGAATATCCCCATGAGCTGGATGAGCGAGTATGAGCAGAAGCGGAAGTTGTGGCAGAAGAGTGCCTTTCCTGAACATTCAATGACTGCTAACAGCTCGCTGAGTCAGGAAGGGTGAACTCCATCCTTGCACTGTCCATAGAGATTGTGCCATTGGCATCGCTACTTCTGGGATCTCTTACCCTCACTCAAACCAAGTCAAAAGCACACAACAAACATGATTAAATGAAGCAATTTTGGAGACTATAGCGATCAACAACAGAAATCACGTTCTGCGAACATATCGACAGTTTGTGCAGGTCTTGAATACAGGCGAGGCCGCATCACTCCCACCATAGTGCCCGATTGACCACATGATTGATCTCGATCCGAGTTTCAAGCTACCATATTTGTGTATCTATATCCTGCTGAAAGTCAAATGAAAGACTCTCAAGGTGTACATTGAGACGGACCTAACCAAAGGGTTCATTCAGAGCGGAACCTCTGGAGCTTCGCTCCAGGTTTACCGATTCAAAGTAATATCCAGACTTGATTCGTGACTTGCTTCGAACTTACGTTAAGAGGTTTGCCCAGGTTATGCACTCACTATAAAATTGCGAACGAAATAAATAGCTTTTGAATGTGTATATGGTTAAGACTTGGTGTTCTCGCTGGGAAGGTTGATGCCTTTCTTGCCTCAAAAACCTAAGGTCTGTATACCTTCATCTTTGCTGTCTAATTGATACATCCATCTACACTTTTGTCTGCAGCTCCAGCAGCATAACTGCCTTCGGACCTGCTTCGAACCAATTCCCATTCCTTTTCAACAACCATGGACGCCAGCTCACAATTCCTTATTGTTTCCATCGTTCTGACATCAGAATCAGACAATCACTGTCCAGCATGATATCGAGCTCGCAGGCTGGCACATCACGAACAGTGGCGTTTGTTCAATCTGATAACTTCCAGACGAATAGGCCTCTTTCGATGGAGAGAGGCTTTGATGTTCTGAGTCGGCGTGCATCCCTAGCCCCTGGCAGTAGTCGGCGTTTGCCTAGCGCCATTATGCTGTTTGCTGGCTGCCCATTTAATATCAGCGAGCATCAGCTGCTTGGCCGATGCCATTCAGCTGATTGTTGGCAGTCTGTTTGTTATTGGTGATTTGGAGCAGAAGCGACCACAGCCATTGACTGGCAGTCGATGCTCATCGATTGTGTGGGTGTTCATTTTCTAGCTATCCGTAAGGATTGGCTATGGTATCCAAGACTAGTGATGGCCGATAAAATCTAATCAGGGAAATCGTAGGTGATTGTACATGACCCCGCTGCGAACGTGCTAGGTGTAACGCTACCCCCTCCCTGACAGAGTTTGGCTTTGAACAACCATACTCCATACTAATCTGCACTTTGTTGCCTTTGGTGAAATGTGATTCAGTACACTGAAGTGAATTATTTTAAATCCTCAACATAGTGAATCTGCACAAACCATTTCGCTTCGACCACATTCTCTGCAACATTCAAGCAGAATCGACCAATTAGTTTGCTTACGTCCAAATTAGACATATGGCAAAATGCAGATTTGATCAATCAGATGCGTCCAGCTAAAACACTTTACTTCCATTTTCTTTTTTTCGATGATCTGTAAAAATTGTGACCCTGTGTGCCCTTAATACCAACTTCATAATCTTGATCCATCTTTCATTTGATCTGGAAAATCATGGACTCCTGTGCCCTTGAAAACTAAATCCTTTGTCAGGTGTCTTTCTGGCTGATGAAAACCCTTCGTGAGGAAATGGTATTCCCTCGATCGTTCATTCAATCTTGTTATTCTTTGTGCCCTGAGGTATCTGTCTGTGATATTCCTTCAAATGTCTCTTGTCATTGAAGTTCCCATACGGTTGCTCAGTTCAATCTGCTTCTGCCGGATACCCCTTCCACATGACCTGATATCAAACCCGTTTCCATTCCGCACTATACTGGCTGCCAATAATTTCTTTTAGTGAATAACCCGTGTCATACTCTGAACCATCCACGTCATGATCAAGCTCATTTGCTTCGGGATTGAGCTGGGGTATAGGTTGTGTAAGGGTGGTGGTGAGTCAATAAGGTTCAATGAGTGATACATGGAAGGCATTGTGTATACGCCATTGATCCTGTAACTCAAGCTTAAGTGCGGTGGGCCAGAGTACGTTCAAGACCTTGATTGTTCCATGTAGCTTCGCATCTAGTCTCCTAGATGGTCATCGAGTTTTTAGGTTCTTCCAATTTAGTATAAATAGATTGCCAACCAAATACTGCGGAGGTTCCTTAGCACTCCTATCATGGTACTTCGCCATTGTCTCCCGTGCTTGCTCTAAGCCCTTATGGCCGAGTGCATGCGGGATTGCTATCCAATGAATGTGATTTCTCAATGCCGCATTGTTTGCTTCTGCTTCAATGGGCCCATACGTTTAAGGATCGAATTCACAGTTTGCGAATTATGGTGACATTGCCATAGCGGTAGTGCGGGAGTTATTATAAGCATACTATGCCATTGGAAACATCTTAAACCAATTGCCCTGCTCAAAATTGCTGTAATTTGGCAGATACCATTCCTGTGATTGGTTGACTGTGTCTGTTGTCCTGTATATTTGAGGGTGGAATGTCAAAGACATCTGTGACCTAATTTCGAGAGCTGCTACCAAAGAGGGCCAAAATCTGCATGTGAACCTGGAGTGCTGATCTGACCCTATGTTCGATGGTAGACCATGGAATCTCCATACTTCTTTCCCCAAGATTTTGACCAGGTCTGTAGCCTTCTTTTAACAATCTTTGAATGGAATAAAGTGAGCCATGCGGGTGAATCAAGTGTAGATTTCCCATACTGATGAGCAACCCTAACATACCGGTGATTCGATCATGAAGTTGATGGAAATCAAAATCCAGGCTCAGTATGCTAATTTGAGTGGTTTTACGAGTCCATCGTGAACATGGCAAGTGGCTTTATTCCTTCGGCACTCCGGATATGAGCAGACATAATCCTCGATGAATTTCTCTATTCCTTGCCAAAAGAAGTTTCATTTGACCAGCTTGATTGTCTTAGCCTACTGCATAAGTCCAGCCATCTTCAAATCATGTTCCGCTTCCAAGATATGTTTTTTCAACTGCAGATGGTACGGAATCCACCGCCTACCTGTATTATGAAGAGTTGCGTCTTTTAAAACAGGATGTCTGTGCTTGGATTACCATCCATAGCTCGGATGTATTCTTCTTGCCATGCAGTGTCATTGTTACGGACGCTGACCACTGCATCTACCAGCAATCAATTGGACTTGACAACTGGAGTTGCTCCCGACTTTGCAGAAGAAATTGCAATCGATTCACCTTGTAACTCCATCACCATCAGTTGCACCGTTTCCCTCGCGGACGTGATGAAATGGTCATGTCGCACAACGTGGTGGTTAGGCAGCTTTTGGTTTTCTTCGGCAATACCTGCCCCTGTTTAAGGGCCGCACTCCGAAAGCATTGATATTGCATCCGGATGCCCACTTTCATCACTGTGTCAGTTGAATATTTTGAAATCCTATCCTGCCAATTCTTGTGCCAAGCAGGCTTATCTCCGATTCAAGTCGTTAGTAGTTGTGAATTAGTCGAGATTCTTGTGATTGGTGAACTAACTGATTGGATTGGCTGTACCATTGTGATATTGTTTCCCCTCTTTGAATGCAGATACAATGGCGAGCAATTCCTTGTCGTGGATTTTGTAGTTAATCTCTGCTTTATCAATCCTTTGAGGGTGATATGCAATGGGGTGTAGTTGGCCATCGATCACTTGGAAGAGTAACGTTTACCATGGTGATGCGAGACATCACTTGGATGCCAGACGTTCTCAAACCCCACAATTGCGCCATCAAATTTCCGAATATCTTCCCCATC
>WHVE01000332.1:0-134569 GCA_015178995.1 Trichophaea hybrida | reverse complement strand
AAGCAGCATGGGCACAAAGTATCTTGATTATTCAATACCCCAAGCATGCTACAAATGAAGCCAGATGAACGATGTTTAGCCTCCTATGGAATTATGAAACTTGACATTGTCGATCGGACAACAAACTTGATCTACAATTCCAAAGCAGTCCGGAATAAATAAGCACCATATGCAAGTGCGGATTTTCGCATTGCGTCAAACTGTTCAAGGTCGGGCGGAATAGGAATTAAAAGAATGATACACGAGCTACACTTATGTTCCACTACTGCGTGTTGACAATTTTAGGCTGAAGCTAAATCAACCAAGAAAGTTGATTCGGTGATGTACGGTTCACCATCAATCTGGAATAACTAACTGGGCAAACAACTACAGATATTCCAATGATCTCAAAACATTGAAAACTATATCGGGAATAGAAATGAAACTAACGATACGCAAGCACGGATTATTGCACGTTTGAAAATTCGGCTAAATGCAAATTACACATGAATGCCATAGTGGCACTAGCGAGAAAAAGTTATTCATTGACAAAAACATTGAGTATTAACTACGAAATGAGGGGTGTCAAACAACATTTAGAGTGGCAAACAAAATAATGAGTAGCAAACAACAGGAAGAGTAGCAAACACAAGATGGTGGGAATACAGTTGCAGCAATGATAATGGACACCTCAGAAATATGATACTGACAATTTGTTGCTGCTCGAACTAGCTAGATCAGTCAGGTTGAGCAGTTATCAATAGGCAACATTGAGTGTTAACTATAAAATGAAGGCTAGTAAACAAAAGATGGAAAGAATAGTGTCATGGTGATCATAATTGATGCCGCAGAGTATTCAATAATCACAGTGGAGTTACAACGCACGTTAGCTAGATGTGTAATGTTGAGTGTGTGATATTGAGCAGATACTATATGACATGAAGACCAATCAGATGCCACAACTTGGTGAGACTCAAGTAGCCATAACTGAAATGTGTTTCTGCGACAATCGAATGCTTCGTAGGGACATTGCATGAAGACATTGGTGTGTATAACTCATTAATCCTTTTCCATTGTTGTAATCTTCAAACACTTGTAAATCGGTTGTTTGCCAACTAATTTTTTTGGTATTTTGTATAGTTCTTAACTGTGTGGAAGATACAGTTATTTGAGATATTTAATCGTTGGATTGAAGGTTATTCCTCTGCACGAGGGTTATTGCGTTCAGTAGCCATCCTCGCAAGAACGGCTCGGTCTAAACAGGTCACTGTGTATAGTAGTAGGTTATGTATGTATATGATTTGTGCTTTGCATTTCTACCGACCAGTGGTTTCATCCCAATTGCAATCCTCAAGTCCATGACCAGGTAACTATTTAAAGGCTATAGCCCTCATAATCACCAAAATTTGCTCTGCGCATTTCGTTCGGCACTTGATGGTCCGTACTTACTGCTACTTACTCCATCTGATATGTTTTCAGGTTAAATCCACCAATGGTTGACAATATGTCAATGTTCAGTTCGGTTGTCATTATCCTAGGTGAGTAACTCTGCTATTGATTTTCAATCCATTTTTCCTTCATTACCTTCGACTTTGTGGTTGTCAATAGTAGTTTCATCCTGGACATCTTATCGTCCTACTATCATGTTTTGATATGTTTTAGTTTCCCAAAACCCGCACTTCTGTTGCTGCATAAGCAAAATATCCGAGATCAGTTGCGGGCCTAGGCAGTCACCCAACTCTCCAAACGCTCCCAACACAACTGCGGCCTTACAGAGATGAGTATCATCGGCTTAGTGCTTGCAACCGCATTCGTGGTTGCAACGGCAACTCAACCGATTGCCATCCCAATTAAACGACCCTTAATGACATTCGCCATTGATATCAAGCAGGTAATTACAAATTGCCTTTGATATCGAGAAGATAATTACTCATTGCATTACATCGCTCCATATACACTCCATCTTGATGCAATATATACCATACAACGGCTGTCGCCCTCGGGTAATTGTTATGATGACCCTATGGTCGCATATCAGAGTCCAGGATGGTAATCACCATAATCTCATGGTCGCTTCATATTCAATCATTGTATATACCATTTATTCATTACTAAATTATGAGCTACTATTTACAAGTTGCAACTCTGACACACTCTCCCAACTATGACATAATCACTCTCGAAACTCTGATATTCTCGCTCTAACAACTCTGACATTCTCGCTCTGACAACTCTGACATGCTCACTCAACTGCACTCGGGATTGTCGCTCTCACAACTCTGGCATGCTCGCTCTCAGTAGACTCGGGTTGCTCGCTCTCACAACTCTTCTCGCTCTCACAACTGACATATTCGCGCTCAAGTTGACTTGGGGATAACGGTGCTCGGTTACCGCACAGAGAGATGAATGAGATGGCTCTAAAGTGGGTTTGGTGAAATGGGTTGAGGAGAGACATGGTTGATGTGAGACGTGGTTGATGAAAGACGTGGTTGATGAGAGTCAGCTCTTGTGAGGGTTTGGGGAGATATCACTTGGAAGCCGGATGCAGAGAGCGAGGGCCAGACAGAACACGAGTTAATTGGTGTGTGACCTGGATCGGGAGATGTTAACCCACGGACAGGAAGCCGAGTGGAGGACTTAACTTGAAATCAGGAGATAGGCTGCATCGATGGTGCTCGGCAGCATGAGCATACATGGTCGCTGGAGTCAGTCACTGGAGTCAGTCGCTTGAGTCGGTCGCTGAAATCGTTGCAGAGAGCGAGCGCGTAACACAACACTGTGTAATTTGTGGAAGGCCTGGCTAGGGAGATGTTAACCCACAATTGAGAAATAGAGTGGAGGATTTGACTTGAATGGAGAGGAGATAGGCTGCACGTACGGTGCTCGGTAGCCAGTACTCGGTAGCCAGTACATGTAGAGGAAGTCGGTCCCAGATGAGACGAGGGCCGCACAGTGTAAGAGAGTGATCGATCGAGCGAGGATCGAAGAGAGGTGGCCCCAGATGTCATCCGGCTGTTGACTGGTTATGTTGAGAGGGGGGGGACTTAACTGTAGATGGGACGAGGTTGAGAGAGGAGATGGAGAAGGGGGGTGAAAATGAAGGGTGAGAAGATGAATGGAGCAGATGATGAATGGGGAAAAGATGACTCTCGTGCGCGAAAAAACTCAGCGTTGGTTAGGTATGGTGAGCCCAACATCTCGTCAATTCTCATTCCTCCTAACCCAAAATGCCACACCGAACCCAAATTAGTGGTGCGATTTCGGCCATCCCAGTCATATGTGGCTTAGCCCAGCGACATTCAGACAAGAATACAAATGCAACTTACCAAATTGAAACTTGGTTTCTCGTATACGAATCAAAGCTTCTCTCCCTTCTTGCTTGTCCATCCCTCCCAACCGTGTCCCATCTACAGTTAAGTTTCCCCCCTCAGTATCGCCAGTCCACAGCCAGATGACATCATGGGCCAGCTCTCATCCATCCTTGCTCATCGAACACTCTCTTACACTGTGTTGTCATTGTCCAGCCGCCAGCCTCAGCGAACGACTCCCGTACGTGCAACCCTCTCCATTCTCGTTATCTAAGTCAAGTTCTCCACTCAGCTCCTTGATCATGGTCAACATCTGCCAAACCCGGTCTCGCACCAATTGCACTCGTGTTCTGTCAGGCCATCGCTCTCTGCAGCCGACTTCCGCGAATGACTCCAGCGACGGCGATCGACTCCAGCAACCGCGATTGACTCCAGTGACCAACTCCATTCCATGTATGCACAGGCTGCCGAGCACCGTCAGTGTAGCCTCTGTCCTGGTTTTCCTTCACTCGGCATCCTAACAGTGGGTTAATATCTACCAGGCCAGGTCGCACAGCAATTAACTTATATTCTGACTGTCCCGTGCTCTCTGCATCCCGCTTCCGAGCAATCTCTCCCCAACCCTCCAAAGAGCCGTCTCTCATGAACCCATCTCTCCAAGCCGGCTGGACAGCCATCTTGTTCATCTCTCTCTGCCCCACCTTAGAGTCATCTCATCCATCTATCCCCAAGTGCACTTGAGCGCGAGCATATCAGAGTTCTGAGCGGGAAGTGTTGTGAGAGTGAGAATCTTGAATGCATTTAAGAGCGAGCATGAGAGAGCGAGAAGAGTTGTGAGTGCAAGAATCCCGAGTCCACTTGAGAGCAAGTATGTGAGAGCGTCTAGAGTCATGAGCGCGAGAATACCGAGTCCAGTTGAGAGTGAGCATGTCAGAGTTGTGAGAGCGAGAATGTGCGAGTTGTGAGAGCATGAATATCAGAGTTTCGAGAGTGATCATGTCATAGTTGTGAGAGTGTGTCAGAGTTGCAACTTGCAAATAGTAGCTCATAATTTAGTAATATATACCATGATTGAATATGAAGCGACCATGAGATTATAGTGATAACAGTCCTACACTCTGACATGCGACGGTAGGGTCATCACAACCATCATACCCGTGGACTCTGACCAGCGACAGCCGTTTCTCAAGAATGGCCCTGTCTGCTCTTGGATTTATCCGACCGTGTATATACTGTAGATATCAATAGAACCTACCTGTCGGTAGGGCGGACACTTTTCCCAAGTTATCATGACAATCTTGTAAGGGGCATGTGTGATGGCCAGTGTATTTAACTTGGATACAAAATGGAGCTTGAGCGACTGTGAGTTGTGTATAGACGTTCTGAAAGGATATGCAATTATGATACGGTATTGATAATAGTGCTGACCACGCTTAACATTGCACTGACAACTCCAAGCGTTGCTCTGCATACGACTATCAGTGTGGTTGTCACCTACCTATGCTTCCAACACTCCCAATGCACCTACATAGGCACCCAACGCACCAAACACAAATGTCGCTTATGTAGATAAGTATGGTGCCTACGTAGGCGGCAATTTTTCCTGATGTGGTATTCACTCCTTGCCAGCACTGCATGGTGCCATGAGCTCCTTTGCGATCAGCTGGCCATACACATTTACGGTATCTATTTCCTTCCATTTCTTGGTCCAGGTCGTCTTTTGGTATTCCAATTGCCAGCTGGACATATGTTTATCATCCGGGCTATTGAATGTTCACCTGACCTCCATTCATTTGGTGGCTGTTCTTTCATGTGATCTTCCTGTTCGGCCTGTCTGTCTGTTGAAACCGGAGCCGAACCTTCGAGTTTTCTAAATATTTCAACAATCAGAAACTCAACTGGGTGTTTTAGCAGGGCAAGTTATGAATCCGAAATACTTTTCTGTAGCTTGCCAAATTTCAATATTCTTTCCTGCCATCAGAATGATTTCTTCAAGTTCTTTGTCTGTTTGATTGGCTGAATTGACTATTGTCAATAGTTTGAAAATTGGAGTTGGTAGTGCTGATATGTGTCTCCCCTGATTCTAGCGTTTACATTAAGGGTATTGTACTTGGTAATCATATTTTGAATGCTACCATTATATTTGACTTCCATTATGGCCTTGGATGCGATTTCTTATTGATACTGATTGTTAAATCTGGCATATATGGCTGCTCAGTACTCTGTCATGCTTTGATTGAGTTTTCTACCCATTGCTTCGGTTTCCCTTCGTATACCCCATGCCACTGTATGCCTATCAAGGCGTGCTTGGCAGTTCTGGTGTTTAATCCATGGCCTGGTAAACAATTGGGGTCAATTATCCATGTACGTTTCCATACATATTCACCATACATCAAAGTCCTCTGCGCTTTGTCCGTAAAATTGGGAATGGTCCCTTAGCAGAATCAGGGGGTCTATTTGCATGATTCATTCTGGGTTTATGGTCCTGGACCTCAATTGCCTCGGATGTGACCGAGAAATGCTTGGTGCTCCAGATTGTGGAGAATCTCAGCCTGTATCACGATGAAGTAGTCATGATGGAATTCATAGTGCAGTTTGTGGAGGATGGCATGGCACTGGATGTGGACTTGGTGAATTTACTAATTGTGCATAAGTTCCTGATCTTTCTCTGAATCCTGGTCTTGCAGCCATGTCCGAATCTGTCAATGCAGATACTATTCAATGTTTTTCCAGCACTCTGTTCCAATACCATCGAATTATTGCTTATTATCGTGGATGTATATGTGAGGTATTCGAGAATTTCGCTAGTGCTAATGCCTTTGTTATTCTTGTTGTTTGCACTGCAACTTCATTGACACCGTCTGTTGATTTCTGAAAATTGGTATAGTTAGGAACTTCGTTTATGGGAAAATTTTCTATAGTTTTTACATGTGTATGGAAATCAGTATATGAAACCAGCATCATTATATTACTGATTTGTAATTTGTCCTGGTCTTGTTTGTACTTTTTGAACATTCCTCCACACTTAGTTAATTCATCAGTTACTCCAGTGATGATTTGATTTGATTGTTTTTGAATTGAGTCTATGTATCTTCTGGCTTCTCGAAGAACAAAATCGAAGTTTGGATTTTGTTGATTGTGTGAAATGCGTACAACGGTTCCAAATTGCAGGTCCTGGGCGGTTCCGGTTCTGAGCGGCCCATTGAACCGAACTGCCCAATCACAAGCCGTTCCGGACCGCAACCGACCTGGACCTGTCGAGCTTTGGAAGGTTTCTTCCCGAAAATTATCACTGCAATCAAGTATTTGAGTTTTGATTTGATTGCAACATGTTATATATATAGATTATGCAGTTGTTGACGGTCTTTCACGTCCCGGTCTCCGTTTTTCGATACGATTAGTATTTGTTGAGTCGCTGGTAAAAACAGTTCATTTTGGACATATTTTCGGCTTCATTTCACACAGACTCATCGAATACTAATTGTATTGCAAATGGGACACCGGGAGGTGCAAGAGCGCCAAACTCTGCATAAGCTACGTATATAACATGTTGCGATCAATTCAGAACTCAAATTTGTAATTGACGCAGAAAAGATTTGAATATTGGGGCCAATGAAAAATCAGGCTGTGCTGCAGGTAAAACATGTCGAAACCCTGCGGATTTTGGTTTATGTTCCGGTTTTTCACCAATTGTGATTCGGTGGTTCGATCCTTTGGCGGTTCCAGAACCAACACAGGCGTTGGGTCCGGTTCAGAATCGGACCGCAACTGGGTAATCTGGACTCGTTGCTCACACTAGTTGTGTCTTTCCATTACCTGAATTCCAGGAATTCAATTGGTTTCCTGTTACTCAGAAAATATTTTGCAGTCTTGTCAGACTTTATCCAACTCAACCTCTATTACTTTCTTATTGCTGTTGCAGCAATTTATAAGGTACTCCAATGTCTGGTCCAGCTGTAATATGCATATTTGTACACTGTCGATCATTTCTGTACCCTGAGGTTCATTCAATTCAACTGGCTGCTAATATCGATACAGCTGTTACTGTTGTCGATACTGCTGGTACTGTTGAAGTGTTTGGTCACACTGGACTTACATTCTCTTGACCCAGCGCTGCAAGAGCCTGGATGCTCATCTTTCTCTCTTGCTGATCACAGTTGTCATAGGCGCCAATCAGCCGACTCCAAATGTTGACTGGCAGTTGGAAGTCGCCATCTTGAAACTCTAGGCATGGGATTATGTATGGTACTGTCCGTTTAGACCTCCTTAAGGCGACTTCTGCCCGATACTGTACATGCCATTTCAATCTGAACTTATCTCTATTGTGCTTTGGACAATGTTCATTGCATCAGTAAAGAAGAATATAGGCTCCCTGTTGGTCATATATTTTTGAACACAGGAAGCTTTGACTCAGTAGAACTCACAACTCATATATTCCTTGTGGCACAACAAGCAATGTTCCTATCGTTGCCAATGGCCCAAGTGTATACCAATTTGGACATCTGAGATGCATACAACATGATTTGAAGAGCAGCAGGAAAAGAATGGAAAACTGTCTGCCGAACAAAATAAGAACTATTCATTACACTAGGAATGTCCTTCGGATTTACCAATCCCCCACCATCATTCCAGGGGTTTATCAAGGATACCCTACAACCATTTCTAGATATAGTCTGCCCAGTCTGTTTGCACGACATCGTGATTTACAGTGACAATATGTAGGAACATAAGGAACACATCCATAGTGTAATACCAAGATAGTTGGAGGCGCGACTATACCTCAAGGCCAAGAAATGCGAATTCCACAAGGAAGATGTTATGTATCTGGGGTTAATTGTAGCAGTCAAAGGTATGAGAATGGATCCAAGGAAAGTCCCAGCAGTACAAGACTTGGAAGCTCCGGAAAAACTAATGGAAGTTCAAGTGATTTTAGAATACATCAACAGTTATCAAAGGTTTATTCAGAATTTCAGCAGGGTGGTCCAACCTTTAACAAAAGTGACAATGAAGTTAGTACTATTTTGCTGCTTACCGGATCAAAAGAAAGAAATTGCACAGTTTGAAAAGGCTTTTATAACAGCACCACATTAGCTAACTTCGATTATGACTAGAAAATTGCTATAGAAATGAATTACCAAGTGACATAATGGCAGGAGTGATATCTCGAATACAACGATGTATGCATGTTTCATCAAATAGTATTCTTTTCAAGAAACACATTCCAGATGGGGAAAATTATGAAATATACGACCAGGAGCTGGGAGCAAATATGAAAAGAGGCGAGCAGTGGAGACCATAATGTGACAGATCAGCACATCTGATAAAGATTTTGAAGGACCACATCAACTTGGAATATTTTATTGCGTCAAATTTGTTAAACCGAAGGCCAACAAGATGGTTTGAATTTCATTCCAAATATATGTTCAGATAATCTATCAACCAGGAAGACAAGGAATGAAACCCAATGCAGTTATGAAAATGCCAGGAGACATTCCTTCAAAGAAGCGTGTACAAAAATGCCAACAAATCATATTAAAAACAGAAAATCTGGACAGGCAATACAACCAAGGCTTGTTGTTAGTGTTTGCGGAGACAGTGAATCGCAATATCTAGTCAACAAATCCAAACCAACTGTTGCTAGTGTTAGCAACGGGTCCGGGTTACCCGGCCGCGGTCCGGTTCGGAACCGGACCCGCAGCCCCAGGTGGGTTTTGGAACCGCCAAGAAACCGAACCGCCCAATCACAAATGGTTAAAACCGGAACCGCACCGAAACCTGCCGGGTTTTGGCGGGTTTTACCTGCAGCAGAGCCTCATTTTCATTGGCCCAATAATCACAGCTTTTCTGCTTCAATTAAGTATTTGAATTCTGATTGGATCGCGACATGTTATATATGTATATTATGCAGTTTTTGACGCTCTTTCACGTCCCGGTCTGCAATTTGCGATACGATTAGTATTCGTTGAGTCACTGTGAAAATAAAGCCGAAAAATACGTCCACAATCGACTGTTTTTCGCAGCGACTCAACGAATACTACTCATATCGCAAATCGGAGACCGGAACATGAAAGAGCGTCAAAAACTGCATAATCGACGTATATAACATGTCGCGATCTAATCAGAACTCAAATACTTAATTGGAGCGATAGTTTTAGAGAAGAAACCCGCCAAAACCCGGCGGGTCCGGGTTGGTTCCGGTTCCGAACCGCCCATGGAAGCGAACCACCCAATCACAAGCGGTTCCGAACCGGAACCGACCCGGACCCGTACATTGGCACCGTTGCTAACACCAACTGTAGCACTGGGCCAAAAATATTTTCGAACAATGCACAAATGATAGCAGCAAAGATCTCTCTGCTGATTGAGTGGAAACAATGAACTTATCTGTGAAGGAGAAACTCAAAAGTATATTGACATGCCATGATTCTGCAGCTGCAGGACATCAAGGACGAGATAAACCTTCAAGCTGTAAGGATCAAGATATCAATGGACTGGACTGAACAAGTATGAAAACCGGTGCGTCCAAAATTGAAATGATACATGTCTATCCAACGAGCAAGGTAACACATCAAAAAATTCACACATGCCTAAAACCACAAGCAATGTCAGAAGCACCCTGTGATGATTTGAATAGGGATTTTGTAGTCGGATTACCGGAATGCCATCACTTTAATGCTATCTGGGGGGTAGTGGACAAGCTAACACAAATCACAGATTTTGTACCTTGATGAGACGAAACCGATGAAGCCTGGCTAGGATAAATATATGTCAATCAAGTGTTAATTACGGGGGTACTCCAGCGTGTGTAGAGGTTGACAGATAGTGTTGAACTCGTATACAATATAGTCTAATTTTAACCACTAGGACAAAGCTGCAGAGGTGGAATTCAATGGTGATTCCCCATAGTCGCTGGTGAGAGTATACGTATACTGGAATACGCGGAGTACAGCCATTACCTACAATCGGTAGCAGTCTTGCAGGTGGTCTTCGGAAGATTCGTCAAAATAATTGCACAAGATACTCACTAGTTTCGCACAAGTGGATATATGCGTCCAAAAGGTTGTTGAATTGGAGGAATTCGTAGAGGAAATCGAGGTGGGTGACGGTTCGGCAATACGAATGGAGGTAGGCTTGGTTGCAGATATCAATATCGTCAGGTAATATTGAAACATAGATAATAGATATTCTTGAGGTTAAAACTTAATAATATTTCAGGTGGTATTCCGCTGTTGTTGTTCTGACTGTGAATTGCTGATAGAGCTTGATCATTGTGTTTAAACAGTAGTTTAAGGTGGTTATTTATAGATGATTATTTCCCGCCAAAGGTATATTTAAGGCATGACGGTACCTCTCTATCACTATCATTTGTGTGCATCGTACTATCTCGATGACATTCAGTCCACTGAAGTGGGTATTCGCATAACCACTGATCGTTGCAACTGAGCGGATCTCAGTAGTTAATTGTGGAGAGTTCCGTTTGACAATGTGTAGAGGCGTAAACCCCCACCTGGTATCCCAAAGTTTATCCTGCATAGTATAACATTGCTGACATACATATGGGACCATTACTTGGTATTAGTTATCTTTCTTCAGCATGAGCGGAATAGTGATCAAAGTTTAATGAGCTACCTACTCATACTGTGCCACGTACCAAGTGTCATCGTGACTTACTTATGCTCCCCAGATGACGGTGCACACTCTCAGTTGTTGTGTTTGGAAATGCAACACAGCTGGGGATCGACAGTCTAGGTCCGAACACTTATCTTTGATGTAGAGTCAACTTCCGGGGTCCAGTTAGCTTATCTCTGTTGATTACTTGTCACGGGAGATAGCAATGTCTGTCATACTAGGAAAATATTGTTCGTCCAACTATCTTGGGGAACTAGCGATTGTTTCCGAGAGTAGTTTCATTCCAGTTTCAGTTTGATATGGTGAATCGTTGGTCTGATTTGTAATGCACAGCTAATCCTGAGATTCCTGCGAGGCAATTACGACACTTCGGCAATATGGTTGTGTGTCCCAAGGCTTGGTCAGTACCAAAAGTGATACCCTTCGGTCGCTTTCAGATCATATGTGCATACTGTCTCTCCATTGTTCAGCCAGTCCACATTTCGACGACACAGTATCAAAGCATGGAATATCGTGGGAATTTGAACCGGCTGAGTTGAGCCTTCCGCTTACTCATGTGTAGATATCCTCAGGGGTGTATTCTCATCCTTCGACACACAGCGTCATTGACATGCCTGGGGACAAAGCCTCATGTACCTCGTACCCATGATAGGAGAAAACCCCTAACAGTGTTCAGCTTATATGGCCTACTCGATAGCATCGTGTCAGATAGGGGTCCGCAGGTTACATCAGGGTTCAGGGGACTCATATTTGAATGACTCGAAATTGAACGAAAACTGTTCATGGGAATCCTCCTGCAAACAGCCAGACAAATGGAAAGAATGAATACTGTGATGGAACAGTATCTGAGAGCCTTTGGAAATTATCAACCAATGACTGGGTCCAATCGCTACCAATGGCCGAATTCGCGGTGAACAATGTCACTCTGAGCGAATAATATGATCTTCATTTTTTGGCATTTACAGTTTCAATCCTCGAATGACATTCGCACAATATCCAGTGGCCAACAACAAAGCCATATTGGAAGTCCACTGCAAGTCAATGGCCAAGCATATATCGTAACTGTTCAACAATCTTCCAGCCTAAGTTATATTGTCACAGACCATTCAAGCAGAACAAGCAGATCAACTCAGGCGGCAGGGACAGGATATCAAAGTTGGGGATTATGTGTGGATGGATGCCCGGAATATAATAATACAACAACTGAGCAAGAAGTTGGACTGGAAACAAATTGGCCCTTATAAGGTAACAGAGGTAATCTCCCCATGGGCCGATTGAATTTAACTATTGTTACAGTCACATATTCACGACATTCAACCCATCTCCCATCTTGAGAATGCAGCCACAGACCTATTACCCGAACAGAACAGAAATCACCACCTCCAGTGATAGTAGACGTACAGATGAGAATGGTGTGATACATAAGCCACGTTTGTAAGAAACAAGTTCATGATTGTGGAAATAGGTTTATGCATATTGGAAACAGGTTTATGTTCCTAGAAACAGGTTTATACTCATTGGAAATAGGTTTATGTTTGTAGAAACCACATTATACTTATTGGAAATATGTTGGGTGTTGTTAAGGAATACGAGGTGGTATATTACTTGCATAGGGTGTAGAAAGTTATGGAGTTGTGAATGGTTGAAATATATATGTAACAAGTGAGTTCGGTCACATTTGTTTTATATAAAAGCGATTTTTTGGCAGAGAATAGGTTTGTGCTTCACTTGTTCCCTAGTCTACAAAACAATCAATAGCTTTGGCATCAACCTCTGATAACATTGGTGATTCCAGTTATCAAGCCTCATCTTTTATCGCAATACTTGCATTTCCGACAACTTAGTTAGGTTTGTATAACCACTACAACTTCAAGCCTCGCCCTATGTTAACTTTTATATTTTTTCAGTAGATCTTTCTCAATCTCAATCTCTTTCAGTATTGGATGAATTACAGCTGTGAAAGCAATTAGTTTTTCTTTAAAAGGAACCAAGATCATGGCCAGCCAGTAATAATCACCAATATACTTATTTCTGTCAATAATGACCAATATTATTGACAATATTGGAACCATCATGTAATTATGCCTCATATTGATCATGGCATTAATGAATTAGAAAACTTTCAACAAAGTAATTCCATATTGAAGATGTTTATTCCAAAAATATAAAGGAGTTCATTCAGTTGGACAGCTCACCATAGTCAAGTTCTGAAATATGATACTGCTTCAACATAGTTTTTCTGACATCTCCTCAGATGTTCAAGAAAGTGTGATATTTGATTGATATCTGATGATTGGCCGGCAGAATCTTCTTTGCTGTGCTTGATGTTATCAGAGTAATTTCTGCTCTGTAGTCATCCAGAAGGTTATGAAAATACAGTTTTCCAACAAAATCAGCCATCTGAAACCAGGGTCCATAACTTATAGCAGTATCATTGATTTGACAGATTGTATTAATGCCCTGAGGAACAGCCTTGTTGAAAAGGCTTATGAAAAGTTCCACTGTAGTTCTATGGCAGATATCTCAATAGCAGAGTCTCTGAACCGGAAGACTATAGTTCTGATCTTGTTGATCTGGTTTTTCATCTTGCAGTGGAGTTTGAAAACAAATATATTGTCCGGAAGTATATCTCACAAAGGGGACATCCTCCTTTGTTGCAATAGTGCAATCAGGACATGGATATTCAAAAATTTCGTTTCAGTAAGTAGGAAAAAATTTAAGTAAGAAAATCAAGTTGATTGGTAGCTTCAAGAACTTCCGCCATTTTGAAGGATTCCAAACTGCTGGGAGTTATCTGTATTCATCGGGTTCAGGGAATAATGAATCAAGGTCGTCTCATTGTGCGTTTGGATGACCTCTGGTGGACTAAACTTCTCCTTGTTGAAGCTATCAAAAAACTGTCGGAATAAATCATTGTTTTGTTTGCTTTTGATTTTCTTCGCTGTTGTCCACAGTAGCTGTAAACTATTCAATGGAATAGTCAAGGCCGGTATATATAAATGTATAGTCATCATCAGATTCAGCTGCTGGTTCTTAAAGTCCAAACAAAAAGGCTTTCTAAAGTATCTGCATTCCTCCTATAAACCATCCTTTGCTGTTGGCTGACTTGAGTCTAAACCTTGATTTTACATCCACTGGAATTCGTTTTTAATCCCTGAATCATTCACACTCATTCCAGTTTGGACCGGTAGCTTGATATGCATTGGTACTATAACCCAGCTCCCAGTAGTTTCATCATGTAAACGATCCATTTGACTGGTATTTTATTGGCATATCATCTTTTTTTTTTGTGGTATCTGAATTTGCCCATTTCTTTTGAGCTTTCAAGTTGAGTTTGATAAACTGTCTCTGCGTTTGTAACTCATGATCTGATCTTGCATATTAATCCGTCTGCGGGAAATGCATCTTGGCTGACTTCTCGACATCCATAGATATGCAAGGCCTGAGATTAGGGTATGGATTTCTGTGCGTTTCATTATATGCAATTAGTTGTTTCATCATGTCATATGACTCATAATCTCGCAGTTCTGGATCAGAGCGCATCAGCTTCTGGATATGGATAAATGTTCTCTCTCAATGAAAAGTGTTTGATAGACATAGTTCTCTAAACACGTTCATCCCAAATTTTATCCATTTTGGTCATAAATTTCAGAACTGTTGTGTTTCCAGAATCCTTTATTGTTTGGATCTTATCGATAATCTGCATAGATGATTTCAATGTAGGTATATACTTGACCTCTAACTTGGCATTGAGCTTGTTATAAATATCAACTTCTATCGGATTTTGCTTGTTATGCCAAGTTGATGGAACAACAGTCATTCCATCTTGGCCTTTAGTCAGAAGATCAATTGAATGGTGCAGGGGTTCAGAAATGCCGTGCGAAACGATGTCCAGTGCTGCCTGCTGGTGGGTGGGCATCAGCCGGTTTCTAAGTTAATTGAATTTTTTGATGAATTCTTACATTGGTATTTCATTGTGTCAAGTATACTGAGATACATGATTTCTTTTTATTACACCAGAGGTATTACTCCAAGTGTATTTGTCGAAGTAGTATCCATATCAGTTTCAGCACTTACTTCCATTTTGCCATTGTAGTATCTTCACTAGCAATTTGCACAAGAAGTGAAAAATTCTGAATGAAAGAATACGGTTTCCAATTGCATATATTGTTAAGACTTGATCTCCTTGCTGAAATGTTTGAAACCTTTCTACCCTAGAAAAACGCAAGGTCTCTATACCTGTGTCTTCATTCTAACAAATACTTCTGACTATCCTTTTCTCTATAGCTTCCATACCACCTATAAACAAATACCATTGTCTTGGCAACTGCTGCAGCTCTCCATCTCCCGATCCTTGAATTATTTTCACCAACATTAGATTATACTCAAACTATTGTTATTCTTTATAATATCAACCCCACTCAATCGGCATCCAGACCGGTGATATCGTTTCGTTCTTGTAACGTCTACACAAAAAGCCTTCGTACGATACAGAATAGCTTAACTGTTCGGTGTGGCACATTCTCAACCTACAGTAGGCAGCCACTGTGCTGTTTGGTCAATGAACTCTCCAGCTTTGTTTTTCAGAGCGATTCATTGTCCATCTGCTTTTGGAAGAATGTAGCTTTATTATTCAGAGCGGTGTATTCTCTAGCTTTGTGTGGTAGAGAGACGATGTGCTATTCAGAGAAGTGCATTCTGTCACTTCGGTAGAGAATAGATTCAGCATTGTAAGTAGAATACTTTCTAGCATCATCTGGTGGAGAGTAGGATAGCAATGCAAAGCAGTGCATTTTCTAGCTTCGTGTGGTAGAGAGTAGCTTTACAATCGAGAGTTTTACATTCTCTAGCTTGTGCGGCACTCTCTGTAATGAGTGATAGCTGTTGACATCTTAATTGGATATGTTCCAAGTGATTGTGTATGTCCCAGCTCCATAGGCATTATATTATTTTTAACACCTTTTAAACTGTGGTGGCTGGTTGTATGGCTATTGTTTTGTTTTCTAATTTGGGTTCTGTCAGATCCTCATCACCATCATAGTTTTTTCCACAGTGATACTTGTAGTGGAGGTTATACTCATTATAGGAGATTTTATTGTCATCCAGAGATCTGAGCAGTTGTTGCTTATATTCTTGGCTCTCCCACTCCAATAGTTCAACTTCTTCTTTATACACTGTTATAATCAATTTGAACCAAGCTTCTCAGACATTGTTGTATTCGACTTGTACATCAGATGTGATGATAGTCTGGTCTGGGGCTGTAGGCTGTGCCATCACTCAAGCTATTGTAAATAGAGGCATTTTGAAGAATTATTCAATCATATTGACTGATAGTAGTTCAGGTATGATCTCTTTCTTCTCATCCAGTTCAGCAGTTGAGGTCTCGGTAAATCTAAGTAAGTTGGAGATTCGCTGATCGTGACTGACAATCGATGATGAATATGATTAGTCAGACCCCAGTGTTTTGTATTAAGTGGAAGAGCATGCTCTGGGGAGTGTTGAAGCCAACCTATGGAGTGAGTCTAGTCTGATAGGAAGTAAAATGATCTGACTGTTGTTCAGGGTATTTCCTGGCAGGTCTGGATAGCTCAGGAGTCCAAACCAATCTCTGTAGGGCTATAGTAACTCACCCTTGTTCTTTTTTGATAATTCTTAGTTGTCAAGTCATGCAAGGGTATAGTAATAGCTTTCATTGCTACATTTTGGTTGGGGTATTTGATGAGATGTTTGGAAATATATACTAAGTTAGCATTTAAAAAGAGACCTTGCATTCCATGTTTTTGGAATTTGATCATGATGTAGGCTGATCCTTTGAAGAGAAACGATTTGAAGCAGCTGGAAGGTAGCTATTATTGACTTAATTCAAATGAGACTAGCGATACCTGGCTGTTGGCAAGCGAAATCTTGGTGAAGCATTTAACAAATGATTGTGATATGGATTGACTTTCTTTGATCAAATATTGTAACACTGGGCTGTTGAAAAGTACAACCTTTACCAAGTCTGTCAAAAATGATTGCAATACCAATTGACATTCATTGACTGATTACAGCAATGCTTAACGGTTGGAAAGTAAACACTTAACGAAGCTTGTCAATGACTATAGCAAAGAGGTTGGGAATAAAAAATTGAACATTCAGCTTGTACTCTGAGGATCCCTGCTGGGGTCATCAGATTGTTGAAAAATCGTTCTTTAGAGATAAAGACAGCAGTTTTTCAGCAATATGAAAGGATGATTATTTTGTATCAAAGGAAAATCTAGAATAAGGTATGACCAGAACTTTGAAACCACGCTACACCCAATCCTGCCAAACACACCCACAGAGCCTCAACTTCGAAGTGACAACCTGATATCACTCGACACATCATAGTCGTTGGAATGGTTGTCAGAGTACGTTATCAGTTGCCTTGGGTTAGGTTGGCGATCTGTTGTGTATTTAGCTCTGTGTCATCTTAGACTTAGACAATCAATCACTTCACTGACAGTCAGTTCTGTTATTTTGATTGATGAAAAGAACCTTGATTGCATTAAGGTCTAGAGAGTAGACAACCTCTATATATATACTAGTGTCGCGACAAAGAAAAGCCCTGGGCAATAACCCAAAGACAAACAAAAAAGACACAAACATTCTAGATACTCCAAACAAAGAACAGACATTTCCGTGGCCTTCCGGCCTTTTAGTCATGATCATACAAGATCCTGATGTATATATGCAACCCGTCCCCTCTTCCTATAGTTCGTAGGAAGACCAAATGATATCTCTGGTGCCTCATTAAAACCCTCCTCCTTAGTGACTGCGGTAGGTAGGAAAGAGTGCATCCGTCGCCTGATAAGGGACGGCCATCCCAAAAAGGAAGAAACCCATAGTATCCGTCCAAAAACAAAGTGAAAGAACCTTAAATTTAACCTTAAATCTACCTCCTCCGTTTCGAGTGTGCACATCCACTAAAGTCGTGGATCCATTACCACAATCCCATTGCTTTGGTGAACTTTTGATGTTTATCTCTTGCAAGTGCTTTAGTGAAGATGTCGCTGTATTTTTTTAGTTGAGATCCAAGAGTAGTTGACGATGCCGCATTCGTGGATGTCGGCTGTTGTGGTAGCAAACGTCGATATGCTTGGTTCTAGCCTTTATAACGCCTTCAGTGATGTGTGCCGGGCTCTTGAGAATTGCAATAGATCGGAGAGGTTCAAGATTTTCGCCGAGGTCTTTGTGCAGTTGAAGTAGCCAGCGAGCCTCCTAGAGGCTTCCGAGCAAGCATGTATTCAGCCTCGAGAGTTGAAGTTGCGACTAAGTCCTGTTTTCGTGATTGCCATGAGATTGGGCCGTTGGAGATGAAGATATGTCCGCCTTGTGATTTTCGATCGGCACTATCGGAAGCCCATTCGGAGTCGGTATATCCGTAAGTGAATTCTGGCCGTATAGTGGAGTCGGTGGTTCTTGGTGGCTTTGAGATATCGTAAAACTCTTTTGGCAGCTGTGAGGTGAGTGTTGTACGCTTGGAATTGTATCGACTAAGAGCGGCCACTGCAAAAGATATGTCGGGCCTGGTGGCTAGGGCGATGTACATTAGAGAGCCGACAATTGCTTGATATTCCCTGGGATCAACTTCCCCTCGTCTGGCTCAACGAGGTCTAATTTGACTTCATCGTCGAGTGGAGTTAAGGCATTATGGGCATTTTCCATGTGAATCGTTTGAGAATCGAATCAATGAAGATCCTTTGGCAGAGGCTAATCGAGCCGTTTTCTTGATGGATTTCGATGCCGAGGAATTGGCGAGCCGGCCGAGGTTGGTGATCTTAGACTTCTGCGAGCTTCGCCTTGATTATTTCGGCATCTTTTGCTGCAGTCGGTGCGTAGGCCAATAGCATGTCGTCAACGTAAAGGAGCAGAAGAATATCACCGACATTGCGTATGTAAAGATTGGGATCGGTTTCCGATTGGATGAAGTCTAAAGAGAGTAGAAAAGCGTTTATATGTCGGTACCATAGTCGTGGTGCTGTTTCAGTCCATAGAGAGCCTTGTTTAGACGTACGATCCTACCTGCGAAAGGCCATCCTTCTGGGAGTTCCATGTGGATTGTGTTATCGTCGACTTCGGATTTAGGAATGCGGTGACGACGTCAAGATGGTCGATGATCCAGCCCTCTCGTGCAGCAAGGCTTATAAGGAGTCTGAAAGTCGTTAATTTACCAGCAGGGGAATACCTCTCACCATGGTCTGTTTGTTCATAGCGTATGATCACTAGCCTGGCTTTGTAACATGTTGACCCATTGGGATTCGTTTTGTCCTGAACACCCATTTGGAGCCATTCGGCTTGGGCGGAGTAGGATCGTTGCGATTGAGATGTGAATCATTGATTGTTGTAAAGGTCTCATTTCGTTGAATTGAATTGGCTTCCTCATGGATTGCTGCTTCCCATTCGTGTTTCAATAGCCCTGTCATAGCCTCATCGTATGTTTGGGGATCATCATTGACTGTAGTTGATGTTTGAGCACAGTGTATCAGTTCAGAGATATTGACTTGTGCTGTTGTTGAGCTTCTGGTAACTCTATAAGTTGATACAATCGGTGGGGCTTTTGGCTTCTTTTTAGCCATGATGGTTCGTCGCACAGAGTTGAGCTGCCTTGGCATACTTCTATTTGTAGTTATCTTGTCTCTAGATGGGGCTTGGTCATGGAATCGAGAGTCCACTGGCGACTACCAGTTAGCACATCAGTATATGTATGGGTATGGGCGTCCTCGTCAGGAGACATATGTGTAAGGCCTACTTCTCCATCACATGCAGCAGGTGGGCTTCGGTCTCCCTGCCCATCAATATTGTGCCCAGTTGTGTGTGTTGGGAGACGGGCGTCAGCTCCAGCCGTATGATCGGGGGTGACATTTCAACTTCCAGTACGGCCGTGAGAGATGCTGTCACCTGCTCTACTCTCTCCAGTGCGGCCGTTGATCATCTCCTCATCCGTTCCGCTAGAATCTTTGTCAATTATCTCAGTATGCACTTCTTCTTGTGGTAGATCAAATATATCAATTTCGGAAATCTGTGCATGTGTCCGATGTTTTCTTTTTAGAGATTTCCGGCATGACATGTATGTATTTCTTGCTGCGTCGGAGATGACATCTGATTGAGTTCTTATCGTCTTAAATTCTGGATCCCAGATCCTCCATGTAGTGGTACTATGATGTACATGACCGACCATCATACAGCCAGGTTTAGATCATGGGCCGAGTTTCTTGTCGATACACTCTCGCTCTGGTATTAATCGACTAACCTGGCATCCGAAATGACAAAGATGATCAAGTGTAGCTTTATAATTCATTGGCTTTCGAGTGGGATCATCATCTGGTTTATTGTATTCCGGTTCTCCGTAGCTGTTGAGCATTTTGCATGGAGTCTCAAATGGAGCCTTGTTGCCATCTCGATTGTCTCTCCTAGTTAGGCCCTGATTCGGCATACGCTGGTGTAGATATATGGCCGTGTTCACTGCTTCCCCCCAGAATTTGTGTGGTGCTTCTGAGTCAAGGATCATAGCTCTAGCCATCTCTGAAATCGTTCTGAACATTCTCTCCATGACACCATTTCCATGGTCAGCATATGGACGGCAGAATTCTAAAGCAGTACCACATGCGGCTAGAAGAATCCGGAACAGCTTGTTATAGAATTCTCCGCCGCCGTTGTTATATCAGAATTGTTATATTTTGTAGCCTTTGATATTTGCGTTGACTTTAGCATGGAAATGCTGATATGAGGCAATGCAAGTTTGTTGTTTCTTATCCGGGAGTAGATAGACTATTGGCAAGCGTGTGTAGTCATCAATGAAGAGAATCTAGTGTAAATGACCTGCCTTTGTCAGAGTTGCAAATGGGCCACTTGTGTCAGAGTGGACTAGTTCGAATGGCTTGGTTACTCATCAAACCTTGGTGTGCATGAATTTCTGCTTATTTTTCGCCTGGGTGCAAACGTCACATATTTGGGAGTTTAAGATCCTGGAGCCGTCAATCAGGCTTTCCATGGAAGCAGGGTGTAGATGGGCCAATCGAAGATGCCACAGGTGGGAGGTAATCAATGATCTGTCTGGTGTGAGAATTGTTGAAGTAGGACCACTTGTGGGCTGGCTTCCACTAGTTTCAGAGTTGAGTGCATCGGCGTACGATTGAAGAATGTAGAGATCTTTCACTCGATTTGCAGTAAGTGTGATTGTGTTCAATGATATGGAGCAGAGGCCTCGTCGAAAGGTAGTGGTGTAGTTAGAGCGGTCAAGCTGGTTGATTGAGAGTAAAGATAAATGAAATGTAGTTGTATAGAGTGCTTTCAGTCATAAAGTAGTCGATTTCTGTGATGTGCCAATGTGACCATAGTGGGTAGCTATTACCGTTGTATCATCTCTGAGTTTAATGGAGATTGGAGATGCCAGTCTTTCACACGAAACGAACCAGTTACGATCCTTACACAAGTGGTGAGAAGCATCCGAATCTACGATCCAGGTTGTAGAGGTAATTGTGGAGGATATAGCATTTGCGGTGGAAAGGGCGACATATGCAGTATGGCCGATTGTGGGTTGTGCGGTGTTGTCAGAGTCGAGGGATAGTCGGAAGAGGACTTGCCACCGGATATTCCGTGCTGGGCCAGTGCTGCATTTGCTTCCGCCATTATGTTGTTACCGCCAGTGATTCATGTTATGACTTTATTTGGGGCGTCACGGCCTCTCTGGCATATGTGGTATTCGGATTTAACATGACCTTGTTTTCCGCAGTAGAATCATAACCTGTCGTCTTCCTTCTTGAAGCCGCCGCTGCCGCTGTATGTGCCGCGCCGCTTGAGGTTCCACAATTCTCGGTGCTATGGTTATTCATTGTACAGTGCAAGCAGGAGTATTCATTACCGTGTTAATCCTTGGTTTCTCCTCCTCGATGTCCTCAGCCTCGCCAGTTGCCACGGCCTCGGCCTTTGTAGCGACCATGTAGGGTGTGAAGGGCCGATCTGGTGGTGGCGTCTTCGATTGCATTGGGGATGTCTGTAGTCCTTCGTCCTCGATTCGAGCGTCCATAACTTCTTCGACTGTTGGAATAGGTGTTTGACGCTGTAAGATTTTACCGTCATGGCATACTACCCTGGCAAAGTGGTATATATGTGTGTGTGAAGTTCATAATCGGAGATGGCTTCGGTTGATCCGGCTAGCTGATGGCGGAAATGTTGGGGCTTATTGTAGTAATCTTGCAATGGTTGATCGTTTTGAGGTCGAGTGGAGCAGAATTTGCGGAGAAGTTCAGTCTGACCAATGAGTGATGTTGTATCATCAAGGAACTCTTGAAGAGTGTGCCACATCATTCATGGGCTTCGCACGCCCAGGAGGTAGGTTATAACCACCAGACAGCAAGAGAGTAGTGTGGTGGTGGCAGCCTGGGTGTCTCAGGCCTTCCAATTGGTATAGTCGATATCGAGTGTCTGCGGTTCGGGTTCTTCTCCAGTGACGTTGTTGTATGCTCCCATGGCTTAGAAAGCGAGTATCATGGTCTCTACCCTTGAAACATAGTTAAGGTGAGTAAGAAGGTGGACCTTACCACATCGGGTCTTGGTGTAGTTTGGGAGGTTGGAGGTTGGAGTGGACATTGTGAGATTTCTTCGTGGTGGTGTTGTGTTTCAATTAGATTGAATGTTTTGATGTTTTAGTATCGTTGCTAGGGTGACGGGGTTTCAGTGGTACAGATAAAGTTAGCTGTCATGATTATAGTGTGAGGAGTAACTAAAAGAGGTACAGAGTGTGTCCGGCAGGGATAATAGATTTTTAGATGATTGTGACTGCCGGGCTTATAACCTGTTACTTAGAGTGATGAAAAGAACCCTTGATTGCATTAAGGTCTAGAGAGTAGACAACCTCTATATATATACTAGTGTCGCGACAAAGAAAAACCATGAAGCAATAACCCAAAGACAAAGGAACAAAGACACAAACATTCTAGATACTACAAACAAAGGACAGACATTTCCGTGGCCTTCCGGCCCTTTAGTCATGATCATACAAGATCCTGATGTATATATACAACAACCACTGTTCAAATCTATGGTGTAGACGAAGTCTAGGTTGATTGATTATCTAGATACAGGTCCAAAGTGAGTGTATATATACAAACAAGAATAAACTTTTACCAAGCAGCTTTTTACCGACTGTGTGAACCTTGAGAGAAGCTGGCCTGGAAGCTCCTAGAATCAATGACCTCTTATTATAACACTTCCTCCTCTTGCTACGATCTGTAGCAAGAAACAAATGACAACAGAACACAATTAAGCGAGCGTATGACTTATGCGCTGCAACTGATCCCATAGCAGCTTCTTCAAAACCCTGAGATGTGAGCAGGGAAAGAATACTACCGTAGCCTGAGGATGGCCATCCATACAAAGTAAAATGCAAAGGAAAAAAAATCTATCGTTTTCAACCTTAAATCAACTTCCTCCAAACCCACTAATGTTGTGTATCTATGCCCTGACTACCACAGACCCATTGCCCTTGTGAACTTTTGGTGCTTCTCTCTCCAAGGGCTTTAGTGAAGATGTCAGCAATGTTTTCGTTCATTAATGAGTTATACACACCGATGTCTTCATGCAATGTCCCCACGAAGCATTCTGATTGGCGGAGAAACACGTTTCCGTTTAGGCTATTTGAGGCTCACGAGTTCGTGGCCTCTGATTGGTCTTCACGTCGTACAGAATCTGCTCGACGTCACACACTCGACGTCACACATCTAGCTAGCTAGAGCCGCAACTCCACCGTCACTATTGTATACTCTGAGGCGTCAATTACGATCGCTGCGACCATATTCGTGCCATCTTTTATCTGCTACCCTTCATTTTGTAGTTAACTCTCAATGTTGTGTATCGATAACTAACTGCTCGACCTCACTTATCTAGCAAGCTAGAGCCGCAACTCCATCGTCCCTATTGTATACTCTGAGGTGTCAATTAGGATCGCTGCGACCGTATTCGTGCCATCGTTCCTTTAATCTCTATTTCCGGTCCGCTTTGAAACATTTTGAAATCACGAGAATATCTGCACTTGCTTATCGCGGTTAGGTATTCCTGATGGCTTTCGAACTGTATATCGTGTTTGTCGCCGGATCGACGTTCTTGGTTGATTTAGCTTCAGCCTAAATTTGACAACATGTAGTAGCGGAGGCTTTCGAACCGTACATCGTGTTTATCGCCGGATCGACGTTCTTGGTTGATTTAGCTTCAGCCTAAATTTGTCAACATGCGATAGCGGAGCATAATCGTCGCCCGCCTGTCGTTAGTTTAATCCCTATTCCGGCCGACATTGAAACGATTGACGTAATGAGAATATCTGCACTTGCTTATGCATCGTGTTTGTCACTGAATCGACGATATCGAGTTTTGTAATGTCGTCGGTAGCTTATCATCGTTCGTCTGGCGCTTCGTTTGTGGCATAATGGGGGCATCAGCATGCCATGTGCCCATCCTGCTTCACCGCTTTATCGTTGTGTGTGCTCTGTGCCTCCTCCTCCGTTGTATATACCTTCTTCTGTGCTGCACAACTTTATTTCAACGCTGATGGTCACCTCTGTCATCTTGCTGTTTCCTGACGATTTTTGAGTTATAAGCATGGAATTGCTCTGCCGTATGTTTCCTTTTCAAATGACATTTGCTCTGCTTTACTACATTTCGTTTGCTCAATCAACAACTGCTAACTCCTACCAAGCTTTGCTCAATCATTACCAGCTATTTTCGCTCAATCAACAGCCGCCAGTTCCTACCTAGCTTTGTCCGATCACCTTTTGCTATCTTTGCTCAATCAATAGCCACCAGCTCCTACCTATCATTGCTCAATCACCACCAGTCATCTTCGCTCAATCAAATGGCCATCTTCTTCCCCTTTCCGTCGTGTTTCATTCTCGCCCGACCATCGGTTTTCGGTTTCCGTACTCAACACTATAAGCACTTGGAATGTCCATGTCGAGCACCCAGCCAGCCCGTCCAGATCGTATTGAACCAGCCCATCCAGATTGTGACCAGCCAGCGGTCAGCCAGCCTGTCCAGATCGTGTCTAGCCTACTGAGAGCCAGACCTACTCGATCGTCTCGAGCCAGCCCAGACCCAGCCCGTCCAGATCCACTCCAATCAGCCGAGAGCCAGTCCGTCCAGATCGTGTCCTGCCAGCCGTGAGTTAATCGGTCGCCTGCTGATCGGGAGTGAGTCTCTCGATCCACATCGGTGTCGCCTGTTGCTAATGTGTGCCCGATCGCCTGCGTGAGTCCCTCAATCCACATCGGTGTCGCCTGTTGCTAACGAGTTGATAGCCGGTGAGTCTCTCGATCCATATCGGTGTCGCCTGTTGCGAACGTGTGCCAGATAGCATGCACTGATACCGAGTGAGTCTCTCGATCCACATCGGTGTCACCTGTTACTAACGAGTGCCCGATGGCCTGCTCTGATAGCCGGGATCAATAACTCTCCTACCCAGCTTCCCTCGCTCACCACCAGCCAGCTTCGCTCGATCAAAAACCACCATCCCCTGTCCAGCTTCGCTCGATCACCACCATCTTTATTCGATCAATAACCGCCATGTTCTCTCAATCACCACCATCTTCTCTCGATCAACAACCGCCAGCTCCTACCCAGTTTTACTCGCTCACCACCAGCCAGTATCGCTTGATCATAAGCCGCCATCTCCTACCACGCTTCGCTCAATCACCAGCCGCCAGCTCCTACTCAGCTTTACTCGAACACCACTAGCTATCTTTGCTCAATCAACAGCCACCAGCTTCTACCCAGCTTCTCTTGATCACCACTAGCTGTCTTTGTTCAATCAACAGCCGCCAGCTCCTACCTAGCTTCGCTCAATCACCACCAGCCAGCTTTGCTCAATCAACAGCCGCCCTCTCCTACCCAGCTTCGCTCAATCACCACCAGCCAGCTTCGATCAATCACAGCCAGCCAGCTTCGCTCAATCAATAGCCGCCAGCTTCGCATGATCACCACCATCCATTATTGCTCGATCAACAGCTGCGCTCAATCACCACCTGCCAGCTTCATTCAATCAACAGCTGATAGCTCCTACACCGCTTTGCTCAATGATAACCGCCAGTGTGTACTCAGCTTCGCTCGGTCACAACCAACTATCTTCGTATGATCAACCACCTCCAGCTTCTACATAGCTTCGTTCGATGATCACCAGCTACCTTCGCTCAATCATCACCCAGCCAGCTTCACATGATCATCAACCGCCAGCTTCATTCAATCATCCCCCACCCACTCTAAATCTGCTTCACTTTATTAACTCTACAGCCAGCTCACAGCCAGCTCGCAGCCAGCTTCGTTTGATTATCATCGCACTCCAAGTCCACTTTGCTTGATTAACTCCGGTCAGCTCCCAGCCTGCTTCGCTTGATTATGACCAGCCAGCTTTGTTTGATCAACACCTGCCCTCTCCAACTCCACTTCACTCGATTAACCACAACTCCGCAGCGGGCATGTTGAGAAAGCATGGATGCAGGGGTGGCGGAGTCAAGACAATATATACAGGGCTGCACTGGTAGATAGACAGATAAGCCATTTTGGCACGATGTAATTAGAATCAACCTCTTTCTGTCTCTCTCTTTCTTTCTTCGAAAGCCCACAAAGTTAGTGGATTCGTGATGACCTTTGTTCGTTGGGAATCTTTATTCGCTCCTCCATCTACCCGGCTATCGGTTCGACCAATTAGGTTGCTTGCGTCCAGCCAATGCGAATGTGGCGTACAGTGTGACGTCAGTAAGCAAATGCTGCGTCTGTAGTGCCAGGGTACGACGAGTCTCAATTGGAGAGCGATGGCTTTTGCAAGAGAAATCTAAGTCTAAGTCTAAGTCCTTACCAGCAATCAGTTCGACCAATTAGGTTGCTTACGTCCAGCCAAGACATGAATATAAGCAAATTTTTCGGCTGCAGTTAAAATATGGGCGGCGAAGCCGCCTCCGTTGCTAGTAAACACCCAGGAATAGTCAAGGATACTGCGTTCGTGGACGCGTCAACTGCGGTGATAGCAAACATCGATATGTTTTGGGAGGGCTTTGATCATTCCCTCGGTGATATGAGAGAGTGCTCCTTGAGAGTCGCAGCAAATAGGCAGTGGTTCGACATGCGGTTAAGATCCTTGTGATGTTGAACTAGCCATCGGCCTTCTCTGGAGGACTCCGAGCAGGCAATATACTCGGCTTTGACAGTAGAGGTGGCGACTAAGTTCCGTTTCCGCAATTGCCACGAATTCGGGCTATTGGAGGTGCAGATATGCCCTTCTTGTGATTTTCGATCGGCACTATCAAATGCCCATTTGGAGTCGGTGTATCCAATGAGAGTGCTTGGTGCGTCAGTTGAGGCTGTGTAATGTAGACGATAGTTCTTGGTGTTTTTGAGATATCGAAGTACTCGTTTGGCAGCCGTTGAGTGAGTTGTGTAAAGCTTGGAATTGAATCGACTCAGGGTGGCCACTGCAAATAATATGTCGGGCCTGGTGGCTAGGGCGATGTACATGAGAGAGCCGACGATTGCTTGATATTCTTTTGGATCAACTTCCCCCTCGTCAGGCTTTGTGAGGTCTAATATGATTTTATTGTCGAGTGGAGTTAGTGCTCCGTAGGCATTTTCCATATGAAATTGCTTGACAACTGAATTGATGAAGACTTTTTGGCCAATGCTAATCGAGCCATCATTTTCGTGGTAGATTTCGATGCCGAGAAATTGACGAGCCATTCCCAGGTTAGTGATCTTGTACACCTCTGTGAGCTTTGCCTTGATTGCTTTAGCATCTTTTGCTGCAGCTGCAGCGTAGGCCAATAAGATGTCGTCAACATAAAGAAGTAAGAGAATGTCTGTTCGTATGTAGAGGTTCGGATTGGCCTCAGATTGGATAAAGTCTAGAGAGAGCAGGAAACCATTTATGTGCCGATACCATAGCCGTGGTGCTTGTTTCCAGCCGTGCATGGCCTTGTTTAGTCATACGAATTTTCCTGCAAAAGGCCAACCTTCAGGGAGTTCCATCTGGATGGTATCGTCGTCAACTTCGGGATTGAGAAATGTGGTGACGATGTCAGGTGGTCGATGCTCCAACTGTCTCGTACGGCGAGGCTTATGAGAAGTCTGAATGTCGTCAATTTGCCAACAGGGGCGTACGTCTCACCGTAGTCTGTTTGTTTGTAGCCTTTAATTAGTTGCCTGGCCATGTACCTCGACGACCCATCGGGGTTTCTTTCAGTCTTAAAGACCCATTTCGAGCCAATTGGATTGGTTGCATTGGAATTATCGCTGCGATTGTGTTGTAGATTAGTGATTATGGTGAAGATCTGATTGTGTTCAATCGACCTGGCTTCTTCGAGGATCGCAGTCTTCTGTTCGTGCTGCCGTGGCCCCGACATGGCCTTATCGTAAGATTGTGGGTCATCGTTAACTACAATCAATGCTAGAGCAGTGTATATAAGTTCAGACACATTGACTTGTGCATTTGCTCTAGCTGAGCTTTTTGTGACTCTATCGGTCGCTATGATCGCTGTAACTTCCTTTGCAGCCGCGATGGTCCTTCGCACAGAGTATATCTGCCTGCGTATGCTTCTATTTGTGATTACCTCGTCTCTAGATGGGGCATGGTCATGAGAATCGAGTATTATATTTGCGTGGGCATCCTCGTTAGGAGCCATGTGTGTAAGGTCTGTGTTTTCTTCCGCACCTGAAGCAGGTGCGCTTCGGTCTCCCTGCCCATCCTGTGTTTGCCCAGTTGTGTGTGATGGGAGACCGGTGTCAGCTCCAGCCGTATAATTGGGGGCAAATTTTCCACTTCTGGTGCGGCCATGAGAAATGCTATCACCCGCTGTACTCTCTCCAGTGCGGCCGTGAGCCATTTCCTCATCCATTCCACCAGGGTTGATATCTTTGTCAATTATCTCCATGTGTACATCTTCTTGTGGAAGATCAAATATGTCAATTTCAATGGTCTCTTCAGGCATCTCCAGCCTGTTATCATCATGGTGTTTTCTTTTTAGTGATTGTGGGCATGATACATATGCATTTCTCTCCTCATCAAAGATGACGTCGGATTGTGTTCTTATGGTTTTAAATTGCGGATCCCAGATCCTCCAAGTAGTAGTACTATCGTGTATGTTCTAGTCAGTTCGTGGAGGATGTTGCTCCGTGGAGTGACCGGTCAACCCATGGAATAACTGGGCTCCATGAACTGACCGGTCACTTCATGGAGTCTACCACAATTCCGTGAACTGACCAGTCACTTCATGGAGCCATGGCTGGATGTTCTAGTCAGTTCGTGGAGGATGTTGCTCTGTGGAGTGACCGGTCAACCCATGGAGTAACTGGGCTCCATGAACTGACCGGTCACTTTATGGAGTCTACCACAACTCCGTGAACTGACCAGTCACTTCATGGAGCCATGGCTGGACAGACAAAAATGACAAAATGTCGGTCTAATTAAGTCTGCGAATGTTTGTCCAATCACAAAGAGATATATTTATGTAATATGCAAAATTCGTTGCTCTTTCAATTCCCGGTCTTTGAGTTACAATATCTTTAAAATTCATAGAGCGGCTTTAAAAACACACCTAAAAACCGCCGAAAATTGATGTTTTTCCACCACCAATCTATCAATATTAGAAATATGGTAAATTGGGGACCGGGAGTTGAAAGAGCGATGAATTATAAATATTTCATGTATACATAACTTTGCGATTGGAGTAACTGTTAATTTTGGTTGAGCATAATTAGCACTGGTCAGTTCATGGATCCGTGATCTGACTGGTTCATTCGTGGAAGGTGGGACTCCATGAACTGACCAGTCACTCCACGGAGCAACAAACTCCACGAACTGACTAGAACACTGGACAGACAAAAATGACAAAATGTCGGTCTAATTAAGTCTGCAAATATTTGTCCAATCACAAAGAGATATATATATGTAACATGCACAATACATTGCTCTTTCAATTCCCGGTCTTTGAGTTACAATATCTTTTAAATTGATAGAGCGGCTTTAAAAACACACCTAAAAACCGCCGAAAATTGATGTTTTTCCACCACCATTCTATCAATATTTGAGATATGGTAAATTAGGGACCGGGAGTTGAAAGAGCGATGAATTATAAATATTTCATGTATACATAACTTTGCGATTGCAGTAACTTTTAATTTTGGTTGAGCATAATTAGCACTAGTTAGTTCATGGATCCGTGATCTAACTGGTTCATTCGTGGAAGGTGGGACTCCATGAACTGACCAGTCACTCCACGGAGCAACAAACTCCACGAACTGACTAGAACAGTGTATATTACCGACTATCATGCAGCCGGGTTGAGATCGTGCGCCGAGTTTCCTATCGATACGCCACAACTCTGGTATTAATCGGCTGACATGGTATCCGAATCGACGGAGGTGGTGGAGAGAAGCTTTATAATTTTGTAGTTGTCGAGTAGGATCATCAGGTGGTTTGTCAAATTCCGGCTTCCTGTAGATATTGAACAGTATGAATGGAGTATCATATGGAGCCTTATAGCCGTCTCGATCGTCTCGATTCGTTAGGCTCTGGTTTGGCATTCGCTGGTGCAGATATACGGCCATGTTTACTGCTTACCCCCAGAATTCGAGTGGTGCTTGTGAGTCGAGCATCATGGCTCTTGCCTTCTCAGTGATTGTTCGGACCATTCTCTCCGCAACACCGTTTTTTTGGTGGGCATAAGGAGGGCAGAACTCTAGTGCAGTGCCGCGTGAGCCCAGTAGCATTCGGAAGAGCATATTGTCGAATTCTCCTTGGCCATTATCGAATCGGAATTGCTGGATTTTGAAGCCTCTAGCATCAACCTTGTTCTGGAAATAATGATATGCAGCAATGCATGTTGCTTGCTTCTTATCAGGAAGTAAGTTGACAGTCGTCCAACATGTGTAGTCGTCGATAAAGAGAATATTGTGCAGGTGGCCTGCTTTCGTCAGAGTGCCGAAAGGGCCGCAGGTGTCGGAGTGAACGAGTTCGAAGGGCTTGGTTGTGCGAGGAACCTTAGTGCCAATAAATTTTTTTTGTGTTTTGCCTGAATACATATGCCGCACAATTGGGAGTCTAAATTGTCGGAACCGTCGATAAGAGTTGTCATCGCTGTGCAGTGTAGATGGGCCAATCGACAATGCCATAGCCGGGAGGTTATTAGGGATTTGTTAATTGATTCGGAGGATTCGGCTGGAGGTGCGGGAGTATCTGTGATTGAAGGTGCACTTGGAAATGCGGAGGGTTGAATTGTGGACTGGTTTAGGCCGGTTGCGGAGGTGAGAGCACTGGCGTGAGATTGGAGAAAATAGAGATCCCCAACTCGATTGGCAGTAAGTGTGATTCAGTTCAAGGGTATGGAGCAGACGCCACGTCGAAAGGTAGTGGTGTAATATGAGCGATCGAGCTGGTTGATTGAATGCAAAGATAGACAAAAAGTAGGTATATAGAGTGCTTTTAGGTGTAAAGTAGTCGATTCCTGTGATATGTCAATGAGGCGATGATGGGTGGCGATTACTGTCGTTTCATCCCCGAGTTTGATTGACATTGGAGATGACAATTTTTTTTATGAAATAAAGGAGCAGCGATCATTGCACATGTGATGAGAAGCTCCTGAATCGACTACCCAGGGTGTCAAAGTTGCTGCAAATGGGAGTGCGTGGGCGTTTGTTGTGGAGAGTACATTGGATGCGGTATGGCCAATGGTGGCTTGGAGATGACCGCCAGCGGTCTTATCATTGTTGTCGGATAGTCAAAAGAGGTCTCCTTCTCCAGCGGAGATGCCGTGCTGGGCCTGTGCTGCATTTGCATCAGCCGTCTTTTCGTTGCTGTGTCGTTTGGTGATTTTATTTTGGGCGTCGCGGCCTCGCCGAAAAATATGGCATTCAGCTCTAATATGTACTGGCTTGCCGCAGTAGAAACAGAGCTTTTCTTCGTCTTTCCGATTGAAGCCGCCGCTGCTGCTGCAGTTGAATCGTTTGGGAATGCCGCAGTTTTCGGTGGTATGGTTATTCATCCTGCAGTGTGAGCAAGTATACTCCTTATCGTGTTTATTCTTGTTTTCTCCTCTGTTTCCACTGTGGTTTCGATTGTTGGTACTGCGCCAGCCGCCACGACCCCGGCCTCGGCCTCGATAGCCACCTCAAGAGTAAAGTGCTGATCCGGTGGAGGCGTCTCCGATTTCGTTGGCAATGGCCGTGGTGCCTTCGTCTTCCTTTCGAGTGTTCCTGACTGCTTCGACTGATGGAATAGGAGTTAGATTCTGTAAGATCTTGACCATCGTGGCATACTGTTCTGGCAGTGTGGTATATATGTGCGTGCGAAGTTCATCATCGGAGATGGCTTCGGTCGATCTGGAGAGCTGATGGTGGAAATCTCGGAGCTTATTGAAGTAATCTTGGAGTGGTTGATCCTTTTGAGGTCGAGTCGCGCGGAATTTACGGAAAAGTGCAGTTCGACCGATGAGAGTTGTTGTATTATCAAGGTGTTCTTGAAGACTGTGCCACATTATCTGTGGGCTTCGTACGCCCTTGAGGTAGGTTCTAACGTCAAGAGAGCAGAAGAGCAGTATCGAGGTGGCGGCCTGGGCCTCTCGGGTTTTCCAATCGGTATAGTCTATATCAAGTGTCTGAGGTTTGGGTTCTTCTCCGGTGACAATGCTATATGCTTTCATGGCCACAAGAACGAGGATCATGGTCTCTATCCAAGAATCATAGTTAAGATGGGTAAGCAGAGGGACGTTACCCCATTGAGTCTTATTACAGTTTGGGAGTTCGGAGGTTGACATCGTAAGATCTCTTGGTGATGGTGTTGAGTTTTAGTGGGCAGTGTGGGTCAGGGTTTTGTAGGTTCTTGGAGATCGTGAGATATAGATAGAGTAGTAAGGTAGAACTTAGATGATAGCGACCGCCGGGCTCATAACCTGTTCAAATCGATGGTGTAGACGAAGTCTAGGTCGATTGATTCTCTGGATACAGGTCCAAAGTGCGTGTATATATACAAGCAAGAATAAACTTTTGCCAAGCAGCTTTTGGCCTACTGTGTGAACCTTGAGAGAAGAGGGCCTGGAAGCTCTTAGAATCAATGACCTTTTATAGTAACAACCACAACCTCAGTACTTGGCATCTCTGCCCAGCCTCTGAATCTTCATGTTATATAAACGCGTAGATTCTCCCTGTAGATATTTCAATAGACTTCGTCTGCATATACAATTTGACATGTTATGAGCCCGGTGGCCGCTATCTAAATTCTATCTCACATTCAAAAAAGCTTTCTCAACTCTAACCCACAGCTCCTGCCAAACTCAACATGATTATCGCCCCACGTCTTTACTTCTAACACCTCCTCCGACCTCGAACATGACTACTAATTCGTTCAATTCTGATTATGTCCTTATCCCAATGCTGACCGATAAAAACTATTCTATTTGGAGAGAGAGGAGCATCACTCTAGGTTCACTACTCAAAGTAGTGTCCTTACTCAGTTCAGGCCTTGCTTAGATTGTGGCGGGTTAGGAGCTTCACTCAGAATGTGGAAATAATGAAAGACAGTGTTCTCAACCGTCCCGTCCTAGCATATGAATGACGGCTGGACGGCCGTTGTCTGCCGATGACGGCGTTTTTGCCGTCTCCGGCCGACATCCACCGTCCCCAGCCGACATTGGGCGGTTACAGAATACCGAGTGCTAAGCTCGCGATGTGATGTGGCACAGTGACTGCGCAGCGTTAAAGCCACATCAAGTGGCGAGCTTAGCACTCGGCGACATGAGTATATTTAGATAATTTACAATCATGATTGATAACCGAGTCCTAATTGCACAGGACAAGGGTTACAAATAGATGTTTTGATGGGATTATGTTTTATGTACACTGAGAAATCAACATCCATGGATGTCGGTAGTTGACGGCCGGGGACGGTGAAAACGCCGTCATCGGCCGTCCTAACCGTCCGTCACCGTCCTCCTCCAAAAAGACGGCGCCGTTTCCGTCCTGCCCTAGGACGGACGGCGTTTTGCCGTCCCGTCCCCGTCCTAGGTGAGGACGGACGGACGGGACGGTTGAGAACACTGATGAAAGATTCACTTAATGATGCTAAACGAAAAGAATTGGTTTTCCAATGTGTATATGTTCTGTACGGTGAGCAACCCGTAACGGCTTGCCATCTGGAGCATTCCGGGCCACAACATGGGGATGGTTTGCATCTTGGAAGTCCATCTGCGACCCTTGAAGTTCTTCCTGCCCCCGGACTATGTTTAGATGCTTGGAAGTACAAAAAATAAACCCTGCTCTGAGCACCCTAGAGGTTTCACGGAGATGATAAAGTGGCAAGTGGTAAGTGGCGAGTGAGTAATCATGTATGAGTCTTCTTGGTGGCTCAGTGCATCGGCGACCTCACTCAGAACATTCTTAGCAGCCTGATGGCCCAGGCAAAATCCTGAGTCAACACTCATCTCACAGATATATCAGCAGTGGAATTGGAAGCTAGAAGATGAAAATGAAGACAGAGCGGCCAAAAATTCCGTGTTCCTGTAATGGCGGAGGCCGAGTGATGGCCGAGGGCTGAGGCCGGGTAACCGCCCAGTACATAGACACTTCGCGGGAGTGCAATTGCACTCCAGCGATCATACCTTACAATGATATGACTTCATCACTTATTCTCGTGTGCAACCGTATCTACCCTTACTCTGGAGTACGGTGCCGTACCGGCCCGTACCCGTCCTTACACTATGATCGCTGTTCAGAAATTGGATACGTTTCGCATGCGGAATTCGTGATCAACCCCTTTTTTCCAACGCGTCACTACACGTACAAAGACATAAAAAGAACTCGAAAAACAAGCAATTATACACTCAATTCCTTTAGAGAAGTCATCTAGAACTGAATTCTATGTCGCTAACCTTTGTGAGCGCGAGAAAACTACAGGCATCGGTCGTGGGCTACCGGCCGAGGCAATTAACTGATCACCGGAACCCAGCGGTTCTGTGGATGTCGAAATCAGAAACAAGCAGGAAATCTATACCGATCACGATGCCGAAGATCACAACCTCACCTGCGATGATCACGATACTCGAAGAGAGGATTACGATTGGCATCCCGGAGGTGCTGGTGGATACACACTAGTTTCGCAGGAGCGATAAGTATCGATAAGTTTACTATCCAATTGACCTGGTTGACGCTTGCAGAGACCATTCCAAGAAGATTCAGACGTTAATCGTTCCTTGAAACGCATTACCGGCCACGATGTTCTTACCCCCGACATTACGTTCACAAGATCGTTCAACGAGAGAAATCGTATACAAACGATCAATCAATTAGTCGGAAGACTAGGGAAGGCTGCGGAGCCGTATCAAAAACGCGTCGATTCATCCACGAACGATCGAGTCTGACCAAAGATATACGCATTCGATCAAGCTCATTTCACGATTACCTTTTACGGAACGGAGCGGAAGCTCTGAAACGCAGTTATAAAGTGTCGAGATTACACAAGCACGGAAGTGCATCTACAGAGAACGATTGAACTAGCACGGAAGTGCATCCATCTACGGCGAATGATTAAACGAGCACGGAAGTGCATATACGGAGAAAGATTACACGAGCACGGAAGTGCATCTACGGAAAATTCATATATGGAGAATCATGGCACATACGATCGGAAGATCGCAATTACCGCTCTACCGGACATTAGATTTATACATGGTGGATCACTGGTTCATCGAGAATCGATATCAATGCAACTTCCCCACCCGACGGAAATCCAAGACGAAAGCAATGCGAAAAACCCAGGAAAGTCGAAAGATCATGACGCCGCCCAAGGCCATGGTCGACACTCAAGAACCAGCTGGAGACTTCCAGACATTGCCCGAGACTTACAAGCACTGAGATTTGATAAATATACCCAAATTGAGTTATTGACGGTAGCAGAGACCATTTCGAGTTGGTTCGGAAGTCAATCTGTCTTGAGACACACGTCACCGGCCATGATGGCCATCCATGAGAAGACCTTGAAACACGTTCGACGAGAGCAATCACGTACGAATGAAAGAATGAGACTAGTCGAAAGTCAATCGAACATGAATAGCCAGCGAATATCACTCTTATACATCAATTCATTGGTTCTATGATTATTACCGCTGAACGCATTGATTCCTCCCCGAACAATCGAGTCTGACCAGAGTCACCGATTATATACGCATTCGAACAAGCTCACTTGACGATTGCCTCCCAACGAAATGAGCAGAAGCTCTACTCCACCATTCTACGGGCGAAGTGCACCGGCGGAGGAGGACTACACCTCTTGTACCTACAATCCAGACCTTCAGTGCAAACAAGGCCGAATGCTATAAGTTTCACCTCCTTTATGGATGATCGAAGCATGAGATTACCGAACATTTGATCGACACTGCCGACGGCAATTGCGATCGTAATTACACTTCTACGAAACCCCTGGAGACGGTTCGATACTCAATCAGTTTCACAATATGATGATACAATTAACGTAAATATACCGGAAGCGAGACATCCATGAGAAGCGAGACGGCCGGGTAATCGATTGATGACCCCGCCCAACCCCTCTCTTCTCGCCTGTCAGTTTGTCACAACCGTCACAGCTACCGCCAACACCATCACAGTTGCTGCCTGAGCCTTCACGAGATCTAGAATGCCTCGAATAAAGGAGCGATCGAACTTACCAGTGCTAAATCTCGAGCAACGGTATGAGTGTGCACTACAAGGTTTGGAGGATGGGACATTCAAATCATTGCAAAAAGCAGCGGAAGCGTACACCTGCTGCAGAGCGGGCAGTAGTTCGGTGGATTCTTAAATTAGACGATTTCGGCTTCGCTCCACGAATCGACCACCTCATGGGTATGATCAAAGCACTCGCTGCAGATCCCAAAGAGCGTCAGATACCACTTCAACCTGGTCAGAAGTATATTATCGGCAAGAACTGGATTACACGATTTCTCAACCGACATCCTATTCTTGTTACGAAGTTTGCTAGCCGTATCGATCGCCAACGTGCCTACGCAGGTAACCCACGTATTTTGCAAGATCATTTCCGCAAGCTAGGGAAGGTTATTACTGAGAGAAAGATAAAACCAAAGGCTATTACCAATGTGGATGAGAAGGGTTTTGTAATGGGAATTTCTCCTCGTACTAAAGTGATTACAAGGCGGGGGAAGAAAAATCCACGCGTTATTCAAAGTGGTAAGCGCGAATTTATTACCGGACTTGAAGCTGTATCAGCAGATGGCTTTATCTTTCCCCCTTACCTAATCGGCAAAGGTGCAAAGCATATTTTTGACTGGTACAAAAATGTTATGGATGAGGATAAAATGGCACGTTGGGCAGTTTCTCCAAAGGGTTGGACAGATAATAAGATTGGATATGATTGGTTAACAGAGGTGTATGATCCAATCAGTCGCCAGCGTTGTCCTAATGAAACACGACTGCTGATACTGGATGGACATGTATCCCACATCAACTATAAGTTCCTCAAGTACTGTGAACAGAATGACATCGTTGTCTTTTGTCTACCAGCTCACTCAACACATCTTCTGCAACCCCTTGATGTTGTTCTTTTCTCGGCACTCCAGAATTCCTACAAGAAAACAGTAGAGGATTACTTCCGTCTTACCTCTGTTGGTATCAACCGCGACATTTTCTTTCCCCTCTACAAGCAAGCACGAAAGGAGGCCTATACTTTACACAATATACATCAAGCCTTTGCTGCTACTGGAATTCAGCCATTCAATTCACGTACTGTACTTGCAAATGCTAAGGAACGTGCGGCCCTTAAAAAGGCAGCTGAGGACGAAGCTCTTCTAGGTGTTGAGCTGGAAAAGATTCCCTATACCAAGTGTGAACTTCGGCTCCAAACCAACCAAGCACTCCAGTTCCGGTTTTCGAAAACAGCTACCTCCACTACACTATGTGACCTCATCCTGCACTTCTCCCACACAGCAGAGTACTACATGACTGAGGCCGATATTGCCAGAACAGAAAGTCACAATCTGCGAAAAGAAATCCAAAAGGTGCGCCCTAGCAAAAAAGATATGCGACAGCTTGGTAGAGGAAATCTAGCAGGAGTTATGACTGGGGAAGGGATTTTACAGGGCATGAAGGAGCGTGATGAGAAGGATGCAGAAAAACAGGCTAATCGTGCAGCCAAAGCTGCTGCAAAAGCAGCCAAACCTCCAATTACTCCTTATACCAAAAAGCGGCAGGTTCGATTTGAACATGATGGTGCTCCATCTACTATCCCACGGTACCGGCAGTCAGTTATTTCCATCACTTCTGATGCTTCATCAACAGACTGGCACTATCACCCTCGTCCTACTGCCAGCCGCTGCGGTCTTCCTGCAACTCCTACCCAAGCCGTCCATCATCCACCGGTCACCAGAAACGACTCACCAGTGCTGTTATCATCACCACTGTCATCACCACCTCCTTCACCTACACCGCTTGTTGGAAGGCAGTTGCGTTTGCGTAAATGATGGTGATCTAGCCTTCTCTCTACCTGTACCATTGTCTCAAAGCTAACTGGATACCAGCATTCTTTCTCTTTCATTTGGCTGCAGCATTGTATATAGAAATAGGCTTTTTTGGCGGGGTAATTGCAATCGGAATAGCACGGACATCGCGCACGGACGGTGTCTCACTTCTAGTAGATGTCTCGCTTCTCGGAGATTTACGTTATCAGCATACCCGAGATTCACAACTACAATCTTATGGAGCTTCTTCGTCGATGCTTGGTACATCACCAGCCGACCCTGCTTCCATATCAACCTTATTGGTCGGTGCTCGGTACATAACCAGCCGACCCCACTTCCACACCGAGCATCTTCATGCAATTACTACCCGAGGTTGACGAACCAATGGTGAATTCTCATCATACACATATGAATGCGTTTGAGGGGAAGCGGACAGGTGACTGCTACATTCGTGGTGGCACCGAAGGCCTTGCGGGGGTGATAACAGTAACCTCCAAGGGCGCCGTGGGGATCCTAGGCTCCTCCTCCGGCTATTCAATTAATCTCTCTCTACGGACTCCAATCGGTGATCCAGGAGAAGAAGATAAAGTGCACTTGAAAAACATCTCGCGGTGCAATGGGCCCATAGGCCCCTCCTCCGAATATACAAATTCTTGGAGTTACTGCATACGCATGGCATTTGTCGCACGGATTGGGCAATGCTCAGGGCTGCTGGGAGCGACTTTGGACGTCAGACCCTCGGACATACCAGGCGCGACCCAAGCGCTGGACGACGACGAGCAAGGAGCAGCGGCGGTAGTTGCGGCAGAAGAGTTACACATTGACGGTGCTTGAATGACTGCTACCGGCTCGCCGAGTCAAGCAGTGTTCCTAAGCGGCCCGGCCGGCCGGCTGGCTTTTAGCGGCCTGCAGGCCCGGCCCGGCCCGGCCTCCATTTTGAAAGCCTGCGCTAGCGGCGGCCCGGCCCGGCCTGGGTCAAAAGCCGGCCTGCACGTGATTTAAAAAACTAGCATTGGCCTGCATCGGCCTGCATAAGCCTTGGTCTGGTTGATGGATGGAATACGGCAATGGCAGGGCTACGATGATTGAGTTGGATATAGTTTATATTTCGTACTTTGGAGACTTTCTTAGTATAGGCAGCAGAGAATCTTTCGAACAAAATATTCCGTTTAGGCTTAGTTCCGCCAAGAAAAGCCTGCAGGCCGCCAAGAAAAGCCGGCCGGCCGCCAAGCGGCCGCCAAGAAGCCTGCAGGCCCGGCCCGGCCTTCATTTGAAAGCCGCCGCTAAGGCCGGCCCGGCCCGGCCTACGCAAAGCCGGCCTGGCCGGGCCGCTTAGGAACACTGGAGTCAAGAAGGGAGTACCGGACGGCGGGGGTTCCCATCGAGGATAACTCGTTATGACAAGGGCTCCTGGTTTCCGCGACATCTACCGCTCCATCTTTTGCATTATCATAGCTAACACTTGTGGAGCAGGTACGGTGCCTTACTGATGGATATGAGCCCGTACGGACGTCCGAGACGACACTGAGTCGCACACGGGAGACCATACATACCCGAGTTGATCCATACAATCGATGAGAAACGACTGCTATGCGGATGGGGCAACCTTAACACAACCACCGCTTATGCATGTCAGCGAAGCCTTATGAAACTGAGAAAGTTATGGCTGGGCCACGGAATGCATGTGCAATCGCACACACTCCCGAGAAGGATAACAAAAGTTTTCTTGCCTATACGGCAACACATAGTTTCGTTTGAACTCCTACCCTCTTCTTTCGAAACTCTCACTTTAGATGACACGCAATGAGAGTGGCAATCATTAGTATCAAGCGACGATGGCAATCGAAAGTGCCAGAATCAACAAGAATCGATAAGAGAATCGACATAAGATTCAACATCGTATGCACCGGCATAATCACAAGTCGTCAACGGAGCGCCGACCTTAAAAGAGGGGGATCACGGTTCCGGAAACCGAGAAACTACCGCTACTGCAAAAGAAATCCGCACCGGAAGTGCTGGAACGACACATCATCACCACGAAGTGCTCCTGTCATACCGTAGACGTCAAGGGCACCAGGAAGTCAATGAGATCACGCGCTGGTGCACCAGGGAGTTCGAGAAGTCATCAGCTACGATGCTGGTCTCCACCGGAAGCACCACCGAACAGATCGAATGCACTATCACCTGCAACCGACGATGACAATGGCATCAACTGCACCGAGTACTAGCGACCGGAAGGCCAGACACATCGGCGATCGAGATGTCAAGCTGCGCGGAATGTGAACCGACTAAACTCCTTAATGGACGTATTGGAAGACTGCCGCGATGGAGGCTTCAAAAGCCTGAGTTACCGAGAGCGCAAACGCACCGAATTACATGGTAACTATGACCTTTTACGAAATGCTTACGAATTGGATATATCAACGAATACTACCCTTTGAGAGCGGTTCGATGGGCTTTCCCCTCCGATCTCAGTTGAAGCGGATCTTAGATTCCATCAAGTGTTGAGACGATCTTGAGGGTAGGAGGAGAAGATCCAATCTGTCTGTCTATTCTCTCTAACTACGGGAGAAATCTATGCTTTATATACACAAGGAAAACTGAGGTTCCGCGGAGAAACCATTGCGAACATACATTACAAATCGTCAGTGGCTATGCAGGTGGCGAGTGACTCATCATGTATGAGTCTACTCGGCGACTTAGCAATCATTAGTAATCACTCTCCTGTGCATTCTAGCAGCTTCGCTGGCCATCTAGAAACCCGTAGGCCTTTTGGGCCAAATCTTTAGTCAACATCAAGAAAGAAGAACCTGTCGAAATCCATCGCGTCACAGTCGGCAATGACTTCTACTGATATGAGCACCCTTCGAAGCCACAATACTAAACCGTTTTGGGATCAGGTCCACGAGCATGACCCTATGAATAAAGCTTGCAAATCCGCGACTTTAGTGGGTCTACGAATTCGGAAGTCGAAAGCATGAGAACCGGAGAATGGATGCCTTGATGCACCTAGAACACAAGCATACTTTATTACTTTATGAGTATTACCTTATGGCACGCTTACGAGTTAGATACCGCAACTCAAATGAGTATGTACGAATGCATATCGATATATGATGACTGCAATCGAAGGCTGGACGAAGCCGAAACAAATCAACCACCATTGGATCTAGAGCTGAATGCGAAGCAAAAGTCAAAGACGAAGAAAATCCGGATAGCCGATATACGAGTCAATCTGGAGCCGATCAATGAGACATACAATCAATGCCGAGCGCGGAGGCTATCACCGATGTGGTCTGCCGTGGGTTTGGAAGTTTGGATTTGGAGAACCTGGAAGTCCACTTGGATATTCGGAACCATGGACTCGAAGGTTTACTCGAAGGTTTACTCGAAGGATTACTTGATGGTGTACTCGGATCTGAGCTGCGCCTGGAGCCGAAGCATACTTGTTTGCACTGCAACCGAGCTCGAACGCAAAGTCGAAAGGCAACCGAATGCCGAAACCTCGGAAGCATGGCCTGACATTCAGCAGCAATTATCAAGATGAGTATACCCATTGAAGCCAGTTGACTGCTGCAGAGACTATTCCGAGATGAATCAGAGGCCAATCGGCCCATGGGATGTGTCACTGATACGAACGATCGATTGCGGAAGCCAATGATGACATGAGCTCCATCGAGCCGGCAGTATCGGGTGCAATGGCTTGGATCCGTAGGGCTGCATTAGAGTCGGAGATATGGAAAAGCAGGAAGGTCACTTCGGAGATACATTCGGAGGTGGACTTAGAGCGAGGCCTGCTGCGGGAACGGCTTGGATTCGGAGATCTGGAGGTGTTTCGGACTAATTAGAGGTTTCCTTCTCTTCTCTTCTCTTCTCTTCTCTTATTGGATCTCGGCCCGGTACAAATGGTGTCGGCATGGGGTTTTACTACCTACCACTGGTGGTGGAGTTTCCCGTGCGCCGGATCCACCGAAAGGTCACCCTTGAGCGGTACCGATCGGTTGCGGGATTTATGAGGCCGTACGAGGGTGTACGAGTCTGGATCTTTATTTCTTTACTTCTCTTCTCTCTTCTCTCTTCTCATGTACGGGTATGGCAGCCCAGGGGGTCTGCAGCTAGAGAGGGGGATGATGTAATGGCGGAGGCCGAGTGATGGCCGAGGGCTGAGGCCGGGTAACCGCCCAGTACATAGACACTTCGCGGGAGTGCAATTGCACTCCAGCGATCATCTTACCTTACAATGATATGACTTCATCACTTATTCTCGTGTGCAACCGTATCTACTCTTACTCTGGAGTACGGTGCCGTACCGGCCCGTACCCGTCCTTACAGTTCCAGAAGTATAAAGAGAGCAAGATATCCTCATAATAGGCATTCTAACTCCTAATATTACTGACAGTCAAATATCCTTTATCTTCTTGCTCTCCACTTCTATTCAAATCTCTACACCACCGTTCTCAGACTTCTTGGATTTCCTCCGCACAATATGTCAACCGCAGATGTATATATTTTATGCTGAAATCCTGAAATTGTGTGTTGTCCAATGAGAAACTGTAGTGAAGCTCTATGTAGGAGAATGAGATGTATTAGAGAAATTGGTAAATGATCATTATGCTGGTCTTGCAGATAGTACTAGTAGCTGTGATTGTATGCGGTTGGTGATTGGAGACGGTTCGCGAACGCTCACCAGTTTGTGAAATGTTCTGTATATGTTGCGAACTGGCGACCGCAGTTTGCGAACCGAAATGGTTGCCAATGGTACAGAACATATATTCCTCCGCAAAAACAGTTTTTCATTTTTGAGGTTTCTGAGGTTTCTGCAGGGTTTGCAAGGTTTCTGAAATGGGCTGCTACAGTATTTACTCAGATTACATTTTTGAAAACTTGTTAACATCAGCAAAAACACTTTTCGCTTGTTGAGGTTTCTGAGGTTTCTGCCAGATTTCCAAGATTTCTAAAATTTGGCAGTACAGTATTTACTCAAATGACATTCTTGGATGCTTGTTAACGTTGCTGAGATGAGTGATTGACCCCCCTCATTGGTGAACTCTCTCTGACGATGGCAAGATGCACAGCAAAAGGATGGTGAATAGACTGAATAAAATAAGAAGGATGCATGTGCTGTTGGGCGAGGCTAAGAAGAAGATTCCAGGAAGGTACTTTCAGTTGAAGGTGGGACATGCCCTCATGGGAGTGTATCTGGAACGCATAAAGAACAATGATAGCCAGGAGTGTTGGTGGTGTGGGCACAAGAGGCAGACAAGAGACCACCTGTTTAAGTGGTGCAAGAAGCGGAAGTGACAGCAGGATAACCTTTGGAAGAAGTTAAGGAAAAAGTGTAAACGGAACGAGAGAATGAACGTTCCTATTTCCCCAGTGTTTGATACAGATGATGCCGTGAAGGCAGTGCTGAAGTTCCTTAAGGAAGCTGATGTTGGAAGAGTTTCAAGGGTGAGGGTGGAAAGAATGTAGTACATTTTTCTTTTCGTTGGGCGGAAATGGGGGCAAGGAGATAGGGAACGCACGACTTCGATCCAACAGGGCCAAGGGGACACCCAAGGCTCACACTGGAGATGGGCGGAGGAAAAGCAGCAGATTATGTGATGGCCGCAAGCGGCCGAATACATTATGATTCAAACAAACAAAAACTAGTCAGCTCGTGGAGTGGTTTTGCGGTAGAATTCTCCGTGAAGTAACTAGTCAGCCCACGGAGTGTGTAGACTACGTGTGCCGACTAGTCGGTTCAAGGAGCCCAGTTACTCCGCGGGTTGACTAGTCACTCCGCGGACTGACATCCTCCGAGAACTGACTAGAACATATCACCTGTGTTCTCGTCCGTGTGCATGCAAGAGTAATCACCTATTTAGCGAGTGTAGAGGTCTCGACTATTGTGGTACTTAACGTCGATGTGCTTTGTTCGAGGTTTGATAATTCCAGTACGGATGTGTGTAAGAGCGCCCGGATTGTCACAGTAAATCGGTATTGGTTCAGCTTCGTTGTCGTCATTTATGTCTCCGTTGGTGTCTCCATGAAAATCATTCTGAAGCTGCAGTAGCAATTTTGTAACACCGGGAGCGTCACTCCAGGATTACCCGGTAAAAGTAGCATCTGCACTTAATTCAGGACTGCTTCGAAGGTACATTAGGAGGTTCGCTCGGGATGTGGAAATCACTAAAAGATTGTGAACGAAAAGAACCAATGATTCCACCAGTCCAGCAATGGACCAGTCCGGACCGGGACCGTCCAAGTCCAGTCCAGTCCAGTCCGAGTAATTTTTGGACCGGGATCGGACCAATCCCCAGTTCTGCTGGACCAGGACTGGACTGGACTGGTGTGAACCAGTACAGCATGTTCTAGTCAGTTCACGGAGGATGTCAGTCCGCGGAGTGACCAGTCAACCCGCGGAGTAACTAGGCTCCGTGAACTAACCGGTTAGTTCATGGAGTCTACCACAACTCCGTGAACTGACCAGTCACTTCACGGAGCCATGGCGGCACTGACAAAAATGACACACACTCGGTCCAATTAAGTCTGCGAGTATTTGTCCAATCACCAAGAGATGTATATAAGTAATATGCAAAATACATTGCTCTTTCAATCCCCGGTCTTTGATTTATGATATCTTCAAAATTGATAGAGCAGCTTTAAAAACACACCCAAAAAACGCCGAAAATCGATGTTTTTCCACAACTATTCAATCAATATTAGAGATATTGTACATTAGAGACCGAGAATTGAAAGAGCGATGAATTATGCATATTTCATGTATACATAACTTTGCGATCAGAGTAACTGTTAATTTTGGTTGAGCATAATTAGCACTTGTCAGTTCACGGATCCGTGAACTGACCGGTTCGTTCACGGAAGGTGGGACTCCGTGAACTGACTAGTCACTCCGCGGACTGACATTCTCCGTGAACTGACTAGAACACAGCACAGTGTCTAGGGTTAGGGTATATTTCTGAGTGTATCGGTCTTTTAATGGGAGAAATATATCTCGAATACAGACAAAACAGTCATAATTTCGCCAAGAGTAGGTATTCAGAGATGACCGGTGATAAAAGGTGAGGGTGAGTCATGTTGTCGGTGGTATTTGACTAAGAAACAATATCGAAATTGCAAGCATGTGTGGACTGGTCCAGACCAAGCCCGTCCAGTCCAAGACTGCCAGTCTGCGGTCCAGTCCAGTCCAGCCAGAAGGTTGGACTGGACTGGACTGAGCCCTACCCCAGACTGGGTCCGTCCGGACTGGTGGAATCATTGAAAAGAATAGGCTTTCTCCAATGCGTATATTGTTAAGGCTTGTTCTCCTCGCTGAGAAGGTTGATTCCTTTCTACCCTAGAAGAACTCAGAGGTTTTTATACCTCTTTCTTCGCTTTCTAACAAATACTTTCTAACTACGCTTTGCTCTAGAGCTCCTGTACCTCAACAACCTTCGAACCAATGCCCTTCTCCTTTACAACTACCGCGACCACAATCTCTCGACTCCTCCGCGTCTTTACCGTCATTAGATTCTACTCAGACCACCGGTATCCTTTTATGAAATCAAACCCATGGTTCTCTGCCTCTAGACCAGTGGTATGGTTTCGATCTTATGACCTCCAGACGAATAGACTTCGTTCGATTGAGAGTAGCTTCACTGTTCAGGTTTGGCACATATCATTAGGCCTCCGACAGTCGTCAGCTTCATGGCTGGTGCCACTCAGCTGTCTTTGTTGGTTATCGATGTTGTGGGTGGTTGCAGTGTTCTAAACGGGCCGGGCCGGCCCTCGGGCTTTGGGGGGGGCTTTGGGGCGGCCGGGCCGGGCCGGTAATCTCAAAGCCCAAGGGCCGTATGGGGTTTTTAATCGCTTGGGAGATGACATAATTTGTGCGTTGAATGTATGAAATCTTGGGAGAAAGCGGGCATTATGGAGTCAAGTGAGATTAGGAAGTTGGAGGAGACGGTTTGGGCATTGAAACAACAGCCTGATGTGGTTTGACATAAGGCTAGGAGGTCAGGACCGAGAGGTGTACTTGCTTTGTTTTCTTCTGGGCATTTTATGGACCCCACTACCCCACAGCATATTTCTTAAGAACCAGAGCTTTACCGGACAATCCATCAGGTCAAAGTATTTTTCTTTAGTGTGTATTTTGTCCTCCAATTTACAGCATAGCCAGTAATGATATCATGGCTCTATGACTTTTTCAATCTGTAGATGCCACCCGTGGATGTGAATCACAAATGAGCACTCGGCCCGCTAGGCCTACAGGCCGGCCAGGCTTAAGCCCGAAAAGCCCGCGCTAAGGGCGGGCGGCCGGGCTTTATATAAAACCTTCGGGCCGGGCTTCAAGATGTCAGGCCCGGCCCGGCCCGGCCCGTTTTGAACACTGGGTGGTCGTTTATTAGCTATGGGTGATTCGGAGCAGAAGAGACCGAGACCAATGACTAGCACTCGCTGCTTATCACAGGTGGGGCAATCGAACTGATAGCCATCCTAAAAGATTGGCACGGGCATCCGAAACGAGCGATAGCTTATGTCATCCCAATCAGGAGAATCGCAAGTGATCATACATGACCCCGCTACGAACTTCTTAGGTGTGACACTACCCCCTCTCTTAGAGAGTTCGTCTCTGAACGAACATTATTGCTCATTGCCTTTTGGTGAAATATGATCCAGCACGCCGAGGTGAATTGTTTTCGAAATCCACTAAGTTAGTGGGTCCGCACAGACCCCCTCGCATGAACCAATCAATTTGCTTGCGTCCAGGTGAAGAATGGCAGCAAGCAGAATCAACCAATCAGGTTGCTTGCGACCAGCTAAGACACTCTGCTTTCTTTTTCTTTCTTGATTTTGAAAAAAACGTGACCCTGTGTGCCCTTAAAACCAAATCCATCTTTCTCTTGATCTGGACAAATTGTGACCCCTTGTGCCCTTAAAAACCAAATCCATCTTTCTCTTGATCTGGACAAATTGTGACCCCTTGTGCCCTTAAAAACCAAATCCATCGTCAGGTGTCTTGCTAGGCATTAAAAACCCTTCGTGGGGAAAAGGTACTAGCTCCACCGTTCACTTAATCCTGTTGTCCTTCACCGCCTGAGTATTCCGTCTATGGTACTCCTTTAACAGTCTCTTGTCGTCAAAGTTCTCATAAGGTACCTCAATCCAATCTGCTTCTTCAGGATACCCCTTCCACTTGACCAGATATAAAACCCGTTTCCGTTCCTTACTATACTGGCTTCCCATGACTTTCGCAACTTCGTAGCCTGTTTCATACTTGTAGCCGTCGACATCACAACCAAGCTTATTCTGCTCGCTGGCTGAAGCAAGCTCGGGTGTAGGTCTAGTAGGGTTGGTGACGAGTCGATAAGGTTCGATAGTTAAGTGATACATGAAATGCATTGTGAATACGCCATCGATTCGGTAACTCAAGCTTAATAGCGGTGGGCGAGAGCACCTTCGAGACCTTGAAGGGTCCATGACGCTTCACATCCAGTTTCCTAGATGGCCTTCGAGTTTTGAGGTTTTTTCCATTAAACATTTTCAGACCACCTACCGAGTACTTCGGAGGTTCCTTAGCATGCCTGTCCAAGCATCTCAACGGTCCGGGGCGACTATAGGCATTCGGGGCCCCGAAGAAGCGTCCCGTCCCGGGCAGCTGTGTAAATGCCTGGTCCGTCCCGGGCCAAGGGGCCCAGGACCAGGGCCCCGGACAGGTGACCGTAGTCTTGACAAGGGTCTGGTAACATGGCATAAGTGCCGGCCTGGATGAGATGACGGATGAGGAATATCCGGGGCGGATGAGAAATATCCAGGCCGGATGAGAAATATCCGGAATTGTTCAGACGATTATAGGCCTGTTAGAGTAGACCTAGCAGGGATCGGCCTCGTAATTGAATCTGAATTGAACGGATACAATAATACTATAGTAAGTGGAAATACTAACTAAGTGAAAATAGTGAGAAAAATCGGAAATCAGCAGTGATACTCTACTGTGAATACGATGTGGGAGGGTTTCCAGAGAACCCCAGTGATGTCTAACTTGCAAGCCTTAAATACTATGTATATTCGCTCCAGTTCTACAATCATTTTTCTGAATACAACATCATTCCCTTCAGCGATCATGGAGGTCCCCTCCGGGATGATACAGATTTGCTTGACACTATTGCTGTTCGACCTGAGGATTCAGCTTCTCAACAACAGCAAACATTGATTCCGCTCCCTTCACAACCTGATCCAGATGAACGGACCTACCATGTCCCCGAATCCACATTGACTGTAGTGTCCAATGATACATCATCCTATGCACGTCTGGCCAGTGGGGCTAAGAAGCAACGCTGCAGCTTTGTATGGAATTCTGAAAAGGGTGGAGAGTCAAAGAATTCTAAAGGGAAGATTCGCTGGAAGTGCCATAGGTGTAAGTTCTAAATCCCGAACAGATTATAAGATACGAGAACTGACCAGTTGACATTTGATTTCCTAACAGGTCGAAATCCCCGCACTTCTGCCACATATTCGGATACATCTACTAAAAATGCAATTATACATCTCCGGAATGTCCACCGGATTGGACAGGATGGTCAACTCATGGATCCCGCAGAGCAAGAGCAAAAATTGTGTGTTGCATTCGGAAATACTCTACCTCGAATTACGTTCAACATTCACTATTTCCGAATCATACTCATACAATGGATCGTGGTGTGTAATATCTCTTTCAATGGTATCGAACATCAGGGCTTTCGATTACTCTTAGGTTATCTTGCTGCATGTGTATAGTATTCCTGCTTCTAAGACATCTTGAATAATTTGCTCACTTATTTTTCTAGAGCGCATCTGCTACCGCAATCCCACGTGCTCTGCCTGCATCGGGAAATACAATTCGCACCTGGATTATTGATAGATTCACACCGCTCATAATCAGACATCCCAATGGTTTCAGTGATATGCTGGTTCTCCTGTACAAAAGACAGTTAGTTCTTGGCAGTGCAGTGCAGTTTATAGGGTTTAACAGTTCAGTGGAGTACAGTTTGAACTTGCAAGTAAAACCAGTATATGAACAGTTATGCAGTGTATAACTATGAGCAGTGTTCCTAAGCGGCCCGGCCGGCCTCCATTCTGAAAGCCTGCGCTAACGGCGGCCCGGCCCGGCCTGAACCAAAAGCCGGCCTGCACGTGATTTAATGAGCATGGGCTGGCCTGCAGATATATGAAAAGCCTGCAAGGAATAGGCGGATATTTGGAGTATTGGACTACAGTGATGGGCCGATGGCAGGGTTATGAACTTACTAGCAACGGAGGCGGCTTAGCCGCCCTTAGTATAACGGCGGCCAATCATTAATTGATCAGTGTGGATGCTAGCATGGGCGGGTAGATCGAGGAGCGAAGGGAGAGAGTGAGCGAGGAATAATGATGCCCAACGAACGAAGGTCATCACGAATCCACTAACTTTATCGGGTTTCGGACGGGCAGTTCTGGAGAAAGAAAGAGAAAGACAGGAAGAGGTTGATTCTAATTACTTCGTGCCAAAAGAGCTTATCTGTCTATCTACCAGTGCGGCCTGACTCCACCACCCCTGCATCCCTGCTTTCTCAACATGGCCACTGGGGAGCTGTGGTTAATCGAGTGAAGTGGAGTTCGAGAGGGCAGGTGTTGGTCAAACAAAGCTGGCTGGTCATAATCAAGCAAAGCAGGCTGGGAGATGACTGGAGTAAATCAAGCGAAGTGGAATTGGAGTGTGATGATGATCAAGCGAAGCTGTCTGGGAGATGGCTGTGAGCTGGCTGTAGGATTAATAAAGTGAAGCAGACTTAGAGTGGGTGGGGGATGATTGCATGAAGTTGGCGGTTGATGATCATGTGAAGCTGGCTGGGTGATGATTGAGCGAAGATAGCTGGTGAGAATCGAACGAAGCTATGTAGAAGCTGGCTGGGTGATGATTGAGCAAAGGTAGCTGGTGAGAATCGAACGAAGCTATGTAGAAGCTGGAGGTTGTTGATCATACGAAGATGGCTGGTTGTGACCGAGCGAAGCTGGGTAGGAACTGGCAGTTATGATGGAGCAAAGCTGTGTAGGAGCAGTCAGCTGTTGATTGAATGAAGCTGGCTGGTGGTGATTGAGCGCAGCTGGGTAGCAACTGGCAGCTGTTGATCAAGCAATAATGGATGGTGGTGATCATGCGAAGCTGGGTAGGAGCTGGCGGCTGGTAATTGAGCGAAGCTGGCTGGTGGTGATTGAGCGAAGCTGGGTAGCAGCTGGCGGGTGTTGATTGAGCGAAGCTGGCAGGTGGTGATTGAACGAAGTGGGCTGGTGGCGATTGAGCGAAGCTGGGTAGGAGATGGTAGCTGTTGATCGAGCGAAGCTGGCTGGTGGTGATTAAGCAAAGCTAGGTAGGAGCTGGCGGCTGTTGATTGAGCAAAGATAGCAAGTGGTGATTGAGCGAAGCTGGGTAGGAGCTGGTAGCTGTTGATTGAGCGAGGCTGGCTGGTGGTGATTGACCAAAGCTGGGTAGGGGCTGGCAACTGTTCATTGAGCAAAGATTGCTGGTGGTGATTGAGTGAAGCTGGCCCCTGGGTAGCAGCTGGCAGCTGTTGATCAAGCAAAGAGGGCTGGTGGTGATCGAGCAAAGGTAGGTAGGAGTTGGCGAGTGAAGATGGTGGTGAATTGAGGGAAGCTTGGTAGGAGATGGTGGGTTTTGATCAAACGATGCTGGCTTGTGTTGAGCGAGTGAAGCTGGGTAGGAGCTGGTGGTTGTTGATTGAGAGAAGATGGTGCTGATTGAGAGAAGCTGGTTGTGATTGAGAGAAGATGGTGGTTGTTGATCGACTAAAGATGGTGGTGATTGAGTGAAGCTGGGCAGGAGATAGTGGTTTTTGATCAAGCGAAGCTGGCTGGTGGTGAGCGAGGGAAGCTGGTAGGTGCTGGCGAGTGAAGATGGTGGTGATTGAGCGAAGCTGGTACGAGATGGCGCTTTTGATCAAGTGATGCTGGCTGGTGTGAACGAGTGAAGCTGGGTAGGAGCTGGCAGTTGTTGATCGAGAGAAGATGGTGGTGATTGGAGATGATGGCGGTTGTTATCGAATAAAGATGGTGGTGATCAAGCAAAGCTGGGCAGCAGATGTGGTTACTGATTGAGCGAAGCTGGCTGGTGGTGAGTGAGCGATGCTGGGTAGGAGCTGGCGGTTGTTGATCGAGTGAAGATGGTGGTGATCGAGTGAAACTGGGAATTAAGAGATGGTGGTTGTTGATCGAGCGAAGCTGGCTGGACATGATCTGGACGGGCTGGCTGGGTGCGGGACATGGACATACCAAGTGCTTAAGTATGGAGTACGGAAACCGAAAACCGATGGTCGGCGAGAATGAAACACGACGGAAACAGAAAGAAGATGGGTATGATGCAAGAGTTTGAGTCGGACAGGTATCAGACCAATGAACCGAAGGCGTCACAAGGCAGAAATCAAAACCGCCACAACTGTTAATGAAAGCTGAAACGAATTGCATAGAATAGAACGTTTTATAAATTGAATATGTAAGCGAAAACGGCACTGTACATATTGTCCTGACTCCACCACCCCTGCATCCCGGCTTTCGCACCATGCCCGCTGCATACGATCTGGATGGACTGGCACGGGCTGGTTGGAAACGATGTGGATGGGCAGGCTGCCGGCTGGACACAATCTGTACGGACTGGTTTTCGGCTGGCTGGACACGATCTGAATAGGCTGGCTCTCGGCTTGCTGGACACCATCTCGAAGGGCTGGCTGGAGACAATTTGGACGGGCTGGCTGAATATGATGTGGACGGGCTGGCCAGATACGATCTAGGCTGATTAGCTCCCGGCTGGCTGGACACGATCTGGGCGGACTGGCTGGAGGTCGGCTGGACACGATCTCAACGGACTGGCTGGACGGGCTGGCTGGAGATCGGCTGGACACGATCTCAACGGACTGGCTAGAGGCTGGCTGCACACAATCTGGACTGGCTGGCTGGAGGCTGTCAGCATGCGCTCTGGCTGGGCGCTGGCTGGAGATGATCTCCACAGGCTGGCTGGGCGCTGGAGATGAGCATTAGACTAATGAACGAAGGCGTCGAGCACGGAAATAGAAATAAAGAATCGTAGGGAGAGTAATGCCACGCTTTATAACTCAAGAACCGCGAAGTAACGGCAAGACGACAGAGGTGATGAACACTGTCGACAGAGTGGTAATATAGTGTGGAAGCAAGATCGGAAAGGTCACGAAACATTTCAATGAGGACGCAAAGAGGAATGATTCGACGATCGAACAGAACGTACGATGGTGACTCCGTAGGAGCGACGTCATCCATGTCTTGGCCAGCTGCGGCCAGGGAAATAATTCGACGATCGAACAGAACGTACGATGGTAACTCTGTAGGAGCGACGTCATCCATGTCTTGGCTAGCTGCGGTGAGTGAAATGATTCGACGATCAACACAGACCGTACGATGGAGTTGAGACTCCGTAGGAGCGACGTTCGAAGGCCAATCATCCATGTCTTGGCTAGCTGCGGCGAGTGAAATGATTCAACGATCGAACGACGCCACACAGAGCGTACGATGGTGTTGAGACTCCGTAGGAGCGACGTTCGAAGGCCAATCATCCATGTCTTGGCTAGCTGCAGCGAGTGAAATGATTCAACGATTGAACGACGCAACACAGAACGTATGATGGTGTTGAGGCTCGGTAGGAGCGACGTTCGAAGGCCAATCATCCATGTCTTGGAATTCACGTAAGCGGCAAGATGGCCAATGGGATGCGGTAGCCTCTTCGGAAAAAAGATTCCACCAATCAGAATGCTTCGTGCGGACATTGCATGATCTCACCCACCTCTATGTAAGTACTAGCTACGGAGGCGGCTTCGCCGCCCTTATTTTGCTTATGTCCATGTCTTCGCCAGACACAAACAACCTAATTGGTCGAACCGATAGCCGGGTACACTTTGCCAAGGACTTAAACTTAGACTTAGATTTCTCTCGCGAATGCCATCGCTCTCCAATTGAGACTCGTCGTACCCTGGTACTACAGACGCAGCATTTGCTTACAGACACAGTATTTGCATCCAGACGCAGCACTGTACACAGCATTTGCATCCAAACAAAGTACATTGTGCAGTCGCAGCCTTGACTCACGGCCACAGCTTGGTTCAGTCACAGCTTTGATTTACCAGGGCAGTCAATTGATTATTATACTTGATTCACGAATTTATTGAAAACTATATACAAAAAACATGGTAGATCTTGGATTAGATGCACGTGTACTTGCAGGTACACTGGGAGCCTGGCCTGGTTCTCATCTGGCAGTAGACGATTGAGCTTGGCTGGCTCACAGTTGGCTGCACACGATCGAGCCGGGCTAGCTCTCGGCTGGCTGGAGATGATCCAGCTGGATTGGATCTCGGCTGGCTGGACGCAATCGAGCCGGGCTGGCTCTGTGTAGGTTGGAGATGATCGAACTGGTCTGGTTCTCGGCTGGCTGGATGTGATCGAGCCAGGCTGGCTTGGGCTGGCTGTAGATGATCGAGCTGGTCTGGCTGGACGCGATCCAGCTGGTCTGGCTCTCGGCTGACTGGACGCAATCGAGCCAGGCTGGCTCTCGACTGACTGGAGACGATCGAGCTGGGCTGTTAGCATTGCAAATAAAGAGTGTGACGGGGACAGACAGAGAGAAGTATCATGCAGTTGAACTTAGAACTTAGAACTTAGAACTTAGAACTTAGAGTGCAAATACGGTTGAAAGTAAAGGGGTGGAAAAGGGGTCAGCCAAAAAAAGCAGGCGGCCGGGATTAACTCTGCTGGGAGGTTCACTTGGAGGCGCACTTGGAACTGTACTCGGAGCTGGGGAGGGTGCGTTGGATACAGGCAGACTGGAGACGTTCGAGCTGGGCTGGCTCTTAACTGGTTGGACGCGATCAAGCCGGGCTGGCTCTTGGCTGCCGGGAGATGATCCCGCTGGACTGCATCTCGGCTGGCTGGACACGATAGAGCCTGGCTGGCTCTCGGCTGGCTGCAGATGATCGAGCTGGATTGGATCTCGGCTGGCTAGACATGATCGAGTTGGTCTAGCTCTCGGCTGGCTGGACGGTCGAGCTGGGCTGGCTCTTGACTGGCTGCACGCGATCGAGCCGGGCTGGCTCTCGGCTGGCTGGTGGTGATTGAGTGAAGTTGGATAGGTGTTGGTGGCTGTTGATCAAGCAAAGCGCGCTGGAGGTGATCGAGCAAAGGTAAATAGGAGCTGGCGAGTGCAGACGGTGGTGATTGAGCGAAGCTTGGTAGGAGATGGCGGCTTTTGATCAAGCGATGCTGGATGGTGGTGAGCGAGTGAAGCTGGGTAGAAGCTTGCGATTGCTGATCGAGAGAAGATGGCAGTTGTTGACCGAATAAAGATGGTGGTGATCGTTCGAAGCCGGGCAGTTATGATCGAGCGAAGCTGGCTGGTGAGCGAGAGAAGGTATATACAACGGAGGAGGAGGCGCAGAGCATACACAACGAAAAAAGCGGTGAAGCGGGATAAGCACATGGCATGCTGAAGTTTGAATGCCCGCCACGAACGAAGACATTAAGCCACCGACGACATTACAAAACTCAACATCGTCGATTCAGTGACAAACACGATGCACATTTCGAAAGCCATCAGGAATATCTAACCGGGATCAGCAAGAGCAGATATTCTCATTACATCAATCGTTTCAATGTGGGCCGGAATAGGGATCAAACGAACGATAGGTGGGCGACGATTATGCGCCGCTACTGCATGTTGACAAATTTAGGCTGAAGCTAAATCAACCAAGAACGTCGATCCGGCGACAAACACGATGTACAGTTCGAAAGCCTCCGCTACTGCACGTTGACAAATTTAGGCTGAAGATAAATCAACCAAGAACGTCGATCCAGCGACAAACACGGTGTACGGTTCGAAAGCCATCAGGAATATCTAACTGTGATAAGCAAGTGTAGATATTCTCATAACCTCCAAACGTTTCAAAGTGGGCCGGAAACAGAGACTGAACGAACGATGCGCGAGCGACGATTATGCTCCGCTACTGCTTGTTGCCAAATTTAGGCTGAAGCTAAATCAATCAAGAATCCCATAGCGGCACAACCGAGAAGAATGTAGTTATCGATACGCAACATTCTACGAAATGAAGGGTAACTAGCGGACAAAAGATGGCACGAATACGATCGCAATGATCGTAATCAACGCCTCAGAGTATCCGATAGTGATGATGGAGTGGCGGTTTTAGGCTAGTTAGCAGACACAAGATGGCACGAATACGGTCGCAGTGATCGTATGTGACGCCGCAGAGTATATGATATTGACACCACAGTGTATACGATAGTGACGGTGGAGTTGCGGCTCTAGCAAGCTAGCTAGATGTGTAACGTCGAGCAGATTCTGTACGACGCGAAGACCAATCAGAGGCCACGAACCTGTGAGCCTCAAATAGCCTAAACGGAAACGTGTTTCCCCGCCAATCAGAATGCTTCGTGATGACCTTGCATGAGGACATCGGTGTGTATAACTCATTAACTAGCAACGGAGGCGGCTTCGCCGCCTCAATACGTTGAGCATGGTCGAAGCACAAATAGCAGTCTTTAGAAGTACTATCTTGCGTCAAAGGAAAGAACTCCAATCATCCAATCAGGGCTAAAAACACAAAATTTCCATTCACAAATACGGTTAACTGTAGTAGTATGAAATGCTCGGCCTCGGATATGATTTGAATCGGGGCGGGTTCCGGGTATGGCACGTTCCGGGCATGATATATAGAGCATTCTCTTCGTTCTTCGTTTCTAATTTGCTCTCAACAGCTGGCTGGGTGATTATTGAGAGCTATGTAGAAGCGGTTGACCGTCGTTGTCGAAGTACAAATAAATGTCTTTAGAAGCACTATCTTGTGTATGAAAAGGTAGTTTGACCGTATGAACTGATGATAGTCATCGACTCGACCAATCAGGTTGCTTACGTCCACCTAAGACACGGAGGCAAGCAAAGTGATTGGTCATGTCTCACTACATATGTTTCACATCGATCAGTACGGGGACGGATGATTCAATCTGTATATGATCATCGCGATTCATTGGATTTTGTCTAAAGATATATAGTAATCGCTGGATAGCAGCTCTTGATAAACTACATTGGTGGTTAACTACGCCACAGCAGCTCTTGATAAACCACATTTCTTGTCTCCCCAGCGGCGTTATCCTCACCCATAACTTTCCGACAGGCCTCTCTATTCCTAACGCGTGAGACGCTGCAATATAATTGACCATGTGCAAAAACACTTGATCAGAGATCCAACACAACCTTATCCAAAGGAAGGCCTTGATAACTGTTAAAGGTAGTAGCGTATGCCAAACGAAGAGGAAATTGGCATCGTTGTATCATCCAAGGACAATGATTGGGCTGGAAATCGAAGGTAATATGTGGCATGCAGAATGTATGACGTTCTGAAGCAGAATCGATAAGACGAATTTGGACAGATTTTTCGTGCAAACGTTCAATCACTACACGACGGTTCTTGACCAATTTTTCATTAACGTCAAGGTTCCTCATACTCGTGCAGATGCAACCTCATTTCAATTTCAATTCGTGCGCGTGAATCCCGTCCTCACGTAGTAAGGCGAGGTAGTCTATCGTTGCAGCAGGATGATCAGTTGGAATATTTGATTCGTCTTCTTTAATACAATCAAAACTGTAATACGTGACTGAATAAAGTTAGGATAGCAAACCAAGATAATGGAGGGAAACATTCATGCTTCGTTTGGTAAACGAGCCAGCATCGATTCATTAAACATGTCGACGTAGAAATTCAAAGGGCTGAGGAAAGAGTTTCGAATGCAACTTGCGGGATCTGCAAGTGTTTCCGGAGAATAGAGGAATTGTACGGCTTCATCAATATCCTTAACATCTTCAATCATATCGAGAGGTATGTACATTTCATCAAAACCTGCTACTCCCTGACCGATATCATCTATCCATTGGGTGTATTCGGGATCAGAGGAGTTACGAATAGGCTGGTGTACACGGAGGCGAATGAACGCATTCCACTGAGGGCAGGAGACTATTGAAGCATCGATAGTTTCGGTCTTGCAAGCATAACGTACAACAGGAGCGACCTGAGCAAAGTCTCCGATGCCCAGAAAATGCTTTCCACCGAAAGGAATGTTGCGGCCAGTGATACCTCTAAGAAGTTCATCGACACATTCTAAAATAGATCTGTAAGCCATAGGCATCTCATCCCAGATAATGAGGTCTGCGGCCGCGAGGAACAACGCTCCCTCAGAATTCAATATAAGTTTAGAATGTAGTTCAGAACCATCCTGCGAAAAAAATCAGTCGACGTAATGATGTATATATGGTTGGCACACCTGTGAAACCGGAATGCCGAATGTTGAATGAGCAGTGCGTCCTCTTTCATACGTTGTTACACTTAGTGTGGTGGTACCTGAGATAATAGGAACGCGACCTTCAGATCTCAGTTTCGCACAAAGAGCCAAAGCAATGTAAGACTTTCCCCGTCCCCCCTTGCCATCAAGGTAAAAACACGTGTTTGTGCGATCTACACTGGTAATAGCATCGTGAATCACACAAAACACTGCAGCCTGCTCGATATTCATCGAAGGAATCATTTCGGCGGAAAATCGATTCAATTCGTCTATTCTACCGATCAAAGTCTCGTGCTCAATATCTATTTCTTGCACACGTTGACCTGGGTCTGGTAGTCCGAAATCATTCAAGTTGGAACCACACGTGAGAAGGAGTTTATGTATATTGCGTAAGGCTTCAAGGTATGCATCGTTGATGTTATTGAAATGCTAGGCATGGTCAGCGGAAAAGTTGTCCTTGTATCTTTCCCACAAATCTACCGCGGGAGCAGGTATGTCAACAATTAGTTGAGCATAGAGAAAGAGCAAATGGTAAGGTGCGTAGTATAAAGAAATGGCTTCTTTTATACAAAGTTCGGCCTCGGCGATGTCGTCAAACAACCCAACGCCCGTAGCAGCTTCTTGGAAAATATTGTATGTTATGCCATTGATTGTCCGAAGTTCAGCGTAACTGTAAGCAGCTTTGTGCAAAAGTAAAGCACGTAGGTAGAACAGTTCACCCATACGGGGCGAAATGAAAATTAATCTGCATACGATATCAAATCTCATTCGAGCTGAAATGATCTTAGGTATATTGATATCTGGTGAAGTATGTTCCAACCACTGATTTTCCAATAAGATACCCTCTTGAGGCAAAGATTTGTGAATAAACTTGGTATAGAAGTGAGTGTACTTGAGGTCAGCAAAACGTTCATCTCGGGGTCTGGTGAGGTATCGCAACAGCTTAGTAGCAGTTGAAGCGTTACCATCACAACATTGTATTTGGGGAAAGTTTTCACATTGCAAATGTACTGGAAGACAACTGACACTGGGATACTTCCTTGTCATCTCGAAACCAAATATTCCCCATGTAGCCTCAGCAGCACTGATGTATCAAGCGTTGATGAAGTGCTTAATTTTGTTGATGTGACTATTGGGGTCCGATAGTGAGTATTGAGCACTGTCATGACCTTTCAACATGTATTTGTATACATACATAAAGATATTGACAGTGGAGGTGATTTCAACGTTAACGTGACAATCCATCAATTGGGTCAAAAAGGGCATGTAAGGAATGACCATCATTTCCGTTTCGTTACGACATCTATACAGTACTCTTCCATCCTTATCCACAGTAGTAGTCTCCTGCAGAGGTTTCGGATAACCATATATGGATTTACCGTCTTTATAACAACGGTTTTTGGGAGATGAAAGGTGGTCTTCTTGATGTATGTTAAATTTTAAAATCTTTTCCCGCAGGGCTGGATGTTCTATGTCGTCAGGCAATTCGGCCATAATAACAGAGTCAATCATTTCAACGGGTGATTCAGGATGTATCTGTGACATTGTGAGACGAAAACGTAGTATTGTAGTTATTAAGGGCAGCTACTTTTAACACTATATGTGCATGCGGCAATCCTCTCTTCTGGAATTCTATAACTTTCAATTGATAAACCAATTGACCTAAATTGGCACTGAGACGGTAGTTTGATACAGCAAGTACAACTAAGGAAGGAAATAACTTACGAAATAGATTTCATCATCAACGAAACACGAGATCTGAAAGCACGCGCCAGGACACCAGGATGATCAGAGGCTGTCTGACCAGGATAAAGACGATCTCTAATTTCTGGCCAGTTGGGATTTGTGGTAGCTGTAATGAACAACGAAGGTTTCGCGAATTCGCGACATAAAGCTAAAGCGTCCGCCACTTGTTCAGAAGCCCAACTTTTGGACCCAATCCAATGTGATACCAAATGATAGTCGATATCTCGGTCACCATCGGCTCTATCGATTAATCCGTGATACCGGTAATCCAAACGATTATCTTCCATACGGGAAAACATGTCAACCAAGTATTCGTTCGTGAGTCTACCCAATGAGTGAAAACATTCGTCATTGTACAGTAGTCGCATTCGGTAGTATTTCATTTGCGTCATTTCAGGATGTGTGTTGTAACTCCAACCTGATGAAGCTTGAAAAAAAATCATAGGATATTGAAGAGGCTCGTAATGGCTGGAGTGAATATCAACGAATTCGCCTCGATTGGAAACAGGGCTGTTACGCCAAACATATACACTCCGAGGGGAATGGTTGACAATGGTGTTAGTGTGTAAGATAGCAGCAATTTCGTTAGAAGAGGTAGGTTGATTCTTAAGCTTTAAAGGATAAGGGACTCCCAGTGGTTGATCTCGTAGCATATGAAACTTCTCAACATCAGGATTAGATTGATGGAGATGCAACTTGATAGGTCGAACAACATCATCGTCGACACGTTGCTCGGCAGCTACTCGATTCCTCTTGTCGGGTGCGTAGAGAAACCAATGGGCCGGATGTTGATCACGAGAAAGATCCAACATACGGTGATATGTGCGCCTGCAAAGTACGACGGATGATGGTGTAGGTAATGTAACAAAGCGTCCGGTGGCTTCAGTTTTGTTTGTTTGTTTGTAATCATATTGCATTCAGCCGCTTGCGGCCATGGCATAATCCTAATCCTAAGCACTTCCACAGTTCCAGCCAAAGCCGGGCACAAGGCCTCAGCACCCCAGCCTTTCCTGCTTCCAAGTCGTACTTCCTGATCTCCTTCCCCCCAGTCCGCCTAAATTAACATACAATCTTTCCACCCTCCTCTGCCCCTCTCCCCACCTCCTCCCTATTCTTCATCACTGCTTCCACCCTCCTCTGCCTCTGCATCGTCCCCTTCCCTCACCCCCGTTACTCTTCCCACGTCTGTGTCAGCTAGATACTCTAACACTGGCTTGACGGCTTCGTCTGTATCAAATACCTGAGACATTGGCACCTTCGTCCTCCCCTCCTTCCACTTGCACTTCACTTTCAACTTCTCCCAGAGGACGTCCTGCTGTCTCTTCCACTTCTTGCACCACTTGAAAAGGTGGTCTCTTGTCTGCCTCTCATGTTGGCACCACCAGCACTCCTGGCTCTCCTTCTTCTTGATCCGTTTTAGGTAGATTGCTGTAAGTGCATGTCCCACTTTAAGCTGCAAATACCTTGACGCGGTCGTCTTTCTTGCTCGGCTCACTTCATCCGCCATTTTCCTTTTCTTCGTATTCATTCTGTAGACGGCTTTCTTGCTGAGCTTTGCCTTCCACCACTGTTCCGTTTCTGACCACTTCGCTTCCGATACCCTCCTCTGAATCGCTGCGAATGACATCCCTTTGTACTTTTCTGCAATTGCCTTGACCCCCTCTTCCTCGCCCAGGGCTCCAGCTTTCGCTTTTTCATCTGCTTTCTCATTTCCTTCCACCCCTTCGTGAGACGGCACCCACCTGTACAGTACCTGGATGCCTTTCGCGTAGAGCTTGTTGTTATGTTCGACCGACTTGATGGCGATGCTCTGTCCTGGGCCTGGTCTCGTATGCTGGACCCTTCTTATCGCTGTAACGGAGTCGGAAAAAATTGTAACCTTTTCGAGCTCCTCGTGGTCTGACCTGACTGCTGCCATTCTTACTGCTTCGAAATAGCGTAGCACTCTGCGTCGAAAACTTCTTTCTCTTTCCCGAGGTGGTACCTTTCGTTTTGCCAATCTTCCCCCTCTTCCTCTCTCCAAACCACCGTGCATCCTACTCTTCCATCCTCCAGCCTTGATCCATCAGTCCAATAGATTAACCCATCACTAGTAACTTGCGCTTCCTTCAGGGCTTGTGTCTTCTCGGATATGATCACTCTCGCTTCTGCCTTAATGTCGTGCTCCGGTAGGGTGTTTTGTTCCACTCTTCCCTTCACACCAAGGCATTTTCTTAATCTTTTCGCCAGGCCACTGTTTCCCTTCATGACTTGTCCTCCTCCGTGACCGTCCGGCATTTCGATTAAGCGTTTCGCGAATCGTCTTTGTCTATTGTTGAGTAACGATTTCGCTGGTCTAAATCCCGCTTCCTTGACTAGGGGGACTACCGGTGTTGTTCGGAACATTCCCGTCGTGCGTCTGGCCGATTCGTTCATCAGTCTTTGCAGGTCCTGCTCCCTCCCCACTTGGTTGTCCCACCACAGTTCCGACCCATACAGGGCGATTGACTGAACTGCGGCCGTTTGGACTTTTCTGGCATTCGCTGGACTTAGGCCATACTTTCCAGTGATGGTCCTGACTCTGTGCTGTGCCTTTCTAGCCTTGGTCATAACGACTTCATGGTGGTGTTGGAGCGTTAGCTTTCGGTCGAGCTGTATCCCTAGCCACCTGGTCGGTTTCTTGTCGAAAGCCACTTTGTTTTCTCCCACGTTAACCTCCATCTTGACCTTAGATCCCTGGTGATTTCGTTTCTTGGAGAACAGCACGGCCTCTGTCTTGTCGATGTCGAACTCCACTGCATTGACTTCGGCCCACTCTATCGTTAACCTGGCGCACCTCTGAAGCTTCTGAACACACCGGGTGAGATCCTCCCCCTCTACCACCCAGGCAACATCGTCCACAAAGGAAAGCGCCACCGCATCTTCTGTTCTCTCTTCCACTTTTCCGAACAGCTCCGATATATATATGATAAACAAGATTGGGGACACTGGCGACCCTTGGGGAACCCCGGTGGTAACGTCCATGACTTTCCCTTCTCTTCCGTCCATTCTCAACGTGCTCTTCTGTCGGACATAAAGCTTTGCACCCACCGGCACACATCTGCCTCAAAGCCCATCTCCTCCATCCTTTTAATCAGGTTTCCCTTTGCTATGCTCGGGAAAGCCCCCTTCACATCCATCAACAGTGCCGCCGCAGTTTTTCTTCCCGCCCACGCTTCCTCTACTCTCTGTACCATCCTTGCCACTGCGTCGATTGCCGACCTCTTCTTTCTGCATCCAAACTGGCCGTCGTGAAGTAGTTGTTTCCTCTCGCACTGGTCTGCGATTTTCGTGGCTACCACCTTCTCGACAACCTTTCCTAGACAATTCTGGAGTGCGATAACCCTGTAGGCCTTGGCCAAATGGTAATCGGATTTCCCTGGTTTGGGTATAACCACTCCTGTTGCTGTTTTCCACTCTTTCGGATGGTGTCCAAGTCGAATTGCTGCTTTCACCAAGGCTACCACTCTCTCTTCGTCCCACCCCCACAAGAGTCTGATTGCCTTGAAATTGATTCTGTCTGGTCCTGCCGCTTTCTTAATGCTCTGTTCGAAGATTGCTGCGTGGACCTCTTCTCTTCCAATTTCCAAGTGGGTGAAGCCTCCTTCTGTTTTTGCTTCGTGCTTGATTCCTTCTAGCGGTTTTGGGAATCCCACCTGTTTTATTAGTTCGGCCTTTTCATCCCAAGAGGTAACGAGTTCTCCACTTTCGTTTCTTAAGGCCTTGACCGTTTCTTCTCCCTTCTGTCCGGTATATTTCAATGCTCTCCACACCTGCTCTCCTTCCGCCTCTTGCAAGAATGTGTTCCACATATTTCTTTTTTCTGCCCTTATTGTTTTCCGAAGATCTTTTCTTGCCTGCTTTACCTTGGCCTCGTTCGATCTTCCTGCTCTTCTTTCTCTTTTCCAGAACCCCAAAATCTTCCTCTTCTCTTTTATCGTCTGGTTCCACCATCGTTTCGATCTAGCACACACTCTGAGTTTTTTCGCTTTCTGATTGAGCACTTCCGTTAGGACTTCCCTAATCTTGATTGCTTCCTCTTCCAGCTCTGTTATGGTGCTTTCTTCCGACAAGACTTTTCTCCCTACCATCTGCCCCCTCCACATCTCTTTCGCTTCTTTCAAATCCTTTTCCTCCATCTTGTCTATATTCCATCCTGTTATCTTGTTGCTGGTTCCGACCTCTTGAGAATTCTTCCCCCATACAACCTGAATCATCATGTGGTCGGACAGCGTTGCGTCGTTGTCTTCTGTAAGTGTTTCGACCGCGAGGTCGTTACACACTTCTCCTTTTCCTAGGGTGACATCGATTATCGACCCTATTAACCTGCCGTCCACTGTGGTGTGGCACGTGTCTTCGTCGTCGTTCATGACCTGCAGCTCGTGATCGTGAATTAGGCCTTCTAGGAAGGTCGCGTCTCTTCTCTGATTGCATCGGTCATTCCATTCTTTGCTATGGGCGTTCCAGTCTCCACACAACACGACATTTCTTGCTTTCATTATTTCTTTCCAGTTCGCCGACCTCGCTGGCCTTGTTGTCGATCTGATGTTGTTTTCTTGATAGAGTTGGTCGTAGACATTGACCAATCTAACTTTTTGTTTTCTTTCGTCAGTGATGTCAAAAACCTGGACGTCTCCCTCCCCCCCAGGCCTGCTACTTCATCGACTGCAACCGTGGTATCAACCCTGATTGCCGACATTGTTCTTCTTCCTCTAACGAACTTGTATCCGGGTGGCTGGTTCGGTACTCATCCCCTCGTCCTTGATACGCCTCTTGCATTACTACCAAATCTGCCCCCTTTCTAATCCCTTCTCAATCGCCAAAAGAGTCCCCTCCCTGCTCCTCGCACAATTTTGCTGTAGGATTTTCACCATTGGGTCTCCGGGATTGACTTCTCTGGTGCTGACTGAGTAGCGGGCACCTCAACTTCTTTTTCCTTTCCTTTGTCGACGGATAGCTCTTTCCAACCTTCTTCTCTGCTTCGCTCGTACGGCTGCTCCGTCTTCTCTGACTTCATTCTCCCCCTTCTTTGACTCTTGTCGTTGGCCGGTTACCTCATTCGTCTAATGCGACTTCGGTCCTTCCAGCTTGTACGTTCTTCTCGGGCCTTTGCTATGGCTTCGCGCTTCTTGGGGCATTCGTTGCTCTTGGCAATGTGTCCCCCTTTACAATTCGCACACTTGTTGGCGTTGTGATTGCAGTTCTGGCCACTCTTGGCTTTGCATCCGACCACGTCGCACTGGTGTTCTTCCGTTTTGTGAGTTCCCGCGCATAGCATGCATCTGACCATCCCTAGTCTTCCGCATTTTGAAACGTGATGTCCCCACCCACAACAATTCTCGCAAAAGGTATCTGGGCCTGAGTTGACATAGCGCTCCACCTCATGCCATATTCCCGCTGCCCTCAATCCCTTTTCCAAACACCTCTGGGCCATCTTCTTCCCCTTGATGGCGAACACAACTGAAGATGCCTGTTTTTCTCCGTTTCTCTTCTTTTCTTTGATATCCGCTACTCTCCCCATCCATCTTATCGCCATGGGGACAACAACTCCTTCGTTCTCAGCGTGAATTTCTTCTTTCAACTTTTCCAGCCCTCCCGATCTCTTTGCCATGTACTGGTCGAAGTTGACTCCGTGCATTTTTACCCTCTCCCAGGTTTCGTTCTTCTCTATGTCGATGATGCCCGGGTCCACCTTTCTTGCCGCTGTGACGATAATTTCCTTGAACACGATTAGCATGTCTGCTGATGCGTTCTCCCTGGCCAATGCTGTGATGGATCCTCTCATATTCGTCGAGATCCCCGTCATTCTGATGTGTGCTGGGACTTGTCGTGCCCAGAGTGCTCTATTGACTTCGGATATAATTTCCGCATCCTTCTTCAAGGAAACCGGGAGGCCATTGTTTCTCCTGAACGTGACTCTCCTGTTTTCCAGCGTATTTTTGTTAGTGGGTATGGGTTCCAGGCCACTCACCTCCTTCTTTTCTTCTTTCTTCTCCTTCTTTCTCCCTGCTACCTGGAATCCCGCCTCATCCTTCTTGTTTTGTCCTGCTACCGACGCCGCCAATTTCTCCGCGTAGGTCGCCTTTCTGACTTCTGGCTTTTTTGGCTGCTGTTGCTGTGGTGGTGCGGGTGCTTTGGGCGGCTCCTTCCCTCCCTTAGCTCCCCCTCCTTCTTCTGTTCTGCCTTCGGTCCCTTGGGGGCGTTTTCCGGTGCCTTGCTTCCCTGGCTTTCGGTGGTGCGATTAGCGTAGGTTTTGCCTTTCCCTTGAGCTGAATCATTCTTGGTACCGCCGGTGGTGCCGGTGCCTGTGCCTTTGCCACTGAGTTCCCGAGTGCCACTGGCTCTGGCTCCGTTCCTCCTGGCGTGATCGTTGGGGCGTGTTTTGAATTCTCCAAACCCTGTCCGTCAATTTCCATTTCCAGGGCCTCCTCCACCCGCTCTTCCACCCTGGCCCTCTGTTCTTCGCTTGCTTCGATTTCCATATCTGTGATTCCTAGGGTCTCCTGCACTTGCCTGCGAACCACCTTCTTCTCTTCTTTTGTTTTTTCTTTTTTCTTTTCGTCCATCTCTTTCTGCTTTGCTTCGAAGAAGCTGCACATCCTGCCGCAAAGCATGTCTGCCATCTGATTCATTTTCTCCTCATTAGGCATCTCTTCTTCTTTCTTAATCATCTCGCAGAACACAAGGATTCGATTGAGCTTGTCATTCATTTCCTGCATCTGCCCCTTCGTTTCGGTATATCTGGCGTCCATCGCCATTTTCCAGCTCGACATTACCATCCTATGCTCCTTGGCTCTGCCTTCTTCCTCTGTTCTCAGTACCGCCCAATCTCTGAGCGCCCCCCACTCGGCTTTTTCTCCTTCTGCCAATTGGATCGCCTTCTCTTGCCATTCTCTGATATTGTCGACTTTGCCGATCAATTCTTCGATCTTCTCTTTCTGTCCGTGATTGGACTGGTCTTCCCACTGATTATGCCAATTGGGGCCTGCTCTCGGCTTGCGTGGCGTGGTGGGAAACCTTATTGGTTGTCTTGGCTTGACACTTGCCTTTCTCTCATAGGCTAGCGTGGTTGGTGACTTCATTTCTTCGTCACTTTCGCTCTCGTCGCTTTCGTTATCCCAATCGTCACCCTCCGTGTTCCGATTTTTCAGGGTCAAATCCATTCCCCCCTCCAGTTGGGTTTCCACCACTTTGCTGGAGGGTGAGGCTTGCTGCAAAAATTTTTGTGCCAGGGCGCCCCTAGCTTGCTCCGGGTGGGCTCCGAGGTTTCCCATCGGAGTGCCGGGGATGATTTCGAGACGAGGCTTCTGCCTGGGAGTGCTTTCGATGGAGGAGAGAGGAGAGAGGTCGGTCTCTGACTCTGACATTTCCTGATCGTCAACTTTTTCAACCTCTGCCGCCATCCTCACCGTGGATGGTTCTAGGTGGATTTCCGCGTATTCCATGTAGGAACTTGGCATCGTTCCTGGCATGCTGGGTGTGTCGTAGATGTGTCTCGTATCTCCAAGTGCGCTGTCTTGGGACGGATTTTCGTAATTGTTGATCTGGCTATCCTGAGAGGGCATGCTTGCACTGACATGGTGTACGTTGGGGAGAGGAAGTGGGAGATTCATAATTTCATCTCCATCGTAGGGTTGGTAGGTGGGAACTTGAGTAGGAAAGGACCCGTAGTCGGTAGACGCTTGCGAGGCCTGGGAGGCATTAAGATTCCCAGGAAAAGACATATTTTCTGGCGCTTCTAAAGACTATTCTAGCAGAATAGCTGAACTCCGAAGCCTAAGAGTTCTGAAGATAATCGATTTGATTGGATGAAAGGTGGCTTGGCGAAACCAAGCGGAGGTGTGGGTGGTTGTCGGAGGTGTTGGTTAAAGGGAAGAACGTGTGTTTATACGAGATTTGACTGATGAAATATTGCAAATGGTGTTCGATAAATGGTGGACCTCCATGAATGTGGAAACAAAGACTACAATTGTGTGGAGCGGCTCCCGGCATGCAGCGGCATGGCGATTCTACAAACATTGCGCAACAACCGAAAATGGCTGCCCCGGCGTCATTTGTATCGTTTGTCACACAGTTCTGGTACATCCATCCGAGAATGGAACAAGTACTATGGCGAAACACCTCCAATCAAAGACACACAAAGCAGAGCTGAATAAGTTAACAGAATCAGACGTTTCCTTATTGACAGATACAGCGGGTGATGAGCAAGCTTTAGCTGTACTAAAGAAGAAAGGCAGTCAGGGTGTTATGGTGGCAAGTAGTTCCCATCAAACACAGGCTGATTGAAATCGCTGACCATACTAACAATTTTAACAGATAGAACGTACAAAACTGGCAGATAATGACTTTACAACTCTTGAATTCAACCAAGAAACCTGGAACTGCTATTTGATGCTAGGATTTGTTTCTGCTCACATTCCGTGGAACGCTATAACGAACCTGGAGTTACGACGAACGTTCAATGCGTTACAATGCGATTTGATCCTTCCCTCTGCCAGTACTCTCAGTAATATTTGCCGAAGAGAATACTCCCTCACAATTGATGCAATCAAAAAGCAGTTGCCAACAAAAAATAAAGTCAGTGTAGCGTTAGATGGATGGACATCAACCAATAAATTGGCGATTGTGTCGGTCATTGGCTATTATATAGATCTCAACTGGTGCCTTCAAGAAGTACAGCTTGCATTCGATGAGGTTTGTGGCCACTTGGTTTTGATATTTTGTACCGCTGACAAACAACTATAGGTTAAAGGCAAACACACAGGTGAGCGACTGGCCAAGCATTTGAAGGAGGTACTTGAGCGTTTCGGCCTTACAGACGGTGGATTGCTCGGTATAACCACTGATAACGCCTCATCCAATTATTCAATAACTCGGGAGCTACAATCGACACTCGAAACCTCTGGAATTGAATGGTCGGCATTACGAAACCATATACCATGCATGGCGCATGTCATTCAGCTTTCTTTAGGGGCATTTATGAGTAGTCTGGGGGTGAAAGGGCGAACGAAGTCATGGGAAGCAAATGAGTGTGACGAGCAATTTGGAGAAAATGAGAGCGTGGCATTAACTAAAAGCCAAAAGCTGCAGAAGTCCGGAAATGCAAGAATCTCTAAGGTAGCAGCCATGACGCCTGTATTAGCTAAGATAATTGAAAAGGTAGTTACTGCATGTTATCTACACATTGATTCTGAATACTGACTTTTGAAATAGCAGAGAATGCTTGCGGTATTGATTACTCTGACTCCTGGAAGACGTAATGAGTTTCTCAACTGCCAGAAATCCAAAGTCAGAATTGCAGTACTGCCTACCATGGATGTAAAAACACAGTGGAATTCAACTCTGGAATTACTAGAGCGGGCGTACAGATTGCGAGAGTTTGCACGCGAGTGGCTTGAAAATCCTAATTACCGTGATTACTGGCCTTTATTTACAACTGAAGATGAATGGATTATTGTCAAATACGTAATGGAGGTGCTGAGACCATTTCGTTACTGGACACTTTGGATGTCGAAACGGCGTACAGTCACCTTACACCATGTCATCACGATATACAATGATATATTCGATCACCTAGATGGCGTAATGCGTGATTTGGCAAAGAAGAAAACTCAGTGGAAAGAGGATCTATACTTTGCTTTGAAGTTTGCATGCCAAAAGCTGTCCAAATATTACTCCGAAGTAACACCAGAGACAGGCATGCTCCTCATTGCAGCACAAATCCTCGATCCTTTTCGGAAGTTGCGATCATTTCGGAAGTGGGACAAGGCTATGGATGTTAATCCTGAGGATGAGGGTTCCTTCACTGCCCAGTACAAGGATGCATTCATAAAATATGTGGAGCACGAATACTGCACCAAAAACCAATTTAAGACCGCCGGAAAACCTCAACCAGTACCGAATCATAACTTATTCGCCTCCATTGCAGTGTCGGGGCCTGGTCAATCGACTTATGATCCATATGATTTGTCCAGTAATGATGAGTATTTTACACCTGCAAACACGGCGGAATGTACTCCCGGGCGTAGCAATCGCGCAGCACGTTTATTGACGGCCACTACACTCTATTTGAATTCACCACCCGAGATACCTAAAAATTGGGGACAAATTAATCCCAATCTTAATGATTATCATTCCGACCCCACCGAGATTAGCAGGGCTTTCTGGATACCCGACGTAACCGATTGGTGGCAACAGCAAGAAAAGATGAACACGAAGTATACCGATCTAGCCAATATAGCACGGGACATCTTCTCAATCATGCCACACGGGGTTGGAGTGGAAGCCAGCTTTTCACTTGGCTGAGATGTCATAGGGTGGAGGCAGTCAAAAACTACAGGTGAAACACTTCGAGAAAAAGTGGTTGTTCGGCAGTTTGCGAGAAGTAATCTCGATCTTTTGGCCGGTGATACATCACAAATAGATTCATCAATATCTGATAACGATTCTGAAATCAAGAAAGACGCTGAGGAAAGAAAGCTGCATAGGATGGCCAAGGTTCATGACTTTTTGGAGATGTGGCAGGGCAGTGAACACCTACACGCAATTCAGAAGGCATCACGCGCCCAGAATAAGCAAATGACTGCCATGGGTTTAGTGTTAGCAACGGGTCCAGTTTCGGCCCGTTTGTATTATAGCGGGTCCAAGAAAACCCGGAACCGACCCGGCCAGGTCGGGTTTTTGCCAAACGGTTCCCTCAATTAAGTCCATGAATATCCATCAGAGAATTTAGTGTTTGGTATGTCAAATATGCAGTGTCGCACGGTGCATCTTTTGGTGTTCTCCGATTTTGCATATCTCAAAAACTCAGCAAGCGGCTTTGAAAAAGGTGCCATTTTGGGCCCAAAAACGAGGTTTTTACACAATCGCTTATTGAATTTTAGTGATATTGAAAATCGGAGAACACCGAAAGATGCGCCATGCAAAGCTGCATATTTGATATACCAAATGCTAAATTATCTGACCAATATTCATGGACTTAATTGAACAGTTCGCTTGAAAAATTGTGGATTTTTGATGTGGTAAGGCCGTTGCCACGCAGACCTATATTACCCGCCAGGTCCAAATCTGGAACCGTTGCTAACACTACATGGGTTACATTTCAGACATTGAAGAGACAGTTAAAGCATCATGGTCAGCCTTTGAACATGATGGTGTTGCAGCTTTCAAAATGACTGAAAAATCTCTACTTCCACCGTCCTTATCACAGATCGACCTCCCTGGTGGCAAAACCAAAGTTCTCAACATCCAACGAATACGTAGGATTGATCGTGTAAGGGCGAGTACAGGCTGGTAAGGCTCCGTACGGGCTGGTATGTCAATTGGGGTCACTACGTTTGCAAACGAGAATAAGTGATTTAGTATGATTGTGTATATGTAAGATAATCGCTACCGTACGATGGCAGCCGTGCAGAGTCTACTTAAGGTTGGTGCTTACTCAGCCTCGGCTCTGAGCCTTGCCGGCAGCCGCAACCCTAACCACTAAGGCCTGACCTCTGCCGTTACATCATCCTCCTGTCTCGGCGCAGACCTCCTGGGCTGCTAAATATATATACATGAAGAAGAAGTAAGATCCAGGTTCGTGCACCTTTGTATAGGCCTCGCACGTCATCATAAATCCCACAACCGATCAGAGAGCCAATCAGGCAACCTCACGGTGGATTCGGTGCACGGGGAAATCCACCTCCAGTGGTAGGTGGTAAAACCCGTGCCGACGCCATTTGTACCGGGCCGAAATCCATAAGAAGAGAAGAATCAAGCAAGGGGAAAACTCAAAAGCGCCAATTTCGGCCAAATTCCTCCAAATCCTCCAAATCCTTCGTGGTTTTCCAATTACCTCCGGGGTTTATCCGGATTCTCCCGATGGAACCCGTCAACTAGCTCTTGAGCATTCTCGAGATTTTCTGCGGGCTCCCAGCTCGTTCAGATGTAGTTGTAGCCTGCCCACTGAACTAAGTAGTGGAGACGTCGATAACGTCGTTTTGAGTCAAGGATACGTTCGACCTCCCATTCGTCAGAATCGTCGACTATTGTCGGCTGAGGCTCTGACGGCGGCTGGCCGGCGATTGGGGGCATGTATGGGTCGAGCAGAGAAACGTGGAAGACGTCATGAATTCGCATCGTTCTCGGAAGGTCTAGTTTGTAAGCGTTCTTATTGATGACCTTATTCACCGTATATGGGCCTGCTCTCCTATAGTCCAGTTTCTTAGACGGCCTCGTCGTACGGATGTTTCTCGTCGATAGCCAAACTTTATCTCCAACCTCGAAGGTGACTTCTTTGCCGCTGGCGTACTTGGCTTGCCGCGCTTGAGCTTCCAGTATATTTTCGCGGAGCTTTTGGTGTGTCTCAGCTAGTGCTGCCGTCATCGCGTCTGCTTGAATCTCCGTCCTCATGTTAGAAGGGGTCTTCGGAGCCTTGAACTGCAGGGACGGATGGTAGTTGTAATTGGCCCAGAAAGGAGTCATCCTCGTCGAGTGGTTCACAGAGTTGTTGTATGCGAACTCGGCCAATGGGAGAAGCTCAACCCAGTTATCCTGCTCGTAGTTGCAAAAGGCTCGGAGGTATTGCTCCATCGTCTGATTTTGCCTCTCCATCTGGCCATCCGTCTGTGGGTGGAAGGCTGTCGAGAGTCGGTGGTCAGTACTCATATGGGAACATACCCTCGTCCAGAATCAGCTCGTAAATTGGCCTCCTCGATCGGTGACGATGTTGTCGGGCACACCATGCTTGCAAATGACATGCTCGAAGAAGAGTCTGGCCAGTTCCGGTGAATCAACGTCCTTTCGGCATGGCAGGTAGATGGCCATTTTCGTTAGCCGATCGACAATGACTAAGATTCCCGTGTACTCGGATGCAGTTGATTCCAGCAAGTCAGTGACAAAGTCCATCGTGACGCCTTCCCAGGGTCGTTTCGGGGGTGCCAAGGGCATCATTGTGCCATGTCGAGCGTGCCGTGGGGCCTTGACGCGGTGGCAAACTTCGCAGCCGCTGACGTACTTCCTTATGTGCGTGTCCATCACGGGCCAATAGAAGTCCCTAGAAACTAGTTCAGTGGTCTTAAGAGCTCCGAAATGACCTGATTTGGGGTTGTCATGAAAGAGACTTATCACTCTAGTGCGAAGCATTTCGTCTGCGGGAACGTATATCCTCCCTTCGTAAGTCAGAGCTCCTGCGATGACCTTCCATTGGTTCTCATCTTCGGGGGTGTTTGACATGGGCGAGTCGACTATCTTCGCGTTCACGTCAATTGCCAATGTGTCGGAAGACAAGGCCTTCTGAATCGCCGGTAGGAGATCATCGTACGGTGCAACTTCAGGTGTAATGGCCCTCACTGCCAGGGTTGCCAAGAGTCGGCCAATGGGCTTCTCGTAGCCTTGCTCGTAGTCGGGCCGTCGGCGGGGTTTTTGACGCCTTCCAAATGTTCGATGCTGAAGTCGTACGCCGAGAGAATTTCCGACCACCTAGCTTGTCGCCGTGAGAGCACTTTGGAAGTTTGGAAATACTCAAGGTTCTTGTGGTCACACCGCACTAAAATCTTGTGCCTGGCTCCTTCGAGATAGTGACGCCACTGCTTCATGGTCTCGACGATGGTGAGGAGCTCACGGTCGTACGTATCGTAGTTCTGCTCGGCTGGCGAACACATTCGAGAGTAAAAATTGACTGGCCGGAGGGTTCCAAAGCCGTCAAACTGATTTAGGATGCCTGCAATCGCAAAGCCGCTCGCATCGGTCTGGAGAACGATTGGCTTGACCGGGTCGAAATGCTGCAGAATCGGTGCTGCGGTGAAGGCCTTTTTGAGTTTCCGGAAAGCCAGCTCGGCCTCCCGAGTCCATTCCCATTTGTTCTTTCCAAGGACTCTCGACTTTCTGTGCCGAGGTCGGTTCGACGAAGGCCCTAGTTTCTCGGCACCAGAGGGGTTGTCTGCCTTCTTTAGTAACTCCGTGAGGGGAACGGTCACCTTGGCATATTTTCGGATGAACCTCCGGTAGAAGTTTGTGGATCCGAGCAGCACTTGGACGTCGTGAACTGACTCAGGAGTCGGCCAATCCTCGATTGTTGATATTCGGTCCGACTCCATGCCGACTCCTTCCGAACTGATCACAAAGCCGAGGTAGCCCACCTCCGAGACTCCAAATTGGCACTTTTCCGCCTTGCAATAGAGTCCGAACTCTTGGAGTCGTTCCAGCACCTTTCGTACGTGTTCATCGTGATCCTTCTCGTTTGTCGGGTAGATGAGAATATCATCAAGGTAGCACACGGCAAAGTCGTCAATGTAGGGACGCAGGCAATTGTCGATATAAGTCTGAAAAGTAGCCGGTGCATTCGTCAAGCCGAATGGCATGACTTTGTACTCGAATTGACCGTATCGGGTTCGGAATGCCGTCTTGTACTCGTCACCCTCCTTGATTCGAATAAGGTGATAGGCTCCGCGGAGGTCAAGCTTTGTGAAGACCCTGGCACCTCCTACACGGTCAAGAATCTCTGAAATCAACGGGAGAGGGTACCGGTTCTTAACTGTCGCCTTATTGAGCGCGCGGTAGTCCACACAAAGCCTTAATCCTCCATCCTTCTTCTTGGCAAAAAGTATCGGTGCCGCCGCCGGCGATGATGACTGCTGAATAAACCCATTTGCTAGGTTCGTCTCGATGTAAGCCTTTAGAGTCTTTAACTCGACCTCCGACAGGTTATAGATGCGCCCATATGGTGACTTGAAACCGGGCTCGAGATCAATCGCGTGGTCAATCGGGCGGTGCGGCGGGAGTGTCTCGGCCTTAGCCTTACTGAAGACCTCCACGAACTCACGATACTTTGCGGGGATGCGGCCTCCATCGTCAGTGGCTATAGTTTTTGACCTCGCTCCATCTAATCTCGTTAGCTGTGTGCTTTCAATCTCGTCTGATGGAGGATAAGGAATCCCGGAAGCCTGGAAAAGAACGGTTCGCCCATGAAAGAGCCAAGCCCCGCCGTCCAGTTACTTCCTTCGTGACTCGGCGAGCCGGTAGCAGTCATTCAAGCCCCGCATTGTTGGTAACTCTTCTGCCGCAACTACCGCCGCTGCTCCTGCTCGCTCGTCCAGCTTATGGGGCTTCTCCCACCTTTGTCGGTGGTGCCTTCCATGGAAGCTCCCAGCAATCCTGTGCAATCGTCAAATCGTATGGCGAAAGCCTCGACAACCTCGTCGCTAGCTAGTAGGTCGTCGAATGCGGTGGCTCCGAGTATGTGTATGTCTGGAGGTTTATTTTCTTCACCGCCCTTCTGCAGAGAGTCGTTGCCCTCCGCCTGCGAAGGTTCCGACGTCACGTTGGTGACCGCCGGTGTATTTGCATCGCCGCTTGGGGTCCGCAGAGAAAGAAGTCGTCCAGAATTCCAGTCGATGTCCGGGTTTCTCGCCTTGAACCACGGCAAGCCCAGCACTAGGTCGTATGTTTTCATCGGAACGACTAGCACCTCCGATTCGTCAACTGGGGCTAGGTGTTGGAAATACTGAACCGAGAAGCTGGTTTTTCGGCTCTCTTTCACAGACATCATCATTTGACCGTTGAGGCCCTGGGTGGAGGTGAATGCGGGTTCGTGTCTTAGCCCAAGTCGCTTGAGCAGCCTTGGTGCCATAAAGATGCTTGTCGCGCCGCAATCGATGAGCGCTCGAACGCGCTGTATCTCACCGTGTCGATCCCGAATTTGTACTTCGTGAACGATGTGCGATGAATCTGGTTTCTCTGTACCACATAAGTATTGACTTGAAAAGAGAGCCCTGGGTGGCTCCAAAATAACTCTCGATTTGAGGGCTAATCGGTGGGGTTGGATCTCATCTATAGTTGCTAACAACGCCCTCGTTCCTAACATCTCCAGCCCCAACTCCTGCTCGTCCAGCCTCTCCCGCCGGGCTAGGTGCCGGGAGAGGTATGTGAGTTTTTTGACTGCTGGGTGTCGAACGATTTCTGATGTTTCACCTGGTGTCCGCCTCCACCCCCGCCTGGGTTGGAGTCTAGTTCGGGCAAATTTGGCCTGCTGTACCTGGTGCAGTGGTGAGTTATATGATCTTTGCTTCCGCACCGTGTGCACTGCTGGTTGGCCTTTCGGTTTTCGTAGACGTCTTTTGAGGTCCAGAGTGCCGGCGGTAAGTTGGAACGATTGCCTCCTCCGCCGGACTTTCCGTGTTTGTAGGACTTGCCGCCACCTCCGCCTGACGATTTCTGGGTCTGTGTGGTTCCCGATGGTTCGGAGATGGACGGCCGGTACGTTCGTTTTCCGCCTTTGTTTGACGATTCCGGCTTTTGTTGACCGCCGGGTTTCTTTCCGTCGCTCTGGGTATGTATGACCTCCGACGCTGCGGCCTTGTCGAATAGCTCCTCGACTGATTCGAATCGTCCAGATTTCGGGGTTATTGGCCCGATCTTATTTTTGAGATGGTGCTGCAGGCCTCCCCAGGCCATATCGTAGCGTGCTATCTCCAGCTCTGGTAAATTCCAACCGGCCTGTCTCCAATTAGCTTTAATACGATTTGCATAGGCTCTAACCGGTTCGTTTGGCAGTTGAATATATTCGTCCATCATCTTCATCACTGCACGAATGCGACGGTCTTTGTCTCCATAGATCCGGTTGATCTCTTCCGCGAAGAGGTCGAAATTCTCCAAGCACGGATCTGAATCCGCCCGTAGGTCGCTAGCCCATTCGGCCGGGTCGGTCATTGAAGTCTGCCGCTGAGTAGGGTCGTGATGGTTACTCCATGAATCGAGAAGAGAGACCGCATAATGCACTTGGTCGGGTCCGCCACGTGTGAATAGATGTTTGTGAGAGTTGAAATTGGAGCGTAGCGTGTCGAGAAACTTGTCTAACTCCTTTGCTCCGCCGCAAAATCACATTGGCGCGACCATATCGAAAATCTTGGGTTTCGCAAGGGTGGCAGTCTCCTGTTTGGCGCGTTCCAAGGCCAATCGTTCCCTTTCGAGGGCCAATCGTTCTTTCTCAGCTCTCAACCAATCGGCTTGTTGATCCATCATGGCTTTGATCAATTTGTTCTGCGCCGACATTTCTCGGATGTCTTCGTTGGTGATGGCTGATTGGATGTTATCATAGTCATGAATGCCGGTAGAGTGCTCGGCGTCCTCGTCGTCCTCGTTGTCTTCGACTTCGGTTTCCGGCTCGGCCATCGGAGTGATGCTGATTCTAGGTCTCAGTGTTCGTCGGCTTCCCGACGTAGAAGCTGCTGCTTGGACCGTTTCTTCACTCCCGCGATCATCAGTGACGCGTAAATGAGTTCTAGTTGGTATCTTGGGGGGCATCTTGATGCTATTGAGTATGGAATTGACTTATTCGGGTCTTTTTTGAGAGTTTTATGAGGGTTCTCCAGGCGTTGTATACGTGTCAGACACGTCGAGAAAAAGGGGTAAATATCGCGAATTCCCGTGAGCGAAACGTGACCGCTGACTGAAAAGCGATTATAGTGTAAGGGCGAGTACAGGCTGGTAAGGCTCCGTACAGGCTGGTATGTCAATTGGGGTCGGTACGGTTGCAAACGAGAATAAGTGATTTAGTATGATTGTGTATATGTAAGATAATCGCTACCGTACGATGGCAGCCGTGCAGAGTCTACTTAAGGTTGGTGCTTACTCAGCCTCGGCTCTGAGCCTTGCCGGCAGCCGCAACCCTAACCACTAAGGCCTGACCTCTGCCGTTACAGATCGCCATCCTACCCAAAGTGATGATGATAGTTCTTCCGAAACGAATTCTGATACTGATGATTGGCTCCATTGGAACGGTGACTTGGACGATCCAAACGATGATGAAAACGATGGAGAGGCTGACGATGAAGACGATATGGATATATGCAATGAATCTGATATGATTGATTAAGCAGAACAGCCATATGTACATGCTGCCCCTAACATCGCAGGCTTTATCAGGCCAGTTCGAAAGTCTAATCGCACAGCAACTCTGATCGTTATGGACCCTGCGCCCGTCAACACACAGCAAAAATGCAATAAGAAAGGGAATAAACGACGGTAGAGCGGTGATCATTATTTTATATTTCTTTTGGTTTTCTGTTTCTTGTAATGGAGCATAGGTATCTTTATTTTGCAATTTTCTTGGTCACTATTGAGAAATGTTTTATATTTCATGCATATATAATGAAAAGGCTGTTAAGACAGTATATTAGAGAAACGCAAATGCTAGGCCCATTGTGATATTATTTCCGCATTTTTCAAGTTAATTTTAAAGGTAAGATTAAATAGATATGAATAAAATGTGCGAAAGGTAGGCAATAATATGATAATAGAAATTATTGATACTAAAATATTTGTGGTAATTGACACATACTACAACATACTGGAATTTACTACAACTTAAGTGTAAACATAGTTTTGGCCGTCTTTGTTCTTGTTACAAAGTTAAACTACCAGGTTATGATACATATTTATTAAATTGTAGTTATAATATTGAATTGAACTGAAGCGAGTTTAATGACGGGCAAAATTGCAAACAAAAATCGCTCATTCGATTCAATTGTGAATATCAAAAGTCGCATGTGCAATAGTATGAACCTGCTTTTGGACCCGTCTAACAACCCAGGAATTTGGGCGGTTCCAAAATGTGGAGTCAACCCGGACCGTTCTTTCTGTTTCGGTTCTACTGACGACCCGAACCGTTGATTTGGAAACGGGTCGGTTCCAACCCGGACCCGACCCGGAGGCTCCGGGTTGGAACCGTTGCTAACACTAGTTGCAGGGTCTGGGACGAAAGTAGCAGCCGTTTTGATGACAATAGCGGCACATATACTGAATTATAACTGGTAGAATCGATTGTAGATTCGTTCTTCTGTCAAGGTTTCAAGGCTCGGAGTTCAAGGAGTTATAAAAACCAAGCAAAGTGGAGCAGTGATCGCGGGTACTGCTTAACAAACTAGAGACTTGAAATCTGGAATCACAGAAGTAAACAAAGGTTGGTACCGAAGCTATTGATTGTTTTATAGACTAGAGAACGAGTGAAAAACAAACCTATCCTCCGCAAATCCAGCGTCCTTATATACAGTTAATGCGACCGTCATCATCTTTGCTCACTCGTTCCGAAATACATCCTAACTCCACCCAACTATGTACGCAACCCTTTCAATCCGCGGCTTATGCCATAACCATCACACCATATTTACAACGCAACCATCGAAACCTGTTTCCAACCAACAAAACCTGATTCCTTCTATCGAAATCTGATTCCTTCCAACAAGACCTGTTTCCTCTCGTATTCCCGTATCTCAATCATCGATCCATACTCTTACCCCGATCCTCACTCGACACAACTGTGACACCTGATGGGAAGAATCCATAGTTTGTTTGTATGGGGGTGGTGGGAACTCCAGAAGGTAGAGATCCATAATCAGTGCTTGTCTGGGTGTTGGCAACTGCTGAAGTACTGGCGCTGTTGATGATTTCTTGCTTTATTTTGGCTTTTTGAAGTCTTTCTGGAATGGCTTGCTGTTCAACTTGTTTGGATGGAAGTCCAGACTGGAAAAAGCCTGACAAGGCAATTTTTGTGTGCTTCTAAAGACTATTCTAACAGAATAGCTGAACTCCGAAGCCTAAAAGTTCTCAGGATAATCAATTTGATTTGGTAATAGGGGGCTTGGCAAAATTAAGCGGTGGTGTGGGTGTTTGTCACGGAGGATGGAACACCGGCTGCGGTAGAGTTATTGTGGTGGCAGAGTAACTAACTGTTATGTACTTTCAAACGCATTAGTACGCATATGCTGTGTCTTCATACACATCATTACCAGAGCGGGCACTCTATAACATAGGTTTGACTCATAAAAGGGTGAACGTTTTGTTTGTACCGTAGGTACTGCTGCTCGATTTCTCTTCCACAGACTGCGTCTACAGCAAATGGATCCACTTTCAGTTGGCGCTTCAATTGCCGGCGTGATAACACTCGCTGAAAAGGTCATCTACACACTGAAAAAATTCACCTCTACTGTTGCAAATCCTCCGGAAATCATGCATGACGTCCTTCACGAAACTGAATGCCTTGCTACAATTTTCGGACAACTTCAAAACCTGCTTTTGCAGCACATACGACCGGAAGCAGGCCATATAGCCATTGTATCAGCGGATCAACCGGTGATCATGTTAACGGGGTGTATGGCGGTATTTTCGGATCTAGAGGTAGACGTAGATGGTCTCCAAACTATTGACAAGAAGGCAAGCTGGTGGGATCGAGTGAAGTGGGCACAAGATTCTTTGCGTAGTATTATGGCGAGGCTCGTGGTGCACAAGATGAGTTTGAATTTGATGTTGACGTTGCTTTGTGGTGAGTGGATTTATGTGACCAGTTGTATCACGGGAGCTGACAAGGGAATCAGTCAGTCGAGTTCCCACGCAGAAATTACAATGAAAGAATTGCATACTGAAGTCCAGAAGCTGGTTTCAATGAATGCACGATTATTGGCACTAATTGAAGGAGCAAAATATGATGATGAAGATGGGGCTGCACCATCTACATTGCCAGAAGGATGTGCATCAACAACCCTAATCTTCATATTGACCTCAAGCTCAGCTTCCTTCCAGCCCGAGTTTGAGGAAGCACTTAAGCAGACAAGAGTTTATTTACACGCAGCCAGATGTTTGGAGACAAGTTCGTTTCTCAGTCTTCACACATCCGAAACACGCTGGTCACAACTCTCTGGTCTCTCACTCGCACAAATTTCGGATATCTCAGTGATTTTGCTTCCAATGCACCTATCCGAGCTTCCTCGGGGCGCCAATCAGTGTTTTGCAGTCTCTTCAAGGGATACTGAGCTCCTTCGAAACCCTTCCTATGGTAACACCAAGAACGATGGCGGCACTGTAATTATCCCACGAACAACCTATGGAAGTTGTGATTGTGCTACCTTGGGCAAGTCGAGGGCAAAAGGAGAGATATTTCTTTATATGGCGGGACAATGGGGTTCTTGGAAGAGCTATCTTCGGCTTTTGAACTATGACACCAGGGCCAGTTATATGACGTATTCCACCCGCGACGGTTCAGCCTTGGTAATTCGCATCATCAATACCAGCAACCAAGGTGCTCACAACGCTCTCTGTGTTGAGTAGGTTTCCCGGACCGAATTATTCCTGCTAGTATATCACACCGATGGCGACACAGCCGCGGAATGTGATTCCACAGTAGAACGAATATTGATAATCAATGAAGTGAAAGCGAGCAGAAATACGAGTAACAACAATTACACTATTGTCATCTTCCAAGACTGGTATGGCAAGAATGAACAGGATTTCGATGCACACGAATGGGCACACTGGCATTGGGCGGAGTCTCGTGGATACGATTACGTTAGAGGTGATACCCAGAACGAAAATATTGCAGATTATGTCTTCTGCTCGCTGGATGCGGGGAGGAGAACGAGGAAATGACCAAGGTGAAAGAGTAGACCGATTATTCGTCATAGTATAAGTTCTGTAGATGGCGAATGATGAGAGAAGAGTATAATAGGGGTTTAATCTCGAGTGGGCGATATTTTTTTCGCCTGGACGTCTTGATAAGTTAAATGATCTGTAGGACGCTCTAATACGCATCCAGTAATTTGAATTGTCTCGGTGCTTACCGTTGGACATCCATCCGATTCATCCTATTCATTCTTCTAGACTACTATCTATCTATCCAAAACTTTTTGCCGCGAACTAAGCGCAGTAATTATTTGTTTGACCAACTATGACAATAAAGCCCGTAAGCCCCCAGGCAAATTTAAGTGATAATTCTCACTCTCAAATATACAACTACTGGTTATGTAAATCTACAGTTAGTTGATTAAATAGACAAATTCTCAGACTTGAATTTTGGATTTGCTTGGGGGATATTTTTTTCTAATGAACCAAGTTAACACACCAAATAGAAGTTCTGGTAGAGTATTGATAGTAGCAGTCTCAATTATCCATCACAACTACTGAGGGCCGAAGTTAAAACTCTCGATGGTTTGGACTCGTGGTGTTTCTTTTACCAACGCACCAGCTATCAGTGGGAAAAATCCTTGGATGTGGGCAGGGAGTTGGAGACGAAGTCAATGGTAGTCTCGAGTCATCACTTATGACTCTTAATATACAGCCCTTACATTTGATATCCCCAGCACCGCAGTACTCTAGCTCTATATCATCGTCACAGCCGTCCAAAGTACCTTTGCCGAGGGAATTTTAATTTGGCAGATGGCTTATCCCCCACATGCTGGAAAGGTCTGCAAGCTAGCTGCTAATCAATATATGAATTACACATGGTTATCTAGTACCGTTAATCGGTTGGTTGGTGATTAATATTGTTCATGATGACATCTAATTAATCGATATATATCAGCTAATCGATATAATCTTCAGAATCATTAGTCTGTTTGGAGACCTACCCACCAGCGCGGACATAATATTAATCATTAGATATCACCAGGCACCTACCTTCCTTCTTAAGATCTTTCCTTCCTCTATCCATATAGGAGCCATTGATATCGATTTATTACAACAAGTCGATACAGCACCATAGAGAGATCCCGAGATAAATCCTAGAACCACTCCATCAGCTATTCAAACTAGTCTAATCTCCTCACTATCGGCCAGCCATCCGCACCATCACTAACTTTAAATTTGGCCCGCTAACGCCATGTACACGATATCACCCGACCCGCCAAAAGAACGGGATACAATTTCACATTTCATTTCATCCAATCTATCACCCATCGCCCATCTCCTATCCATACATACAAAAAGCAAACCCCTGCCCACCGCCGCCACCGCTAATTGCCCAAGGAAAGACAAATATAATTAAAGAAAGACGAGAATAGAAATAAAGACAAAACAAGATATCAAAATTGGTATTTGGTTCAATGGTTAAAGTATCGTCAAAAAAATAAAAATAAAAAAATAAAAAACCACACGGATAAAAGGTTACGCCTGGTATGTAAGTAGTAGCATAGCAAAAGAGGGTGAGGGAGAGAGGGTGGGTATTGTATAAATGGAGGAGGAGGAGGGCTAGACAAACCAGAAACCGAACACATTAAAAAAGGCTTGAAGTAAAAATAAACAGCAAACCACGCAGGCAGTATCCCCAATGCATCTATACTCGCAAAAAAAAATAAGATAAAAAGACAATACACAGCAACAGCTACCGGAACTCAACAGCCAACCGATTATCCATATTCACTGAGCCAGAATCTCTAGCCCCTTCACTCCCACACTGAAATCCAACACCAGCGTACGGCTGTCCTGACTGGTGCTAACAATCCGCTTATAATCCGCCTTTGCTGCCAGGATCCACGTCGAATGATACTGCGTGATATCTAGAATCTTCTTGCCCGTATCTAGATTCCACACCTTCACGGTCTGTGCACATTGTCAGCTATTGGCTTTTAATAGGTTAACTATTGAACTGGAGAATGAACCGCATCATAGGACCCAGAGATAATCCTCCTGTTCAGCGAGTCCAGGTGGAGAGTGCGGACAAGATCCTTATGCCCAGCCAGTGTCTTGAGACATTCGCCTGTCCGTGCATCCCACACACGGATATCCTGGTCGTTCCCTCCACTCACGATAGTTTTTGCATCTTCGCTAAATTGTACACACGCAAGTCCCCGATGGTGGCCTTTGAACTCTCGGATACATTCTCCGGTGTCGAGGTCCCATAGCTTCACCAAGGCATCACCGGATGCACTGACAATCTGCTTACCGCGGATTGCAACAGCGTTGACTGGTCCCCGGTGTCCTTTCAACTGCCGGATAAGTTTGCGAGTGTTGCGGTCCCAGATGCAGATAGTAGTGTCCTTGGAGCATGAAACAATATGCTTGTCATCAAAGCATACATCCAAAACCCCCGCCCTGTGACCCACAAGTTTACCAATAGGGTAGTAGGATGGGAGTGACCACACGATGCAGGTGTTATCCGAAGAACCCGTCACTAGTATCTTTGCGTCAAACTGAAGGCAAAGCACTGAAGCAGTGTGGTATTCAGTGGTAGCAGGGTGATTGTCCAGATCCGTAGTGCCATTGTCAGCTGGAGCCTGAAGAATCCTAGTGCAATCCCCAGTCTTGATGTCCCAAATCCGGATGGTTCGATCTCTTGATCCTGTAATAACTTTCGTACTACAACAAAGGTTAACTTTCTTGTAGCTTCTCAAAGATGAATTTATTCCACTCACTCGTCAAATTGAACGCAATAAACCGAATCCGAATGTCCCTTGAGGTACTTATAGGTCATTTCGGTCTTATTCCATCGTGAATGCAATGCATAATTAACCTGGAACATCCGCTTCCAGTCCTTTCCAGGCTTTGATTTCCACGGTCCATGCTCGGCCCGGAATACATTCCGCCAGACATGTGGATTAGAAGCTGCTTCTCGCCAGCGCCGAGATACCGCTTCGCAGTTAACAAGACTCTGATGATCTAGATACGACAGAATTTGGGCAGTGATCTCGGCGGGAAGCACACTGACGGGATCTAAACGTTATTGTCAGTGCTCAATTTGGCTTCTCGAGGCTCGCATGTAAGTGGACCGTACCAACTCTCTTTGCCATAGCTTCGGCATAGTAGCTATCCCCAACATCTTTGTCATCCAGCACAATTCCACTCTCTCCATCACCCATAAGCGTTCCTCCCCTATCCCTTCTCCCAGCAACAATAAACGGACCTTTCTCACCAGGTCGGAATGAGTGAGATGCCCGCCGCATCAGCTTCCGCACCGTCCTCTTCACCGGTCCGCCACGATTCTCTTTCGTCTGAGTCGCATCAAAACCATCACCGACCACGACTGAATCGTGATTCAGCGTTGTTGTTGTAGTTGGTTGAGAGATCGAATGTCTGCGGCATCGGAACGGTAACGAACGAACGAGACTCTGCCACGGGCGCGTATTTTGCGAGGGAACTGTAGCCATAATGTTGGAATGTCTTTTTAATACGGTTTGAAAAAGGTTCAAGTTGTAGTTGTTGCTACGTCGGGTCGAATATATACGTCGTCGTCGTCGTCGCTGACTGAAACAATCAAATATTCCTGGAACCAAGACTGGTCGATCGATAGATAACCCGGCAGCCTTTCAGCTCGTTGTGTCGCGTGTACCACGAATTGCGAAAAAAAGGTCAAGAAACTCGGAGGTGCAGGAAGGAAATGAGAAGAGGAGGTTGGCTTTCGAGCAGCTATTGTTATGCCCCCTAAGTTGTATCTGTCTGATAGCACTGATAGTCGTGCAATGGTGCTAGCAGCAGTTGAAAATTAGATGCTATTTAGTTCGCGGCTTGCCTTTGATCCGAGATAACTACCGGTAGCTCTTGGGGCCTGGAGAGGGGATGCGTCGATAGAGATGTAAACGAACGGAGAGAAGAGCGAGAGTTTCAAGAAGAAAGTGGAGAAGAATACTCAAGGTAGGCACGCAGTGTCAAAAAAAACGGGGAACAGTGGGGAAGAGAAAATGTGGATCGAAGTAGTGCTATGCATGAATATTTTGGAGAAGCCATGGACCCTTGATTCGATCGAGGTGGTCTGAATTTCTCCTATCCTTGCACCTACGTGCCTGCTGGGCAACAATTGTTGTAACGGTGTTTTTCACTATGGGCTCGGGAGAGTCCATCATCTCCACTGCAGAGCTCACAAATGACTGTTTTGTGGCAACTAGTCAACCTCAAGCATCCAGCCTAGTGAGCCCACTCATCCGCCTCCACTTACTCCTCCTCCTTCCGATTCCGCTGTAATCCCATCACTATTCGCCAAATTTGCAAATCTGCACAGATAGGGCACACAAAACAAAAGAAACAAACTTTCCTACGTACATATGAGAACTTTGTGTGCGTTGGCGCACATTTTACCAGCCTCCGATTCTACATTAACACAAGTGTATCTCGACCACTTGTCCGAATGCATAAGGTGGCGAAATAAGGCATCTACAGTAGAGTAGAGATTCTATGATAACTAAGAGCCGCGCGGATCGCAAACAAAAAGAAAAAGAAAAATCTACAGGGAGTGATCGCTTCATGCACATTGTCAAGATTACTGGCTGCAACCTTTCGGTTCTAAGAAATACGGATGAGCTGTCTACCTCGGCCCTCTCCGGATTTACTATTTTAGATTATTCGAAGAATTCCCGAGGAATCAAGCCAGAAGGAATCAATTGAAGGATTTTCCGTCATCCTTTTGGGGGTGGCTGTTATGACCGCCAATAGGGATGCGATTTTCCCTTCTATAAAATAGGTTAATTGATATTGATAGAAACTTTGAGCTCCCGCACCATTGCTACGCCCAGTGTAGATTTCACTTGCCAACGGATACCCCGCTCACTAACCCGCCGCTATTTTGTGGTGTCGACAGCGAGGCCGAAAGTCTGAACAGGACACTCCCTCGAGCACTGAAATGATACTCTTTGTGTTGCCAAACGACAGTCTTGTTATCCGCTGCATTTTTCACACTCAACTTTTCGTTGCACTCGGTGCATGTCAGACCGGATGTACACCCCTCTATCAATTATAGCCCTCCGGGTTATCCAGACCTTCCATCGCCTGAGGCTTCCCCCATCGGCCTCACTCGGCACTTTCTTCTGACCGAATCAGGGTTACATATTCGACGGTTAGTAAGGTGAGACCTAAACTATGCATTTCGTAACTTTTCTCACAACATCAATCAGCCACAGTTGGCTCTACCTTCAGTGTATTACCTCACCCTGACCTTTCCCACCGCCAGCCTAACAACTCGGTTGGATAAAGTTTTCCGCCGTGACGGCCGCCATAGAACCAGGCCGATATATATCAAACTAGGTCAGTGCGCAGATATCTGTAGGTTCTTCAGGAGACTGTTAGCGTCGGCAAAGTCTTGCATGATCTGTAAATATTCCAATACCAACATTATTGCCCTGTTATCAGTGTTCAAATCAAAACAAATTTGACAGTGTTTCAAGTTTATATGAGCAGTGTTCCGAGCTGGCATGATTACGTCCCCACAGCCACGGAGATTTGATGTACAAGTAATGTACAATCGATATTGATTTTCTTGAGTTGGATCGTCAGTCTTAGTGTTACCGAGAATATTGCCGGCATCCAGCTCGGCTTCGGGGAGCTGGAAGAGTGCGAGCGAGTGATTTGGAATGGACGAGTGAGATGTCTCGAATTGCACATCCACTGAATATCAATATCCTTTTCTATTCCGTGGTAATCATGGGGTATTCTCTCTAGATTGTAACTAATTCGACGTATATTTCGACTCATAACGACATACCAATGATCATGATCTACATAGACTTCAGTTAACATACCTATATCCACCAAACCAAAACAGACTGTCGAAACGTTGTTTTTGGACTGTATGTTCTTCACCACAGAATGTGATCCGATCAGTTTCAATGCCGGCCTTCCGAAATGAAGTCATCACCAACACTGCCCAGTAAGTTTCATGGCATTAAGAAGTAACGTGTTTTCTCATGCACGCATAAACCCAAGTACTTACATTCTCGTGGTAGCAGAGTTAGTAACGTACAACCAGGTTTGTGTCAAGAGCATAAAGCCACTTAGTATAAGCGTGTTACCAAGAACTTAAGAACGCCGAGGCCCGAGGGTGGTGATGGGAAGCAAATTACTCGGTCGGTAACCCAGACCTATCCTAGTTTCCTCCCTGCAAAAGTAAGATGTCGCTGTCACATCGCTTGCTTGCTTGCTTCCTCACGTCCTTGAAGAAGATCTTCGTGTCCGGTGTTTTGCTTTAATTGGAATCGCTAATGTTAGTAACGTAGTACATTCGTGTCACCTCAACTTTAATGGAGCCCCCATCCTCCCACGATAATTCCGAGGAATCGATTGAGTAGAGCAACTCAGAGGTATGCAGTCACCCTTAAGTCGCCTTTATATTGCATGGGCATGGAAAGTTCTATTCTCAGGGGAAATTTGTGGTGTGCATGTGTAATCCGGATCCGCATGTGGTTGTGCCTCTCCACCCGTGAAAACTGCTGTGCTATATCTTGTCCACACACATACACAAGGTATCCGCAGATGCATGGAAGGGACGGTTTTGGTAACACCATTTTTTTCATCGTGGTGAGGAGACTTTCTCTGGACGCCTTTTGAACTGAGATATGAATAGATATTTCAGATGCTTCGCATATGTATGTCCTCCGTTTTGTCGGGGCCTGATTCGTCTGTGTGATACGAACTACAATTGTCAACCGTCGTCCTAGTCACTTGTCAGCCGTTTGGAACCACTAAATGCAACAAACCTGGAGACGCTGGGTCCTTACCACTCCAGGTTTAAATTCCGCCTGGTCTTGCAGGTTGCGGCGAGTAAGTAGTATCTCTTGCTTTCGCAGGCGAGAAAACAATCGTAAGGAATTGAGTAGTCCAACCAAGTCTTTTTTTCGGTGACACACGAACACGAATCGAAGCGCCACGATGTTGAGCGCTTATGCACCAAGAGTACTCGATCTGAGTACTTAGGTACTTCCTAGGTACTTTGTACCTCAGGCGAGTAATAATTTTTAGGTGCAGTTGCCGCTACTCGGTCGGGGAGTGAGTTTGGATGAAGGACACAACAAGTCAATCCAACCCCTCTTTATATCTCATAGCGCTGGATGAAATACTTGGATTACTTAGTATACTACAAGTAAGTACTTCTAACTATATCATCGAGAGCACGGAATCTGTGTGGTGATCTCCACCACAGCGCAACGGTTGGTGTGCCAGTTACTGTTTGCATCAATTGCAATGGGCTCGCTTATGCGCCAAGGACGATCTCCCGTCGTTGTCCAGTTCGATTCTGAGTTGTCCCTTTGAACTTATGAGTACAGATATTTCGGCCTTGACTTTTACTACCATCCATCGTACTCATGCATTGTTTTCACCATTCTGATCTTGTCGGTGCAAGATAAGGCGGAACAGAATAAAAAGGCCGTTCTTACGAGGCGAAGACGTAGGCTTATCAACTAACGGGGCTTGTTTCTGCACTTCAGTTTGGTCGCCAGTATTCTTGAGAGAGCATTTGGGAAGATTGTGGAGTGGGGGTTTGGCGGATCCAGAGGTTCACAGATATAGTGGTAGCATACTCAAGGGTGGGTTTGGGATCTATTTTTCCTTTGGTATGCTCTCATATCTACCATACCCTGAGATGACTTGATATGGGCTTTTCAGAGAGTAATTCGATTCGTTCTATCCCCTCATGAGAATCATCGTGCCAGTTAATCGTGTCTAACAATATACTTTCCCCACTATTGCCCATAGATGACGCAAATCCGCACTTCTAACTCCTCTCCCCGACTTTATGAGTAATCCCTTGGCCAGGCTGTGCCAGAGGACAATCGGCCGCTGCGGGTTGCTAACCTGCCAAACTATAGCCTCTCGGTGGTATAGACGTTGCCGCCTTACCAGCGGGCTAGGCGACACACTCAAAGTATCGATATTCCGCGGATCTCTAGAGGGGAGGAAGGGCGGTACTGGTGTACGCAGTTGCGCATGCAGTTGTGCAGTACCACGTGCTCATAATACTGCCACGTACCATAGCGTTGGAAAAGCAATGGAACAAGGCAAAAATCCGATAATCTGTCCTCTGTATTCCAATGAGTGATTTTCTTCCATCTTCACGGGTACAATTTTCCAACAGACCGTATTTCAGGCATCTGGGCATCATATATTCGGGCCGCTTTTGGCGGCATTCTGATGGGTCATCTGGGTTGTGCGTGATCACGCGCTGTTGTGTGTCAAAGGTGGGTAAGATCGTCTATCATAAACTATCACTCACATGTGCTTTTTTCCACACAACTCCATTGAGAACGAGCGGAATTCTGCCCGTTCTGCCCGGAAAAGATACCAACAGTACGTTTATGAAAACATGCTGGTGCCAATCTTTCACCTGCTTCCTCCGTAAAAAAGCCCAGGAAAGACATCTGCATCTAATTTGTTACTTCCGCCTAGCCATCCGATCCCCCAGGAACCATAAGCAAACGGAAAACGCCATGGCATTGATCCTCCCACACACGCTCGTCCTTTAGTGCAGCTTCACCACCTCATACCTCTGTTTGAGACAGCCCTATTCACGACCGTTGTTACAGGAGGGATGATGGTGCAATGCCCACCAAGATTCACAAAAAAACGACCTTCCCTTGCCGTTTGGTGGCTTTTCATCGGCAACATATTGTACCAAGGGGAAACCTCCCCTACAGCAAGCCTGTCAGGGAACCATTTTGACAAGCAAGAGCGAGTGGACTGCCGAGCCTGAGTGTGATACATGAGCACAGTGATACGTGAGTGCAGCAGGGGTGTGGCGCAGTGTTGTTTACAGCGCGTATCTAAAACTCGGGGTATGGGCGCCAAGAAGGGGTCGGAAAAGCGGTCCCATGGGACTCGAAACGCGGGTAGAAATCCCTTTTCGCGGAAAATTATGAATGCGTAGTAGATGCTCGAAGAGACGGAGGAAGACCGGACAAAGTGAAAGTGGAGTATTTGCGCCTGGAGAAGCAGTGCGCATCTTAAGTGGCCAGAGCTTGACTCCGGGGCGTTGCTAGGAGCGGTTGGGAGACTCCGGGCGTTCTGGACTCTGGAGGGGTTCTGCGTTCAGACAAGAGCTGCTAACACGAGTCTTCGCCTTACACCACCGCTCTTAGTCCTTACCACCTCACTCACCTCACCTCACCTCAACCTAGCCACCCCACCTCCACCTTAACTTTACCATCACCATCTCAGCGCTCCACGACACCATCTGAAACCCTATCGATTGGAATACTCCACTCTGCATTTTTTATGCCAGTGCATTTCTGTATTGCTGTATTACTGTACTTCTAATTCTAAAGGGATTGCACCGCCTGCTCTACCCAATACCTCCACCTCCACCTCCACTACCATCACCTCCTCCGCATCTTTCCCCTCCGTCGCCACAAGTACACCGCCGATAGAGCAGGCTCACTGATAATATCATCCGCGTCACTTTAATCGCAGAAATCTTGAAAATTTCATATTACTCATCTCCGTCGAGGCAAAGCCGATCATTCTGCCGCCCAACTCGATACGTATAACGAAGAGCTCCGCAGTATCACCCGTGGCAGGATACGCGGTGAAATTAACCAGCCCCTCCTCTCCGCGCCCCCCTCTGTATCGTCGTAAAGTCCATCGCCTTTAGGGCATTACCGCCGGTTCAACTGAAGGTATCTTTTTCTCTCTCCCCTTGAGCTGTGCAGTGTTGCCATGGGTCATGGATGTCGATAACGTTAGCGTTTACTGACATGATATCCCCTCCTAAGGACGTCGACGCTCATTCTCATCATCGGTATAAAGGATCACCGTTCCCAATCAATACCTGGGTTCGATTGATCCTCTACAAATAGACCTTCGCCTTGCCCCTTATTGCTCCATTTTGTCACTATGTCGGCTCAAGCACCGGCACCGGCACCGCTCTACAGACCTCAACTGCCCGGCCCTACCCCCGTGGTGGAGCGAGGGTACCTAGGTTAGGGCTATCTATCCCTGGTAGCGCTCCTCCTGTCATGAATGGCGGACGTCCTGGCGGTCGCGGTCCCCCACTACTGAAGCTGGCAACTCCGGGAAATACCGGCGGCCTGATGGGACCGCCGGAGCATAGACGGGGGGGTTCGATGTCAGGCGCCATTCCACAATCTGCTAAAAGCCAGTACAATGCTTTGAGCTTTGCCATTGGTTTGCGGAATCAAGTTCGGGGTTCTCCGGATGCCTCATACATAACTAATGGATCTAGTTCAATCGATGATCTAAACAAGAGAGATGGTGCCGAGAATGTGGATTACGATAACATGGATGTTGAGGAATTGCCGGTTGAAGGATGGAAGAGAGCAAGGGAAACAGATCGCATCATAGAACTTGGGAGCTTAGGGGAAGGTGCAGGAGGTGCGGTTACGAGATGCACTTTGAGGGGAGGGAAAACTCTATTTGCTCTCAAGGTTTGTCTATTTCTTGTCGCTTGTGGGGAGCCTGTTTCACTGATATCCGTCTGCAACCGCAGGTTATAACGACAGATCCCACGCCAGAAGTTAGGAAGCAAATATTCCGTGAACTTAACTTCAACAGGGAGTGCTCATCACCGTACATCTGTAAGTACTATGGTGCATTCCAGGACATAACTTCCGGTACGATATCAATTGCGATGGAGTTTTGCGAAGGTGGAAGTCTAGACAGTATTTACCGAGAAGTCAAAAAATTGGGAGGGAGAACGGGGGAGAAGGTCTTGGGAAAGTGTGCGGAAGGTGTATTAGAAGGATTAACATATCTCAGTGCCAGAAAGATCATCCACAGAGGTGAGAACCATAGGATCTGGTTGTGTCGATTGCGGACAGATTGATCTAACGGTTAAATAGACATCAAGCCATCAAACATTCTCTTGACTCGAAGTGGACAGGTAAAATTGTGCGACTTCGGAGTTTCCGGCGAACTTATTGGCTCTAAGGGAAATGCTGACACATTCATCGGAACTTCGTACTATATGGCGGTGAGTGTGCACGTTATCCTTCATCGCCGACTTCTTACTGATGTCCGTTACAGCCGGAACGAATTCAAGGCCTTTCTTACACAATCACTTCCGATGTTTGGTCGTTGGGTGTTACTTTACTTGAAGTAGCACAACACCGGTTTCCATTCGGCCAGACAGAGGACGGCGGTGGACATGCTCGCGCGGGACTGATTGACCTGCTTACATACATTGTGAGGCAGCCGATCCCTGAATTGAAGGATGAGCCAGAGCTCGGAATCAAGTGGAGTGATAATTTCAAGTATTTTATAGCTTGCTGGTGAGTAAAGGACACTCATGCTGGCTGTAGACAATGTACTGACTGCTTCAGTCTGGAAAAGGATACTGCGCGGCGAGCAAGTCCTTGGAGGATGCTGGATCATCCATGGATAATGGAGATGAAGAACAAGAAAGTCAATATGGCGAATTTTTTGGCACAAGTCTGGGACTGGAAATAAGTTTTTTGGGACCTCAATTGTCTGGAGCGTTATTTTGGAAGCGTATATATCCCGTTGGAACCGTCGAATCCGCAGCGAATTGAATGACTTTCCGTTGTTATGATGAGTACTTATGTTTTTGGCACGGGGCGTTAGTCCCCTTATTCAAAGTGTTTGGCATCCAGTCTCCATTCTACAGGTTTTGTTTGGGGTTTGGACTTGGGTGATTCTCTTAGGTTTTGGGCTTTGGACTGTTGATGTTTTGGGTGTTTTGTGTTTCTATGGCGGTTTTGGTTTCTTATTAATCCGTCCTATCTTATATTATTTGGTTTTATCATTCCGTTCCCGATTTTCGGGAGGACCAGTTATTTGTCTGTCTGGGCGGGTGGACTCGGGCTTCACAGAACTGCGAGGTACGTAGGTTGTTGCCGACGGATGTAATGCATGGCATGATGATGCCGGGTGGTGATTTCTTATGTGTACGCGAGGTAACAAAATTTCATCTTACCTATCTTGTTCACGATGCCTTGAGGCTTGAGAGGATAGAGTACGTACACCTGCAACACTAGTAGTCTAGATCTTCCACTGGTTAAGACGCAGCTTGGTGTCTGGGCATCATCATGGAGGATTGGGTGAGCTCACGGCGTTTTCATTTATTTACTGAAAGTAGATGAGGAGTCCTTGCTTCGGCTTGGCAATGGCTTGGGACTGCTAGACTTGGTGTCGCATGTGTTGCACTGCCCCGTCCGAGGGATGGTTTTAGAGACAACGAATTCACGAAGGGGTTTCTGGGCTTTGAATCACACCGATTTTGGATCAGTCTCGCAAATGGCCGCCAATGAAGTGGGCTCGAGCTTCAGGGGGCGAGGGAACGGAGGAGAATGGAGCTGGTTGACATGTTTTGATGGCTGATGAGGAGCGCGCAAAAAGGCTTGGAAAGTCTTGGAAAGGCTTGGGTTCGTTAATCAGCGAGTCTCCGCAGTTCAACTGGGCAATCACTGCAGGTTAACTCTGGACTCATGGCTTGGCAAATCTGTGTGGAGTGAATCCCGTCTGTGAGGTGCCGTTCCACCTTGCGCAATTGGAAAGAAGTTGGAAGAGAAGTGAAGTGGTTGCTCCCCATTGTTGCAGTGAAATCCGAGCCGGGTTGTGTTGCTGCTTGTTGCGACTCATTCCTCTTCTTCCTTTCCACTCTTTCTTTCGAGCCTCTTTCAGTGTTTCCACACACCCACCCAAACCCACACACCCAGCAAAACTTATCTCATCGTCATCCCCCTCCCGCTACAACCCAAACCTGCCCGCCGCTGCAACACACATAGAGCTTGGGAAGGTCGCCTTATATCCCCCCTTCGCCAACCGAACGAGCCCTCCCCCACAGCGAAACTCAACCACCTTTCCGCAAGCTAGCACAATCGCCTCCGCAAATCTCCCAACAGCCGCCTTACAGTTAATACACACAATACAGCACCCATCGTCAGAGTCACCTTTTTCGCCGCTGTGTTGTGCTGTGGATTTGTTGATTGAGCATTCTCTCGTCCTTTAGACAGGTTGGCCGTTTCCCGTGTCGCGTTACTCCGATACGCTCTGTTCATATCATCCGTGTGATCCTCTCTCCTCCCCCACCTCTCTTACAACCCGCCCCCGCTGTCGCTTCGAACTCTCTCTGCGTCAGCCTTTCAACCCTTTTTTTTCCCCAGCGCACCCAAAACAACCGCCACCATAGAGTCCATTCCTTCAGTTCTGGACACGTTCATTGCGAACAACGTCCAGCAAGCAGCATCATCCGCGGTTTCTCCGTCGACAGCTGCTGCTCAGTTACAATCTGCTGTAGCTAAAATGGCTCTCCCTGCGAGTCCTGCTACCCAGCAGGTGTCAGTCACCTCGGCACCGACCTCTGTACCTTCCGGTCCCAAAGATGAAAACTTGACGTGCCAGTGGACCGGTTGCAGCGAGAAGTTCGATACTGCCGAAGATCTATACGTAAGTCAACCCATCTTGGTGCTTTTTTTGTTGGTTTCGCGTGCCTGCTTGCTGGTGCTTGGCGGAGGACGTTGTCGCTGGTCAAGAAGAGGACGTGTTTGCGATGGAGAAGAAGGATGGGCGTCATGGAACAGGAAGGCTCGGCACCAACCCTTCTACAGATACCAAGCCTTTGGAGTTCAACTGAGCTGAAGCTGACGAAAATTATCTCGTCGTTGGGAACAGAACCATCTTTGCGATATTCACGTTGGTCGAAAATCTACGAACAACCTATGCTTGACCTGTGCGTGGGGAACCTGTAGGACAACCACTGTCAAACGTGACCACATAACATCACACATCCGTGTACATGTTCCTCTCAAACCGCACAAATGCGACTTCTGCGGAAAGGCATTTAAACGTCCTCAAGATCTGAAAAAGCATGTGAAGGTATGGAGTCTGCTCGTTTGTTTTTCTACAGAGTGCTCTTATTGCTTCCTTTGCGCTTTCAATTCTGCGCCGGGAGTTTTTAGTAGTTCTTAGGCTGACCTTCGATTTATCGTCGGCATGTTGAACAGACGCACGCGGACGATTCCGTCCTTCTACGTAGTCCCGAACCAGACGGGACAGGAAGACGTCAATCTGGAGTTACGGTCAGTCCGCCTCATTCCATTATTGGTGATAGTGATGATGTTGGTGGCTCCACCGTGGATATCAGAGTGCTTACAGATGGTAGGGCAACGGATTACAGTATACCTCAGGCGTTAACATGCAACGTACGTACCTTTCGATTGGAAGGACGAGAATGATATTGCTGACGTCTTCTAGCTCTCGCTACGACTGCTGCTCAGGCATACTACGGTATTATGCACCAAGCAGGATTAACCGGGATCCATTCTCACGGCGTGGCAGGCCTCGGGAACTACTACCCGAATAACGCCGGGCAGAACCCTGGTGTTTATTACTACCAACAGCAACAGCCTGGCCAGCAGGAAGCTATTGCACAAGCTGCACAAGCCGCACAGGCTGCTCAGGCCGCTGCTCAGGCTCAGCAGCAGCAGCAACAACAGCAGAATGACAAGAAGAGGCCGTTTGATGGTGTTGATCAGTTCTTTGAGGATGCGAAACGCCACAAGATTCAGCCGGTGTACGATGGAGCTATGGCTCAGCGTCTTTCGGCTTTGCAGTTTGTACCTTCCACTACTAGTGAAGGTGTCGATTTCAACGGTCATTCGACCACAGTTACAGCTCCTGCGACAAACGGTGGCACGACCCAGACCTTTACCTTGCCGTCCCTCCGTACCAAACAAGATCTTATCGATGCCGACAACTTCTTGACGCAACTTTCAGCAAATGTTTACGATGCAAGCTCTGGACGACAATTCGCATTCGGCGGAAATCCAAACCAATCATCTAATACTCCGAATGGGAATGGACAACAAAACAGTCCGTCACACAGTCACAATGATGGAGCTCCTCCGGCACCCATGGCGTCTACTTCGCAGAATGGTACTCCTGCCCTTACTCCCCCCAGTCCAACTACACTACTTCACACTCTCCGCATAACCAACACACACCCCCTACCGTTTCACCGCAGCCATCCACTACTTCTATGTATCCCAACCTTCCGGCTACTGTTACTACCAGTGATGTTGGTGCTGGGTACCCTGCTCCTGTGTCTTCTGCACCTGCTTCGTCTCTGGGGAATAGCTTCGACAATGACCGTCGTCGGTACCCGGTTGGTGTTCTACAAAAAGCCAACACTACAAAGGATGTTGATATGGAGTATGTCGATGGGACTAAGGAGATTGGCGACGCGATGATCGATCCGTCACTTGGAGCCCTCGGTAACGAGGAACCTGCTATCCCGGAAAAATCCAACATTGCTAGGGACTCGGAGCTTATCAGTAGCTTGAGAGGTTACATTAGAGTCCGTTTGACCGAAGAAGAGGAGAGGGAAAAGAGGGGGGAGACGAATACCGATAGCCAGGAACAACAGGCACAAGAGGACGACCATACCATGACGGATGCACCTGATCATAACGACGATAGCCAGAATCACGAAGCCAGCAAGGAGAGCCAGCAACAAACGGATGCTCAAGCTTTGTATCCTATCCTCAAGGCCGTCGCAGCATGTTAAGCAAGAGGTGTGAAAGAAAGTGAGTTCTTTGGGTTGTGATAATTCCGGAGTTTCGTTTTTCCCAAATGTTGTTTGTCCTGCTTCTTTGGCAGAGTGGATTGTCTTTTTACATCTTTTTCTCATTCTGAAAGACGGACTTTGGCGATAAGTTTCTCCTCCCTGGGTCTGGTCTTGGTGCTTGGGAAAAATGTGTCGTTTCTACAATGCGTCTTTTTTTGTCATGTCTCTGTACTGCTCTTGTCTTCGGAGGCTTATGTGGAGTGGTGGATGGGGTTTTTCTGCAAAGTGGAATTGGGAGAACGAAATGAATGGGGCGGAAAATGGTGATGATGAGACGGCAAAGGCGGGGAGGGCGGTGGTCTCTTTACGTTGTCTGGTTTTTACTGTTACTACTTTACTGTTACTACTTTATTGTGTCTACTCTACTTACTTTTTCTGCTGCTGTTGGGGCCTGGGCTGATGGGGTTGGTCAAAGTCGAAATGAAAAAATCTTTGTGTTTTTTCCGATGCCGTGAGATTGATTGAATGTTTGAAATGTGATATGGTTTTGTGCAGAATGTAACTTGTGACTATTTGATGGAATGTGAGATTAATGATGGGCTCCTGACTCCCGAGGTCACCAAAACGGGATACGTCTGAGCTTGCTCATGCAGAACTGGTTGGGTTTGTATTTGATCGTCTAAGTGGTAAACATAATTGAAAATTGTTGGGTATACCAATTGTAATCGTACCGTGTCGAAGAATTTTATATCGGACACTATTTTCATATATTGCTGGGGAAAAGTGAATTGCAACGTTCGGAGATGTCAAAACCCAAGGATATGGTGGCGGTGATAACCCGTGATTCCATCAACGCATCCCTATCTCATCCTGTAAAAAAACTCTGTCGGGCGCTATGTAACTATGTTTCGTACGTTCCACTATGCAGTCATACACATCTCCTTTACAAAAAGAATAATGAGGAGGTAGGAAGAGGGGGGGGAGCGGAAAGAAGTGGTGGTGGTGGTGGTGGTGGTAGTGGTGGTAGTGGTGGTAGAGGTAGTTCTGTCTATCATGATCCGCCCAATTCAAAACTCTGTAAACATATATAGAAATGTGTACAACTCTGCAACCCCCCCTTCTCCCTCTCCCCCACTCCATCACCTCCCCCTACTAACGGTAGAAATCAAACTTCTCAGCCTCCGTACCACCCTTAACCTGGGAACTATACGCATCCTCCAGATCCACCTGGATGATATTGTACCGGTTCTTGCGCACCGCTCTGAGACCGGCTTCCTGCATAATTGCCGCAATGATGGCGCCAGATAGCGGCTCGTTCCGGATGATTAGAGAGTCTAGGTCGACTTCGGGGGACAGAGACATTTTAGATGCGATCGTTGTGAAGATGAGGCGTCGCTCGCGGCGGTCTCGGAGGTTTGGGAACTCGATTTTGCGGTCGAGACGGCCGGGTCGGAGGAGTGCTGGGTCGAGAGTGTCGGCACGGTTGGTGGCCATGATTACCTAGGCTGTGTGTTAGTATATTTGTGGGGGCTTGAGGGGTAGAGTGGGGTGTTTACCTTCACGTTCGAGGTTTGATCGAATCCGTCCATTTGGTTTAGAAGCTCGAGCAGAATACGCTGGACCTCACGATCGGCACCGGTTTGTGCGTCAAAACGCTTTGTGGCGATAGCGTCGATTTCGTCGATGAAAATGATGGCTGGAGAGTTTTCTCGCGCCATCCGGAAGACGTCTCGAACCATGCGAGGTCCCTCACCAAGGTATTTCTGGACGAACTCGGAGCCAACCACGCGGATGAACTTTGCAGTTGTGCTGTTGGCGACGGCCTTAACCAACATGGTTTTTCCGGTTCCGGGAGGACCGTAAAGGAGAACACCTCTTGGAGGGTCAATTCCGATTTGCTTGTAAAGGTCGAAGTGGGTTAAGGGAAGCTCGACGGCTTCGCGGATTTCTTGCTTTTGCATGTCTAGACCCCCGACGTCCGAGTACTTGACGTCTGGCTTCTCGTGCTCTCCCAACATGGCAATAGATGAGTCGGCCTCCGGTGGCAGGATGTCTACTAACGAGTTGGAGTGTCGGTGTAGTGCTACGGACGATGACGGCTTCAATAGTTCCCGGTCGAGGGTGGAAAGAATGCGGACAACATAGTTTGAACCGGTTGAGCTCTGTACAATGCCGGTACTGTGGGAAGGGTTGTCAGCATCGTCAACAAAGGCTGGTACCAAAAGAGAACACAAACTTCTGGTCGATCGCCTCCATGAACTGCCCAATAACCAGGGGCACGCTCTGGATCCGTTTTATCTCCTCTTGCGCTCGTACAAGCTCTCGCTTGAGACTTCGTTGCTCATCCTTGATATATTCCTCCTGCAAACTTATGTATCTGCACCCGGGAAGACCGCGTATCAGTTGCCTCATTCCCATCGATCATCCCATCTTCAAACTCGGCCAGACTTACTCGAGATGCCGCTGGAGCTTCTTGAGCTTTGCGTAGTCGTTGTCTTCGCTCTCAAAGCTATCTATATCCAGGGCGGAGGAGTAGGTGGGATCAGTGAAGGCCAGAGTGGAGGGGCGTTTTGCGACAGCCGTGTCAGCCATGGTTATGGTTGGTTGATGAGGGTGCAATTGTGGGCCAGCGATGGGGGGATGAAGGTAATGCTAGAGTTGATGGCAGTGACGATGGAACGATGATTGCGCGGTTGATAGGGTTGATGAAGAGCTGTGCAGTAAAGTTGGTTGTAGCCCCCAGAAGTGACGAGCAGCGCAGTCCAAGAGCGGCTTGCTTTCTAAGCCGCAAAGAGCTCACATCATCATTGGACGCTCACCAACCAACCCCAGCCTCCATTGCGTCGACTCATCAAAGAATCCGTCGAGTCGTCTTCTTCTTTTCCCTTTCAATCCGCTTTTTCTGTGCCGGCCTGCAGTTTTACGCTCTCAACTCGGGTATATACAATATGCTCTCCCGAAGTCGAGCGCTCGCAAGAGCATCAAGAACATTCTACACCCCAAGACCTCGCATTATACCCCGCCAGACCCCAATATGGTCACCAACACCACTATCACCGTCACTCCGATCCGCGGGAACTAGGCTCTTCTCTTCAAGCAATGCCGTGCAGAAAGACAAAAAGAATTCTTCAAAGAAAGATGGCCCAAAAACTGCACCCAAAAAGGATCGTATCCCGCCACCGGACGAGATGCCACCACCGCTCAATGAATTCAAACCGGTCCCGTACAATCAATTGCATCCGGTTCAGCGAGGCTGGATTGACCACTTTTTTTCGTTGGACCCCTCCACAATACCATACGAAGAGCGATGGAATAGCATGTCGGACGATGACAAGCGAATGATGGTCCAGTCTATCTCGCAGGTAGTCAAGCTGCACCAGATAGGGCGTGATATCCCGGCGACTATCAAGCAATGGATAACTAGTATTTTCAGCAGTGGACAAGGTAGTGGACAAGATGCGGCGGGTTCTAAGGCAGCGGAAGGGTCGAAGGCAAATACCAGCTCCCAAAAAGGCCAGAACCAGAACGAGCAACGCAAGAGAAGCCAGGGTCAGAACCAAGGTCAAGGTGCACCGAACACTCCTTCTGTTCCACCGAAGATGGATCTTACGACTGCTATATTACTCACCTTTGCGGCATGGGGAATCGTTAGGTTTATAACCCCTGGTGAGCAATGGCGCGAGATCACCTGGCAAGAATTTAGAAATACGTTCCTCGACAAGGGCCTGGTGGAAAAGTTGGTAGTCATCAACCGGAACCGCGTCAAGGTCTACCTACATCCGGATGCCACTGCTAGGACCTATCCGGACTCTCCCGCTGCAAAGGGCAACTTTCACTACTACTTCAGCGTTGGTTCCATTGAAGCTTTCGAACGACGCTTGGAAGAGGCACAGAAAGAATTGGAAATCCCTAGTCATGAACGTATTCCGGTGGCCTACAAGGACGAAATCTCGTGGACTGGCGCTATCCTATCATTTGCACCTACTCTTCTAGTTATCGGATCAATAATATTCCTTTCCCGTCGTGCCAGCGGTGGAGGTGGACAAAGTGGCATCTTCGGTATTGGAAAATCTAGGGCCAAGATGTTCAACCAGGAGACAGATATCAAGACTAAATTTAAGGATGTTGCCGGAATGGACGAGGCAAAGGTTGAAATTATGGAATTTGTTTCATTCTTGAAGCAGCCCGAGAGGTTTGAAAGGCTTGGAGCTAAGATCCCTCGAGGAGCTATTCTTTCTGGGCCTCCTGGCACTGGTAAGACTTTGCTTGCCAAAGCCACCGCCGGAGAAGCCGGAGTTCCCTTCTTTTCCGTGAGTGGTTCAGAGTTCGTCGAGATGTTTGTCGGTGTCGGTCCTTCTCGGGTGCGGGATCTGTTTGCAAAGGCTAGAAAGAATACGCCTTGTATCATCTTTGTCGATGAAATCGACGCCATCGGAAAGGCTCGTGCTAAGTCGAACTTTGGCGGTGGCAACGACGAACGGGAGAGCACTCTCAACCAGCTCCTTACAGAGATGGATGGCTTCAACACTCAGGATCAAGTTGTAGTACTCGCCGGTACCAACCGTGCTGATGTGTTGGATAAAGCTTTGATGCGACCCGGTCGTTTTGATAGGCATATCGTGATTGATAGGCCGACAATGGATGGCAGAAAACAGATTTTCTTGGTTCATTTGAAGAAGATTACCACCAACGAGGAGATGGACTACTTGAGTGGGAGACTTGCGGCATTGACACCTGGATTTGCCGGTGCTGATATCGCTAACTGTGTAAACGAGGCTGCGTTGATTGGTAGGTTTTTTGAGAGAAAATGCATCGTACCATCTTACTAACATACGAAAGCTGCACGTGTGAATGCCGATACAGTCAAGATGACTCACTTTGAGCAGGCAATCGAGCGTGTGATTGGTGGTTTGGAGAAGAGGTCCTTGGTTCTTTCCCCCCAAGAAAAGCGGACGGTTGCATACCACGAAGTAAGTTGCTTGATCGATTCTGCTGAGTGTCAAATCTTACGTTTATATAGGCTGGTCATGCTATCTGCGGCTGGTACTTCAAATATGCAGACCCATTGCTAAAGGTATCCATCATTCCCCGTGGTTCCGGGGCTCTTGGATATGCCCAATACCTTCCGGCTGGCGAGCAATACCTGATGTCTGTTAACCAACTCATGGACCGCATGGCGATGACTCTGGGTGGGCGTGTGTCTGAAGAACTTCACTTTGAGACCGTCACCAGTGGTGCATCTGACGATTTCAACAAGGTCACCCGAATGGCGACGGCTATGGTTACCAAATGGGGAATGAGCAAGGAAGTTGGCTATCTGTACTTTGAAGATGACGAGCAAAAGTTACAGAAACCGTTCTCCGAGAATACCGCTCAGAAGATTGACGCCGAGGTAAAGAAGATTGTGGATCAGGCTTACAACAAGTGCAAAACTCTTTTGATGGAGAAGAAGAAAGAGATTGGACTGATTGCTGAGGAGCTCCTGTCGAAGGAGGTTCTTGGCAGAGATGATATGATCAGGATACTAGGGGAGAGGTTGGTTGCCGCTGACTTGGAACCCAATTATCATCAGACTTCTACTAACACGATCAATGCAGGCCGTTTGCAGATCACCAAGATTTTGAGAAATTCTTTAAGCCAAGAGAGAGTTCAGCTCCACCGTAAGTTTGCACCCTACTCATTCTGACTTCCATTTTCGAATGGATCTGTCACACTAGATGAAACTAATGATTGTGATTTAACGTCTGAAGTCCATTCCCTAACGATATTCTCCCCACTGAAACCGATACCCCTCCGTCTCAACTTTAAATGCAGCCCGCACTTCCAGTATTTCATATAGATGCATATATAGAATGAATTCATTGCTGCCACCCATGTTGGTGGAAATGTACCTAACAGTTTCTTTGAATGAATGGGTTGTGGATGTGTAAATACTTTTCTTTCATTCGTGTTTTAGGTTGGTTATTATTATTATTATTGAGCCCTTGTCGACTATGTACTATTATATTCACTCTTCTCTTTGCGGCATCCGGAGCTGTGAGGGTGCATTTCTGATACAACATGAAAAGTCCATCAATTCTTTTTCTCGGGTGTGTGGAGGAGGGGTGGATGGGTTGGGATGAAGTTAGAATTGAGTCACGCTTTTCCAACGACGATGTCCACTGTTCAAACGAATGCCTAGAGGTTAATGAACTGCCAAGTTATCCGAACCTCAGTGCCTTCAACAGCACCGAGCTGACCGGACTTGCCTTAGCTAGCTTCTTTGAATGATGAATTGTCGTTTTGGATTGGTCAGCGATTTCAAAATTATTGAAATCCATATATATCAAATTCCGCCTTGCGAGAAGGTAGAAAACCCTCACCAGGATGTGTGAAAAATAGGCAGATTTCTCTGCGTACATAAATCCAGAGCGAGGTTGAAGTTGACGTTGAACCAAAAGCCTCATTTACGAGATCGGGAATTCCAGGCGCCTGCCTCATTCTGCTAGTTCAATCTGCACTCCGTCTGCACATTGTGTATGCAGTAAATCGTCACCAGTTAGGTTAACCGTGAGTGGACTAGAGAAATTCCACTTTTTGAGGACTGCTGGATAGATAAGTTGGAAAGTGCACTTATATGTACTCAGTAAACGGCTGATGGTTCTGAAAGGGTTATAATATGGCGAACCAAACGGGGACTTCGATATGTCGATAGTGATAAATCCAGGATTTTCTGCATGAGCCCCGGGGATTGAAAGTTGCACTTTCGAGTACAAGAACCGGCGTAATTCAAGTCTTCAATAGATGTTATTCCCATGCATCTTATCTTCCAGGAAGAACGGATGAAAGGGCCACTGGTCAAATTTGCACAGGTCAGTGCAGTTCGCCTCCCTGTTCCAACTTTACTTAAGTAACTAGTGCATTGGTGCCGAGCTCTGTCGTTGATATAAGATTTGACGTACACCCACGAGATTGACTTAAACTTTGAAAGCTTCACATGATGAGCTCCCCATGTGGTACTAACGCTGCGACCGAGTTTGAATCGGGGCTGTCGAATGCCATGTCGCAAAGAGGCTCCGTGAAAGGGAAGAAGCCCTGGTGGCACGTCGCGTTGTTCCGTGGCATGGTCAACGATGTCAAGAGAAGAGCTCCATACTACTGGTCTGATTATGCGGACGCCTGGGACTACCGGGTAGTTCCGAGTACTGGTAAATTCCTCTTCTTTCGGGACCTAGATTTGGGTAGAATGTTAATAATGATCGGATATAGTTTACATGTACTTTGCGAAGTACGTAGCTTCTAGCTCTCGAGAACCATATGGGTGGATACTGACATTTTGATCCGGCGGATCTGAAGTATTTTGCCGGCTTTGGCTTTCTCTTTGGATATGTAGGTGTTCCTCGCCCCATTGATGAGACAATAAACATCTAATCGTCCTTACAGGTTTGAAAAGACAGGTGGTTCATATGGCGTCAATGAAGTTCTCCTAGCCTCTGTTTTGGGTTCAGTAGTGTTTTCTTTGTTGGCTGCGCAGCCACTGTGTATCGTTGGCGTTACTGGACCCATAACTGTGTTCAATTACACGGTTTATGATATTATAACACCAAGGCACGTCATCGTCTTCCGTTAGGTAAGTATTGTCGTTTGTGGATTAACGTGAGTTCAGAGGCACACCGTATTTTGCTTTTATGTGCTGGATTTGTTTGTGAGTAGTTAATGTCTTACGGATTTGATTCAAGCTTACAGTGTAGATGGTCAATGGTGATGCACACGATTCTAGCCATCACAAACGCTTGCAACGCAGTTCGTTGGGTGACCAGGTTCAGCTGCGATATCTTTGGGTTGGTGGCTTGAATATCTCCCGCGTTATATATCATTGACAATGTTGTCAGATTTTATGTGGCGTTCATATATCTTCAGAAAGGCATCCAGGTTCTTACACTGCAGTGGAGAGCCGGTGATGCTTCTGCGTATCTCTCAATCTCGATTGCTCTGTTGGTTCTTATCATTGGATATATTGCCGGTATTATTGGAGCAAGCTCGTTGTTTTCCCATTCGGCCCGGGTCTTCTTGAAGGATTATGGCACACCATTGGCAGTTATATTCTTTACCGGTTACCAATATATGGGGAAGATGAAAGCTATTCCGTTAGAACATCTGCCGATCTCGAAAGCGTTTTACCCCACCACAGAGAGGGGTTGGTTTATTCACTTTTGGGATATTAGTGTGGGTGATATATTTTTGGCAATTCCGTAGGTTTTTCTCATCGTCCATGGGTCTGCGGGCTCTGTCTGACATTGCGCACAGGTTTGCTATCCTTTTGACGATCCTGTTTTATTTTGATCACAATGTCTCCAGCTTGATGGCCCAGGGTACCGAGTTTCCATTGAAAAAGCCTGCGGGATTTCATTGGGACATCTTCTTGCTCGGTATTACGACCGCCTTGTCTGGCCTTTTGGGTATTCCCGCTCCAAAGTATGATTCAGTGCCTGTGTTTTATTGATCGGAAACTGACTTCAGATTCAGCGGCCTTATTCCCCAGGCGCCTTTTCATACGTCCTCGTTGTGTGTGACAAGAAATCAAACTGATGAAGATGAGGGAAATAAGGGCAGGGTCGAGACGGTCGCTGACCACGTCGTGGAGCAAAGAGTCAGCAACCTGGCGCAAGGAATTCTGACGCTGGGCACCATGACAAGGCCTCTTCTCACCGTTCTTCAACACGTCCCCCAGGCTGTGAGTATCTTTGATGGTGCCATCGCAAATAATATACTGACGTGGCAAACAGGTTATGGCAGGACTTTTCTTTGTTATGGGACTGCAAGCCTTGGAAGAAATGGAATGACTTTGAAGATGGTGTTCCTCATACAAGAGAAAAGTCTCACCTACATCGGCCACCCTCTCAAAAGGATCAAAAAGTCTGCCATCTATTGGTTTGTCGTTATTGAGCTTATTGGATTCAGTGGGGTATATTATCCGTATTTTTCGATTTAAACCCTTGTTAACATCCGTAGACGTTTGCACTTACCCAAACCATAGCTGCTGTGGGGTATGTACCCAAGCCCCTCGCTCGGATACTCAGCCATTGATCGGTGGTGCCTTAATTTGCAGATTCCCGGTCATAATTTTCGCCTTGATACCTATCCGCGCATGGCTCATGCCAAAATATTTCCAGCCCGAAGAACTCGGTATTTTGGACGAGCCCACCGCCTCGGCTTTTACTCTGGAGTCGGTTGGAGGAAGCTGGGGTGCTTATGATACGCCCTCTGACACTGGATCCCCCGCGGGCTCTTCGGACACCCAGGCGGATGTGATGTCCGATAGCGATGAGAACATCATGGAAAGAGGTGATTCAGTCAAGATGAAGGTGCCCAGACGAAAACCTTCATCGGTACAGAGTAGGCCAGGAGGTCTGGGTGGTAAGGATGGGATCGAGGAGGTAGAGCCTTCGAAGGGACTGCAGCAGAGGAGGGGTCATAACTGATTGCACAACCCGGAGGATGACGAAGGTACGAATAGTAGTAGAAGGGAAAAAGAGACATGAATTGAATGAGCAGTTTTACATCGCACCATATCTTAGAATAGAGTTATTACTGTTAATAGAGTTGTGAAGCACGATTTACCTGCTTTCTCGTTCGTTGTATCACTCGAAGAAGTTGTTGTGGAAACCGGAGAGTCAGAGTCTTGGCAACAACACCAACAAGTGCCAGCTTTTCGTGCTTGTGCTCCAAATCTTGAACACCTTCAACCCCACCCTTTTTGTCGAACCTCCCCGCCCGACGTTACTCCTTCTCTACCCTCCCGTATTTGAGGCCATCGCTTCGTCCCGACTTGTAACACCTATCCTCTACCTCCGACTCATCCTTCTAGAACACCGATAAGATGGGAGAATCTCGGTATGGAGCTAACAAATCCCCGTTCGCCACCGATGTCATCCCGTACTTTCGCTGATTTATTGTTGTTGTTGTTGTCGTTTGATCTAGACAAGAACTCCTCAACTGGCTCAACAGTCTGTTGCAGCTTAACATAACGCGTGTTGAGCAATGCGGAACCGGGTACGTTACCTAAGTGGCTGATGCACAATGAAACACGAATGCGGGGTTGGCCATGTTAGCTGACAATTTATATTGTAGTGCGGCACTATGCCAGGTCTTCGACTCTATCTACGGTACTTTTGCCTTTCTTTGGAGATTTGGGCATAGTCAGGTTGTTGACGGCTAGTAGGGGATGTACCAATGCATAAGATCAAGTTCAATGCGCGTTCAGAATATGAATACATTAACAACTTCAAGGTCCTTACAGGTATATTTTACAACCCAGTCCCATTTCCACCTTAGGTTGTGCCCCGACTGACACAGTATTTTTTTAAGTATATTTCGCCCAGAAAAATATCGATAGACCCATCCACATCGAGAGGCTGGTCAAATGTAAAATGCAGGACAATCTGGAGTTTTTGCAATGGACAAAACGGTTCTGGGACCAGAACTATCCCGGCGGCGATTATGATGCGTTGGCCCGCAGAAAGGGGCAGCCCGGTGTGGTTGGCGGCCAGCCCAAGGAGCCTATCCGTAGTAGCGTCAATACCGGTGCCTCAAAGCGAGGAACTACTCCTACTGTCGGTGGGGCAGGCGCTCGGACCAGGACACCTCTCGGGGGTGGCTCCGCTGTTCTTCAGCAGGAAATTGCACAGCTGAAGGAGAGCGTTGCCGGCTTGGAGAAGGAGAGGGACTTCTACTTCAGCAAATTGCGGGATATCGAGTTGTTGGTTCAGACGGCGATAGATGAGCAGCCAGAGCTGGAGCAGGACGAGGCCGGACTCGTCCCATCCATCCAACATATTTTGTATTCCACTGAGGTAATACCTCGTCCCAATATTTGTGTATATTGTAGCTAACCGTATTGTAACAGGATGGATTTGTGATACCCGATGCACAGGACGGCGACTTGGAGACGTTTTAGATGGCTCCCGGCAGCTGAGGGGGGTTGACTCCTGGGCAGATACTGTAGAAGGGTTTTTGCCGTGAGGAGGGTTGTAGGATTGGGAACAAAGTCGTTATCATTGAAACCAGTAGGATTGCTTCTGTGCCTATCAAAAGCCAGCCATCGATATCATTGGAGCTGTTTATCCTTACCGTATCCTTTTCTCTTCGTTTGTTTGTTTTAAATTTAAACCCTTTAAATTTTTTCCCTTCTCATTGAGCGCTTAGGGTAAAAATGGTTGCTATGCAGAGCTGTTGGCTTGGGAGATTGTGGCGAAGATAAAGTTGAAGAATACATAGTAGGCGTGGGTACTAGGTGCGAACCAATCTGTGTTGCAGAACATCATGGATGCATGCCTGTAAGCTGTAGATACGTGTTGGGTATAAAAGACGCCCGAGTGAGAAGCTATGATATGGAGCTTGTTGCGCAATACTGTCTTTTCTAGCTCCGCTGTTATGCTCAAAGGTTCGTTGAGTAGGGGTCAAGGCAAGGGTGAAGTTGCCACGTGTGCGATGTTGTGATTGAGGCTCTCACCAATTGGAACTATCATCCACAGCATTAACTCTACGGTTGTCCCGGTTCCTTTTACGCTTCTCTGCTTTTGGTCCTAGCATATGTACTCATAATTCAACCGTTGGACGGAACCACTATTCTCAATGTCCCTCATTTCCGGCCTCCTCCAAGGTGCACAGGCACCCCCGAAACAAGATGCAGCTTCCACAATCCAAACTCTATGTTTACGACTATCATCTGCCACGTTGCTGGAAGACCGTCGAGCTGCGATCTTGGGGCTGAGAAGCTTTGCGAGAGATTACCAAGAGCTCGTGGCTAGCGAGGGACTACGGGAGCTTATTGCGACATTGTCAAGGGATCGAGAGGATCTGGATACAGCTAAGGCAGTGCTCGAGACCCTGTTGACGCTATTTGTGAGGGATGAGGCCAATGTGCGTACCCGCGCGGGTTTTGCGGGCGGGGAGGAATGCTGACGGGGAAGGAGTGATAGCCGGAGAGCTCGGAGGATATTGCGCTGTGGCTTACGGACGAGTTTACTCAGGTCTGTGCTGTACACCGGTTGATGCAGAAGAGAGAGAGGCTGATAAATGTTGTGAAGAAACAAGAGAATATTACGATTCTATTGGATCTGCTAGAAGATGCTGATTTCTACATACGCCTCTACACGATACAACTGCTTGCCGCTATCTCGCAGAACCGCCCGGCCAGGACCCAGGAATGTGTTTTTACCGCACCTTTAGGAGTTACGAGGCTAGTTTCTATACTGGATGATAAGAGGGACGCTATAAGGAATGGTAGGTGGTTAGTTCCCCTACGGCTTGTGGAATTTAGAGCTGATCAGTTAGAGGCGGTCCTATTGATAATACACCTCTCGGCCGGTCATACTGATATCCAGAAGCTCATTACGTTTCAGGGCACGCTTGACCAGGTGTTTTCGATCATTGATATGGAAGGTGGGGTGGACGGTGGGATAGTGGTACAGGACTGCTTACAGCTGCTATCGAACCTGCTATCATTCAATGTTTCAAATCAGAATTACTTTCGGGAGACGGGGTGTGTTTCGAAGCTTGCGAAGCTACTCACTTTGAGTGAGGACGAAGTACCGCCGTTTGCCAAGGAACAGAGAGACACAAATATACAGTATGCATTGAGGCTAGTGCGACTATTTGTTGTTCCGGGCGGGTTGGGAACGGCCACGAATCAAAATGCTTTGGTCGCTGCGGGGTTGCTGCATTTGGTCATTACCGTTGCTTTCTTGTCTTCGTGCGAGATGACGGTTAGGGCGGAGGCGCTGAAGGCTATTGCGGATTTGATTGATGGCAATGAGTCGCTTCAGCACTCTTTTGCACAGATTCAGGTTGCGCTTCCGCATTTGCAACCGCAGAGTAATGGGGAGGACGCGGAGGAGGAGAATGGCGAGGCACATTGTGGCGTGATTGAAGCACTATTGGATCTGGCGTTATGGGACTCATCGATACATTCCTTTGATGCACGGCTCGCGGCATGTCGGTGTTTGGAAGCCTACTTCAATGGCAACTCTCCAGTGAGGACATTCTTCCTGAAACATGCCATCCAGCTCTATGCGGAGGGAGATGAGTCCCCGAATGCTGTCAGCTGTCTCCTCAATCTCGATAGCGCATCTCGTGGCGACCCCTACCGCGTCTGGATTGCGAGCGTGATCCTGATCCATCTTATCTTCAACGACACAGGTGCCAAAGTCATGGCCACCGAAATGCGGGAAGGCGACGCTGAGGCAGGAGAAGAGGAAGTCACCGCCATTCAGGGGATATCTGCAAACCTAATCACCGCACTTCAACATCAGTACGACCCCCGCATCTGCATCGGATACTTGATGCTCCTTTGTATCTGGCTTTATGAGGATTCCGATGCCGTCGATGACTTTTTGAGCGAAACGTCAAGCGTCCAAACTCTCGTTAGCGCCGTAAAAGAAAACGGTGTGGATCCGATTGTTCAAGGCCTCTCCACGTTTCTTTTGGGTATCCTCTACGAATTCTCGCACCAGAAAAGCCCAGTAACGAGATCTCATCTACATCAACTTTTGGCTACACAGATGACCCGGGATCTTTACGTTAATAAAATCACGCTCCTGCGCTCCCACCCGTTGATTAGAGACTTTGAAGTATCGAAAGATGACTTTATGCCTGGCCACCGGAGAAGGAAACACGGACTGCCGGAAGTGTACTTCGACCAAGTTTTTATCGAGTTTTTGAAAGAGAATTATGGAGCGGTAATGAGGGCTATTGATAAAGCACCCGAGCTTGAGACCAGGGTTTCCGGAAATGGAGTGGTGAAGACTTCGAACGGAGTTAACCTGGAGGAGCTGCAATCGTTGAGAGCGCAGTTGAGCGAGAAGGCAGAAATATTGGAGAGGATTGAAGGGGAGCGGGAAAGGGAGCGTCAGGCAATGGAACAGCAACACTCTACCACATTAGAAAGGATCGAGAGGGAGAGACTTAATGAGCGGGAAGCAATGGAGCAGCAACACTCCTCAGCACTCGCCGAAATTGAAAAGGCGAGACGTACAATGGAGCAGCAACTAGCCAACGCACAATCCTCGAGTAAGCGTGCGCGCGAAGCACTCAACGCTGAAACACGGAAGAATCGAGATGAACTCGAGAAGCTGCAGAAAAAGGCGGACGTTGATAAAGCGAGCAATGAAGACCGTCTTCGCTCCATCGTCGAGGAAATGACACAACGCAACCGAAGGCTTATCGAAGAGAAGGAAATGCAGTTGAAGGCGCTGAGGGAACAAGTCAAGGAGGTGCCGGCACTGAAACGACATATTGAAGAATTGGGGAAGGAGGTGGAAGACCGCGAAAAGAAGTTGGAAAACATGAGACGACAAGCTGAAGAGTTAGTCAAGAGAACTAATGGCATTGTCTCCGAGAGGGATGGGCGGATTGTTGCGCTGCAGGGTGAACTTGAGGAACACGAGAGTCATCTTGTAGCACTGCAACAGGAGACGGAAGGGGAGAAGGAGGTAAGGCGTATTGCAGAGGAACGGTGGAAGGAGTTTGAGGCAAAAGTTGCAGAGTTACAAGGCGACCTTCAAAAGGCCGCCGCAGATAATGAAGCACAACTTACGAAAGTATCACAGGACGTGGAAACCCGTGATCAACGCATCGCAGAGCTTTCGAAGACCATCGAGACGGCAGCAAAAGAGCACACACAGGATTTGCAGACCGCACATGAAGAATATACGGCAGAGCTGGAATCTAAAACTACCCTCGTGGACAAATTGCAGAAGAAATTGGACATCCTTCAGAAACAGCTTGCGGAGGCGGAAGTAAAGGGCGTGGATGAGAAGCTTGCAGCAGTGATAAGTGAAAAGGAGGAAGCACGGAAGAAGGCAGACGAAGTGCAGGCTGAACTTGATGACTTGTTTATGGTGCTGGGAGACTTGGAGGAGAAGAGGAAGCAGGATAAGGTATGTTCATTTCTCTTTTTGGGGACGGGGTTTACTAACCGACGATGTAGAAATGGTTAAAGGAACTTGGGGCTGAGGTTTCGGATGATGAAGATGACGACGGTGATAATGATGACGAGGATGAGGATGAAGAGTAGATGGGTGAAAAGCATTTGCCTGTATTTATCTTGCTGCAATTATCAAGCATTGGGGGTGGATAGAAATATGTTTATGGATGTCGTCTTTTAGGTCATCCATTTTCTATAGCCTGATAAAAGCACATTGGATTAAAGTTTTAACGATTCAGTAGTGTAGGGGTATCATGGGCGCTTGCCATCATTAGCATCCTGCGCCCGACCCGGGTTCGAATCCCGGCTGAATCATACTTTTGTTCCATATTCTTTTGATGGTTATTGTAACATGAGCTTAGCACCGCGAGATAGTTGCTGTGGAGGATTCCATAATGGCTTATAGAGTGGCAGGGTACGAAATGGAGAGCTCCAAATAACATATACATGGCGGTACACCTATTCCGCCGTATTCCAAAGGTATATATTATACAAGTAGTCCAAGCTGCGAGCACACACTTTCTACTTCAACTCACTCCCCCACCTCCCCACCTCCCTCATAGCACTCTCTCCACCCCCCTCAAGCTCGGGCCTCTTCAAAACCCCCGCAAGACAAGCCCATCCATCCCTTGCGCCGCCCCACCTCAGCACCTCCTCTTTAAACACCTCTCCGCTCTGTCGCTCAAGTGGAGCCGCCTCAAACACATCTTTCCAGATCCTCGCCGCAATCGCTCTATCAAATAGGTATGCGTAGTACGTAGCCCCGTAGCCAAATAGGTGGCCGAAGAAACCTTGCCAGCTCGTTCCCTCCGCATGAGGCAGCAGCGAGAATTCCTTCTCGACGTCTCGGTACACGGCGGTTGATGAGAAGCCTGGTTCTAGTGGGAGGTGCGAATTGTAGACTTGGTCGAGAAGCGCAAGTATGATCTGGTGTCGTGTGTCTGATGTTTCTTGGTGCGAATCGACACGGAGACGCTCCTGTAGAAGCGGGAACGGGAGTGGTTGGTCGGTTTGGTAGTGGCGTGCGAAGAGTGCGAGGACGTGCGGGTCCTTTGCGAAATGTTCCATCAGAACTGAGGGAAGCTCTGCCCAGTCAGTTGCGCACCGAGTGCCGGCGACGTTGTGGAGAGCGGTGCGGCCGAGCATGGAGTGTACGGCGTGGCCCATCTCGTGGAAGAGGGTTTGCACTTCGTGGAAGTTGAGGAGTGTCGGTGAGTATGTGCCATGGCTGCGCGGGAAGTCGCAGATCAGAGCGATGGTGGGGAGTTGGTATAGGTCCCCGTTGCTGCGGCGAGCAGATGCCATTCCGTCGTCGACGCGCTCGCCATTAACCATGGCTTCGGCGATCTCTTCCTCTGAGAGCCGCCGGGAACATCGTAGGGTGAAATGGGCGGGGTTTGGACTCTTTCCCACCCGCTCAAAGAGGTCGCAGTAAACTACGGCGATGTGGCCATCGGTTTCTGACACCACGTCGAGCCGCCGGACATCCTCGTTCCAGGTTTCGCCGGGGGACGGCTCGCGGGGGATAAAGCGGATACCGTAGAGACGGTTGAAAACGCGGGAGAGACCCTGCATTACGGTCCCCAACGAGAAATATGAGCGCAGGGAGTGCTCAGATTTTGTTCGTAAACGCATGGCGGACGACAGTTTGTTAGCAAAGTATTCGCGATCCCATGGTTCCAGCTGTATGTCAGACCGATTGGGTTGCTGTCCTTGCTTGAGTTTTGATAGCAGGTCGAGCTCAGCTTGGGCAGCGGGGAGATTTGCAAAAGCGAGCTCGCGGAGGAATTGCATCACCGACTCTGGTGTTTTGGCCATCTTATCCTGCAATGTGTACTGTCCATAGCTATCGCATCCAACCAACCTACCTAGCTCTGCCCGCTGCTTCAGTAGCTTTTCTAGTATCTCGATCTGCCGACTGGAACTGGTGTGGCTCGCTAGATACATCTCCTTCCGGACCTCGGGATCCTCAACGGTCCGGAGCACGTGGCTTGCAGTCATGCCAGTGGTTGGTACCTGGGTCTTTCCTCGATCCGTGAGCCCTCTTGCAGTCACAGGATCCATGCCCTTCATCCTCCAGCTTTCAAACTCCAGGAACGCCTTCTCCGGCTGCATGTCATTGACGAACTTAGATCCTAGTTCCGAGATTTCACTCATTGATTTCACCCAACGCTTCCGCACATCCGCAGGCAGGTTGATCCCGGACCTTTCAAAATCAGCGTACAGAATGTTTGCAACCACACGTTCCTCGAAATTGAGGCGCTTGAAAACCTCAGGATCCTCCAGCGCCCGCTTGAGCGAAGTGTACAACTTGGTCGTGGTGTTGAGCACCTGCATGTACTCGAACATGGAACCGTAAGCTTCATGCGCTGCCGCAACAATCGCCCGGTTTGGATGTGTAGCGCGCACAAAGTCTGACATGTCGATTACTCGGCACAGCAGGTCGCTCAATCTGTCGAGGTCCTGCACCACCCTTGCCAGCTCATCATGCGTGGATGCAGTGCATATCTTCTCCACTAGCTGCTTTGCTTTGTCAAGAGTTCGGTTCGTATACCGCTTGATTCCGGCTGGAGAGGTGAGGTCTTTATTGTGGAAGAGGCCAGTGTGTGGGGTAGCGGGGTTCTGGACTTTTGAGGCGAACTGCTTCCATGCGGCGGAATTGTCACTGAGCGGTTAAGATACGTTAGCGCTTGCAGTGGCAATGCGGGGGAGGGCTGCTGGTCACCGACAAGATCTCCCTTAACGTTTTATCGTCTGTTGCTGCTCCTGGGGTACTGAGTAGGACAGGATTGTACGCATTCTTGGATACGGTGCTACTGAGGGCAATGCCGAATTGTCGGCGTTGTTGCTGTATCAGCTGTCTTCGCAGACATGTGGAGCAGACAGTTGACCATGACGGAATGATGGAACGGTACATGGTCTATTCGAGCAACTGGAAGCTCCCAGACAGCTAAAAAGGTGGGGGAGAAAAATAAATCTAGATTTCTTTCAGATTGCCGGGTAAATCTTGCAAGTAATCTTTTTGTGACGTTTGTTTTTGTGACAAGATGCGATCTTCAGATTTTCGGAATTGAGATCGGATTGAAAACGGGGGGTACGGTGGTGCTGATCTTTGGTGGTCTTTGAAAGAGAAAATATCCAAGAGCGTTCGCTGCAGATAAGACTCTTTACTTTAGAGCGCCATCATCCGATGAGGCCAAGCCACACCTTTAACAGCAAAGCCGCCACCTCAACCTCGACCTCAACATCCTCCAACTTCCAAAACCAAAGCCAATTCCCAAACTCCACACACACAATGTCTACAACCACCGAGCTCCCCGCAACATTTATCCTCCCCCGCCGGCGCAAAGTTGCACAATTCCGCCGCCGGCGCTCCGACTCCCCTTCCTCCCCCGAATCCTCCAACACCTCCACGGCTGACACCCCCGAACCACCAACAACCACCATCCTCCGCCCACGCCGCCCACAACGCCGTTTCGGCCTCGAAGTCACAACCACAAAACCCACCGCCTCCCCCTCAACCACCTCCTCCCCCCCCACCACCACAACCGCCGAAGAGCGCGCCGCAGCTGCAGAGGCAGAAGCCCTCGCTGTCGTAAACCGTTTCACCCGCCAAACCGGCCAGATCGCAGACGTAGATAAACACATGATGGCCTACGTCGAATCCGAGATGTCAAAGCGTCGCGGAGAAGTACCCTCCGCCACCAACTCTGCTACTTCCTCAACAAACACCGCCACCACCGCCGCCGCCGCAACACCCGAGGTCGTCGCAACAGAAGGGAAAAGCTCCTACTGGGCGCCTACGCGCCCCGAGGCCCGTGGCGCCACCCTCGGAAAGCTCCACGAAGTCGATTTGGGGGAGGAGGCGAAGCAAAGGAATATTGCGCTTACAGCGCAGGCGCTGTCGGGGAATGTGGAGTCGCAACAGTCGACTATGGATGATAAACATAGACGTAATAGACGACGGAGGAATAGTCAAGATATTGAGCGTGATAGGCTTGTGGAGGAGGTGTTGAAGGAGACCAGACTGGATCTGTATCCTGAGGATGTCGATATGGAGGAGGATATGGATGAGCAAGGTGCTGCGGATGATAAGATTGCTGAGAAGTTTAGGAAGGAGTTTTTAGATGCGATTTTGTCCAAGAGACGGAGGAGGGGTGCGGATCCGAAGGCGAAGGCGAGTAAGAAGGAGGATAAGAAACGTCCCAAGGGGCCGAAGTTGGGTGGTAGTCGGATGGCGAGGGCGCAGATGCGGGAACAGCAGGGTGGGGTGACAGGAGCGGGAGTTAGGAAGTAGGAGGTGGGTTGGGGAAAATAGTTTAGATGGTATTACTATTGTCGGTATCATGGCTTGGGGTTTGGTGTTTCTTTGGGTGCAGTTGTTTGTGTTTTTCTTTAATGGGATTCATTTCTTGTATCAATTTAGCTGTCTTTGCTTGAGGCGACAGCATCTTTGTAAAGTAACTTTCTCTATAACAAAGATAAATTCTAAAATTGCCATGTGCTAACATGGTGGGGAAAAATACTCTATTATGATTCTATGATCCCGTTCTATAGATCTAGGGACCTGGGATGCATCAAGTGATGATCTTCATCCACAGTCTTGAATTCAAAGATGAATTCGAGTGATGATGGATGAAAGTTTATGTCACATTGAGATGACAGGCTAAATTGGCAGAAGCCAAGTGGAGTAATGTTACTGGTTACTTTTCTCAAGACACAAGCTTCTGTAGTGAGCTGAGAGCCCACCTGGGCATACTAAGAATGCGCCATGAAGGCTGGCCCCCACTCATCACCATCGATTCAGTAGTGTAGGGTGCTTGCCATCAGCCAATGCATCTTGCGCCCAACCCGGGTTCAAATCCCGGTTGAATCATGAGGCTAGCCCTTTTGCCGCGAGCAGAGACAAGAGAGGTTTTACCGAGTAGCCCGATGTCCAGCCGAAGCAAAACGTGGAAGCTTTTCTCGCTCTTCGCCAGCGTGATTTATCGGCTACCATACAGTAGCGGGACACTCAGGCTGTGGGGCTCGTATCTGCATTAGGAAATGAGGGAGAAGACTTCCAACGGTGTGACGTTGGAGCGCATCAAAGTGCATATACAGGTCGAGGAGACTGCATAATACGGTGTTGTTTCCTGCTCGTTGGCGCAAGGGTGTTCCATGATGGGGGTTCAGTCACATCAATTTCGACGGCAGTAAAAGAGAGCCTTCTGAGCTGGCCCGGTATACGACGTTTGTTTTACCGACTGCCGATAGATAGATGCTCTAGATGCACTCTACCGAATGCTGCTAATCCGATCTGTAGTGGCAGAAGGACCTTGCAAATCTGTAGGAAATCGGCCCTTGCGGAGACGGGCTGACAACATGCTTATGGTACTCTAGAATAGACCACCATTCTAATAAGACCGGACAGTGCTTCTGTCAGATTCTGTTTTCTATCATAAATATAATACCTCTCCCCTGGCGGTAGCAGCGGGGTAGTTCGAGCAGATCAGGACCCTTTCTCAGCTTCGCACGGGATGATCTGCTATAGCTGCAGGAATAGATACGTTGCTCAACCGTTGGCGCATTTTGTTTCGTCGATTAGGAAACACCCCGCTGGGATGGTGAGGCATGACAACATCGCACATTAGCCCTCATGCGCAGTGGACTAGGCCCGCACTATATATCTGAGTAAACCGATGGGTAGCGCACTGGGATAGATTGAGTGCTCAAGATAGATAGATAACACAAGCCTTGCAGATCTTGATCGTGATGTTGGATCAACAATTCGGACTTTGCAAACGGCAGATTGGTGTCGGGAGGAATCGGGGGGTGTCTGGACTGCCATCTATCGACATATTGCGTCCTGCCAGGAACAGATCCGAGTGGTGGAGACGGAGGAATAGTAGCAAGGGCTTCATCGGGCCGCACTCGGGTTTTTTCTTTCCCATCGGGAGGCTGCTTGGTTACCGTCAGGAAAAAAAACGTGGGCAGGCTCATTGCAGTCGATCCGAGTCGACTAGTGTGGGCAGTCTTCAGGGTTTAAACACCAGTTCTTTGCATGTGCCAGAGGGTGTTTGGGCGGCTAGTGGGATTTGGGATTGCTCGTGATTCGTGCGTGGGGTCGTAGGAAAAAACGTTCAGGATTGCCCAAATATGTGGCCGGCGTGGAGGTCGAAAAGACCAAACGCCTCCAGCGATGCCACAATCAGCGTCTGCGCTGGTGAATCATCATGGACTGGTGGTGGGTGGGAGCGGAGAAGCGGAGTGGAGGGAGGGAGGGAGGGAGGGAGAGTGAGAGAGCGTCCCCGACAGTGAGTTCGAGCACGGAAGTCAAGTCCTGCCTGCAACCGACATCGCCGCCACTTACCCTTGTGTTAATTCAATCGAGTCGGGAATCGTTTGAATTTCTCGCACCTCCCGCGCCCCCGCATAGTGAAGTCGAGCGCACAGCCAACCATAAGCCATGCCTGCATAAGTTAACTCATTGTGCTGTTGTTCTTCAGACAAGACTCTCTTATTGGATTTATTCAACCGCTGAGGCGCGCTCGCTCACCTGTCGACTTGTCATCATCATCATCACAACAGCTCCACCTTATTGTTGTACGTTAGCTACCGTACTTAGTATTGTTTTTTGTCGTCCCCGCTCTTTCTTTCTTCCCCTCTCTCCTCCCTCTTCCCCTCCCGTTCTTGACTCCTCTCCTCTTCCTATCGTCCTCCGCCTCCGCCACCGTCGACCGAGCGCCTTTATTCAAGTCTTGTGCGTCAAAATACCGCTCAACACCATTCTCGACGAACTGCGATATAAAACGACAGGAATCAGATTGAACGCCGGTGCGATCGAGTTGGGCTCCAGGGCTCGGTTCGTGTGAGATATGGCGGGACTCTCTGTACCTCTACCACCGGGTGGTAGCAATGGTAAGCCTTGTGAAAGTTTCGTTCACTTGTTGATCATGCTTGTGTCGGGATTATTCTTCTTAGTGACGGCAGAACCGTTTTTGTTCTATGGAGCCGAGCATTGGACGTATATGTATGTGTGCGTGTGCGTACGTGTGCATGTATGTGAGAGGGGATATGGATCGAGTCTCGGGTTTCAGGCAGCCTTGCGCGACGAAATTGTGTCACTGACTGAGAGCGGCGCCAATTATAGGCAACTGTTGCTCGGACTCCTTTGGCGATCTCATCAGACCGCGTTCTACCCCGCCAATAATGACGCGGAAGTCCGCAACTCTAAACGGTCCGCCAAATCCCAACCGTCCAAAGTTGCGTTTCTTAGATGCATCCGTTGTCGAGCCTCGAAATGGAATCGATTGTCTCTCTCGGTACGTCACGAAACAACCCCCCAGTCTCGTAGTGCTCTCAGCCCCATTCCTAGTTTCACGACATGGTATGACTGTATAAATATTAATACTTCCTAGAAGTCCCGTGCTAGGTGAAGGTGATCATCCCTATACCTCTGGATTGCGTCGCATCCGACAACAGGCATCCGGCTCTCAAGGATTTATGATACCCTCTCGCTCACCTAGTGTGTCAACCACCGCCGTTTCCACTCGAGTCAACTCGTTATCATTTCCCACAACGTCTTCAGCATTCGGTTCCTGTGAAGATCTGGCTCGATTTCCGTCCGAATCTCTCCACTCGTTCTCGTTTGCCAACCAGTCCGATGACTTGATTCATAACCGACAAAATATTTTGAAGCGGAGCATCGAGTTCATGCGAGACAAGTTAGGATGGGGTACCAGAGCTCCGTTGATAGCAACTGCACAGGCCAAGATGGAGGGAAAAGGCGAGGAAATCGAGAGCATGATGGAGCTTTTGCGAAAGGCAGAAATTGTGTCCAAGGAAAAGACTCCTATGCTTACAGGGCCTGTCACAGGACCAGCCGAGGTGAACTCGAATCCCTTTGAGCAGAGCTTTGCACCACCGAAGAGACCGCCACCACTCGATCTTTCCTATATAATTTCGGGCGTCGAGAGGCTATCATCTTCACCTATTGAGGACACTGGATCGGAAGATACATCAAGATCCGCAACCAACGACTCGTTGTCTACAACAAAATCGTCGCCTCCGCCCAGCCGAAGAGTGAGTTTAAAGCGCACAAATACGGACACGACTTCGCTGGCCTTGGAAACTAGACTTTACGATGCCATGGCCCAACCATATTTTGTTCATGATCAACCTTTGTCTGCTGTCGGCGGTGGACCACATGCCTCCGTGCGCAAATCATCAGTTCACGGGCACACGAATAGATCCCAACCTCCGGCCCAGGCAATCTTTACGACAGAAGCACACAGTCCATGGACAATACTGGCTGCAAACGATCTAGCATGTTTGGTTTTCGGAGTAACTATGGCAGAGGTCCGAAGGATTGGTATCATGGACTTCATAAGGGAGGAGAGACGTGGATGGCTGGCCGCTAAGTTGAATTCTGGAGAGAATACGTCGACATCTTTTCCTTATCCTCATAGTCATCACGGCACACCGCTTGCAACTGGCGTGATCTATCGGGGCAATGGCCGGAGGGCAAAATCTGACGCTTTTTTTACTGGAGCCAAGTTTCTTACGGGAGGGGATGAGATGGAGGTGCCGAAACATAGAAACAATCAGTCGCGGGGTGTTATTCTATGTGGTGATGTTGTCCCGATCCAAAAACGTAATGGCAATACTGGTGCAGCAAGTTTATGGGTTAAAGAAAAACGAGGAGGCTTAATTTGGGTATTGGAAGAGATAAACGAAGACGTTGCGTTTATTTATACATGCCAGCGAGAAGACCGTATAGAGTGTGTACGGCGTTCTGAAGGAAATCTGAAGAACATCTTTGGGGACGCCAATCTCGCCGCACCAGGCACCGAACTGATGGCTTTGATTCCAACTCTTCCTAGGTTGGATGACGGCAGTGTGAATTTCGAAAAGACTACGTTGGTTCATCAATTTACCGTCGCAAGTGCTAATGGAGTTAAAATACCTTGTGGGGTCGAACCTATCATGGGCGATAGAGGGTTGCGAATTTCTTCATTTCCTCATATTGCAGGAATTATTGTCTTGTCAGCCACGACACTGCGCATTGCTAGTACGAATGCTGTGTTTTCAGCGGCGTTACTCGGACATCTAAATCCCATGGGCTTGTCCATAACGGAGTTGATACCAAAGTTTGACCAAATCTTGGATTATTTTACCGACGAGGAACACATCAATTTGGCTGATGGGATGGTGGTGCCTGAACACTTATTTAGAAAAGCGAATGCGATCCTCTCCCTCCGCGAGAATAAAGAGTGCGCGATGTCTGCTTTGGCGATTCCTGGCGCGGTAATAGCGAAACACCGCGATGGATCCGAGATTCATGTGGATGTGCAGATGAGGGTCGTAATTTCGGAGTCGAGGGATGAAGAGGCTGTTGTGGTGGACGGTTATGATTCAGACGATGAGGGGCCCAACGAAAATAGTGAAATGGTTTATGCCTTATGGATCACCTATTCAAGGCACCTCCACATCGCATCTGCAGCCACTGACCCTTTATCCCCCGAACTACAACGACCGATCACTCCTCCAAGGCAACCCAGTCCCGGACAACCTATCACTCCCGTTGCCGAAACATCTAGCTCTGATACCGCGATGTCACTATTAGCAAAGCAGTTGGAGGCTATCCAACAGTCACCAACCCCACCAAGTTCAGAAGATGAGTTACCAGGTTCCTCTACTAAAGCTATACCCTCTCGCAGAACTGTTACCCCGAATTCGGGCAAAAAAAAGAAGACGATTCAGGATTTCATGATTCTAGAGGATATGGGCCAAGGAGCTTACGGCCAAGTCAAACTCGCCCGATATAAGCGAAAGGACATGAAACGGGTTGTACTAAAGTACGTTACGAAACGACGAATTTTGGTCGACACCTGGACTAGGGACCGACGGCTTGGGACAGTTCCGCTGGAAATTCATGTTCTCGACTATCTGGGTCGCGATGGTCTAAAGCATCCCAACATTGTGGAGATGACGGATTTCTTCGAAGACGACGTCAACTATTATATCGAAATGGTGCCGCACGGATTACCAGGGATGGACCTATTCGATTATATTGAGCTCAAGGTTAATATGGACGAAGATGAATGCCGGAGTATCTTTATTCAGGTCGCTCGAGCGTTGTACCATCTCCATACGAAGTCTGGTGTTGTTCACAGAGATATCAAGGATGAGAATGTGGTTCTTGATGGCGCCGGAAATATCAAGGTGATTGATTTTGGGAGTTCGGCATACATCAAAAATGGTCCTTTTGACGTGTTTGTTGGCACTATCGGTACGTATTTCGCTTCTGCTAATAGGATATGGTGTCTAACAAATGGCAGACTATGCTGCACCAGAAGTGTTGCAAGGAAAGTCCTATAAAGGGAAAGAGCAAGATGTATGGGCATTGGGTGTATTGCTTTATACTATCTGCTATAAGGAGAACCCCTTTTACAACGTTAGTGTCTCAACTTGCATTAATCTGAGGATGAATCATATTAACAATTTCGTGCCAGATTGATGAGATCATGGACCGCGAACTACGAATCCCTTTCGTCATGTCGGAAGTTTCCCTTGATCTGATCAAACTGATGCTGGATCGCGATGTCGATAGACGACCTACAATCGAGCAAGTCGTTGCACATTCTTGGTTTGAAGATTTGCCTAATCCCGAGGAAGCATTATTGGTCGAATACCCTATAGACGCAAGTACTCGGCGATCAAAGAGAGATAGTATGACATTTTCAAATTGATTTTGCCTATAGGGCCTCTTACGATGATTTGGTTGGGTTGTTTCGGTTAAGTCGGATTTCATGGTTCAAGTTTTCCCTGCTGCATTTTCCACTTTTTCGTTTTATAACATGGCAGGACATCATGGAGTTGTATGGTTGAGGGCTGTATTGCATTCAAATGGTATTTGTATGGGTACGGGGGTTCGTTATGAGGTTGGTTTGTTGGTTGGTTCTAGATGAATTATAGGTAGATGATCTTCGTCTGTGGGATTCTCTTGCTTTCATTTCTTTTGCATGTTTTATATACGGTTTTTTTCTTGCATTGGCTTGATGATTGATGAGAGAGGGCACGGGGGATACAGGCATGTCTTCTGTTCTTTTGTAAATACATACCTTGTGGATGATGAAAAATTGGGATGTTTGGAATATTTTTCTTTGTTTCCCGATATACGTACCTTCCGTTCAGCAGCGATACTTCGTTCCATGCAATCATGCTTCTCGTTATATTCGACTCTTGTACACGGGGGAAAGTGCAGCTAATCATGACCATCACTCGGTCGCACTGTCTTCTACCCTATCAACTACTACAACAGTATTCCACCCTTCGCCCACACCACGAATCCTGACCTGCGTAGGATCACCAATGCCATTCTGATTAACATCCACGCATTCGACCTCCAAGTCCACAACCACTGGTTTACCCCACACATTCGGATGCCCTACCCCCTTCCTCCAACTCCCCGTCGCAACCGCAGCGTTCACCACTAGTGTCTGCTCCCTCTTTGCAACCCTGTGCTCCGCTCGCCGCACAGTATCAACAAGAAACTGCTTCCGCGGATTATTGGCCGATGGATCCTCAACTCGAGCCACCTGAATCTCACGATACTTTATGAATCGCGACGACAAATCCCACGTTACCTTCTCCACCCCACGTCCCTGATGGATATGCCCGAACACGTGCAGCACCGGCCGCACACGCCACAGTGCTTGTCGCAGGAACTCGCACCCGTGATGCATCTCGGGCGTCCCCCCAGGCGTCGGGAACGTGGGAGATGAGTCTAGATGGTATTTTGGTGGCGTGTGGGTTATTAATACCTCTGTGTCCTCGGGTATCTCCGCCCACGGAGACGAAGCGAGGGTTTGCGGCGTAGGGTACCCAAAGCCCCATAGCCCGCCGGCAATACTGGGGATAACGGCGAAGCAAAAACTCGGATCCGTCGCCCATCACGGAGAGTGAAGATTCGGTATTCATGGTTGAGGTATACTATCCCTGCGGCGACGGCGGACGGGGAGGTGAATAGTGCGAGGTTCTCGGAGTGAGACTCCTCCGCGGGAGTGAGTGACGTGTGCGTGTATGAAGGGTCAAGCGTGCACCCGTCGTGGTTCCCGGCAACAATCAGCTTTAGCTCGTGTGGCTGCGCGCACAGCCAGGTGAGGGTTTTGGATAGCTCCTTGTGTGTGCCCCGGTTGGTTAGGTCGCCGGCGTGGATGAGGATGTCGCCGTGTGGGAGGGAGAGGGAGGTGTGGTTGTGGGTGTCTGAGATGCAGACGATGCGGAGCTTCTTCTTTGGAGGGGTATGCGCAGGGCGTGCTGGAGATGCGGGTTTTGGGGGTGCGGGCTTTGGCGAGGTGCGGGAGCTCTTGGGTGGTGGTGGGGGAGGTGGTGGGAGGTACGGGAGCCCTTCGTCGGTGAGCTGCGAGGGTGCTAGCTCGGAGCGGGGAGGAGGGTCGGCGTACATCCTGTGGTAGATTATGTGGGATTTGAGACGGGAGGCGAGGGAGGGCGTGGAGGCGAGCGATGGTGTGCGTTCCATGCTGATGGTTGATGGTTGAGCTACCAATTGGCTGAGGGAGGAGGGTAAAGACGGGCCGTGTGGGAAGAAGCACGGTCTGCGGTAATATAACGATTCATTCCAAAGGTCAAGATACGATGATGGGCGATGGTATGGCGGTGCGTGGTGGTTTGGAGGTATGACTTTAACGGTGGATGTGGATGCTAATCGATAGCTGTGTAACCTCAAAACGTCATAGCCGACAACGAACTCAACCTGTTCCACCCCGTCTCCCTCCACACATCACAACCACAGCAACATCTACTCTCCTATACTCCACAAAGCAACATGCCAATCCTCTCAGCCCTCACCTCCGCCGCAAGCTGGCACATCATCTCTTACGGAACCCTTCTGGGCTCCCAATTCTTCCAAGTAATTCCCTCTTGTCCCGCATTCTCATCTACTAACCCCACCCCAGACCTTCGTTGGCGGCATCGTCGCCTTCCGCGCCCTCCCGCGCCCACAATTCAGCCAGCTACAGCAAAAAATCTTCCCCATCTACTTCAGCATGCAAACAGCGCTTCCACTGATAGTGCTATTGACGCACCCAACCGCACCCTACAGTGAGCTACTGTCCATGGAAACCGCGGCACCCATGTTGGCGACGTTTTTGACGAGTGCGGCGAATCTGGGGATTGTGGGACCGGCTACGACGAGCGTTATGAGGGAGAGGAAGAGACAGGAAACGATAGAGGGGAAGAAGTATTATGATGAGGGAGAGAAAAGTGAGGCGATGATGGAGCTGAATAGGAGGTTTTCGAAACTTCATGGAGCTAGCTCCGTGCTCAATTTGGTGGGGTTTGTGGGTACGGTTGTGTATGGGTTTGCGCTGGGAGGGCATTTGAAGATGTAATTGGGGGTTTTGTTGGTGGAGCTCCCTCAAAGACTTGTATCATCACTGAAACCTCTCCTCCAGCCTGAGTTCAGAACTCAGAAAACATTATATTTAAGTCTGGAGAATGGCAATCCAAAAATTAGGGGAAAACCTTCGGATAGTCACAGGTGACGGCCAGGAAGTGACTGTCCGGAGCCGAGACGTGATTGAGATACATAAATATTCGAATGAGATTGTGTTTAAGCCCCGGAATGTCCCATCAACATGTCACTCGCAAGCCAACATATAATAAACAACATGCCTCCCACTACTCAAGGAGCCCTTATCGACCTGCTTGAAGAGCTCTTTTCAACTTCGTGTATCTCAATCGTCTCAGAATCACCCGCCCCAATCGAATACCGTACAACAACTCTCCTCCTACAATCTGCCCGCACCGCTACAACCCCGCAGCTCATCGAACTTCTTTTACACATTCTCCTCAGCCACTCTCCATTCGAGCACACCGATCCCGAACTTCTAAGAACACAACAGCAACGTTTCTTCGCTATCTGGACCCGCGACCATGATCTTGGCAGCGGAAAAACCTCTACCCAAAGTGACGCATTGACGGCAACAGATGGGATCAACGTCCTCACATCTCTACGCCCAGATTTCCAACGACTTGGAGATTTCGGCTTCAGGTTTATTTGTGAGCTCCTGCTGTCGTGTCTGCAACGGTTGTCACCAGAGGGCTCGAGTCGGAATCTCAACATTCGAGGATGGGTAGACACTCATGGAGCAGCCGTGACTGTGCTTTCTGAGCTCTTTCTTAGCATACCCGCTGCGGATTGGTTGCATCTTGACGAACAGGCTGAGTGTGTAGTTCCCATGTGGAAGTGTTTGCAGCTGCTTATTTCTGGGGCTTCGTGGTGGAGCAATGAGAGCACCGTATATCGGGAAAATATGCAGAGGTTGGCTAGATGTGTTTGTGAGTACGCTTCTCCAGTTGGAATGCCCTGCTAATGAGATAGTAAGTTTCACTTCCGTGTTCGGCTTCGCTGCTCAGAGTGGTGCTACGCGTGGATATGAAGCCGCCGGATGTTCACAGTATTGTCACCACGTTACTGGGTCTTCTAGAACGCCGGTTGGGAGTCGTTACTTCATCACGCATTAATGCTTTTACGCCTTCGCCTTACAAGTTCCCGACGGTCTCCGCGTTGGATAGACACGATTTTAAGAGAGATTATGAGATTGCGAACTTGAGGGTTATGTTTGTGTCGTGGATAAATGCGGAGGACATTCACCGTCGGATGGAAGAGTTCAAAGCGCCATGGGATATGCAGGTGGTGCTACAGCACACTGAGGCATACAAGAAGCTGAAGGCGCACCCTGAAAGTGCGGTACGGGTGGCTTTGGTTTATGTCTTCAATGAGATTCAGTCGGGTTGTGAGGGCGAGTAAGGCTCCTACGTCGACGCTTCATAGATACTGACTCGGTAAAGGCTTCAAGCCAAGTACCGATCTGAAGGCGATTGAACTTTTAAAGGTTTATATCAGCCACGTACATCTGCAGAAAACACCTACAGCGTCCCCTCTGTCGTCAAAAACGACATTGCGGGAAGAGCTTCAGTCTCGCCCAGAGGCTTGCGTAATTGCGAATGCAGAATGGTGCATTCCGTGGCTTTGGCGAAGAAGAGCTGCGGACATGCAATTCGTCATGGTGATGACTAGTGCTTGGTTGGGATCGGCTTGTAGTGGCCCACTGTCAGAGGCACATCCGGTTTATCGCCTCATTGTGAAGCATGCAGATAATGCGTTCGATGTATTCCATGTGAGCGATGGTTAGTTGTTTCTCAGAAGTTAGGTATTGACTACGATAGGATCTCTTTAGGAATGTTTTTTCCCACGCGTTCGTCACAAATTCGGCTGACCCCGAGGGTACGCTTCGCCAATTGCGCAAGCTGTTGAGGATCATCCTGGATGTCACCATGCTTATCAGGAAAGATAAACCGGCTTTTCTGAACCAGCAACTGTGCATGCTCATTATTAGGTGTTATGTCGATTCGTTAGATCAAGAGTGGATTATTGTGGAAGGTTTGGAATAGTATTTCATACTTGGAGTTTAGTCTGATCCGTTCAACAGCTTGGAAGAAAGCGTGCGATATTTTGATCAGTGTCTCGCAGGCTACTCTTACCGGCGCTACAACGCTGGCAGAGGTGTTAGGGGGTGTCGATCTATGTAAGGCGTTCATTCTCTAAATCTAGGTCATAGATGTGTGCTAATGACTACGAATAGTTACTCCCATAATTCTACGACAGATGGAGGAAGTGAATACTTGTTGCCGGAGTCACAATGCTGCCAATTTGCCAACAGAGAAACTTAAAGCTAAGCTAGAGAGCCTCACAGCCTTGGTGCAATTTTCGATAATACTGGCCAGAGCACATGAATCCATATGTATTTATGTGAAAATTCATACCTTGCACGAATTATCAACTGACCGCCACTAGGCTCCGCCTTCGCCAAACGGTCCCATCTGGTGTCATCAGCCGTTCAATATGTGGGAACATCTTACACTGAACTCCTTTTATGTTCATCAAAACCGGAATTGACATGGCTGCACTCGGCATCCGTTGGTTCGCTGATTGAGCTTCTGGTGATTACTGGGCTAGGAGTAAATTATATAAACAGAACGCCAAACACATCGAGTGTCAGCATCTTCAGTGCTTCAAAAGATGATACGGTTAATAGACAAGACGAGATTGGGCGAATAGTCACAGTGCTGGTAAACCGTTCGTTCGAGATGAATTACGTTATTTGTATTCACCATCGAGTCAGTTCTGATGAAGGACCATACTGACGTTTATCATAGCCAGTTTGTGTGGCCTCGTTCCCCTCATAAAAGATGACTGGTGGACCAAGAACCCATTTGTTTACCTCGAGATTTGGAAAAATCTACGCAGCGTCATGTTACAGCAAGTTCGTCTAACCCCACTGTTCGACCTCCCTCTTTACTAAATAGCGACAGGAAACCCACAAGTGGTGCATGTTACTTCCCTCGTTTATTGTAGCACTCGCCAGGCTTCTAAAACTCGATGCCCCAATCCGTACATTCTCTTCAATCCCCATGTTACTTTGCCGCTAACAACCGCACAAGGCCAAACCCTCCTCTCCTCCCGCTGGAACCTTTCTCTCACAGCCAAATTTCTAAAGTTTCTCCTAGCACCCCACAACCCCTGCTGCCCGACCTGCCACACCCCATTATATCAGGACATCAGTGCCATCCTAGTCCTCCTCCTCTCACGGCATCCACTATGGCAAAACGATCTGAAGAAAGAAGCAGGATTGGGAATGAAGTATTCGTTCCTGGAGTACATGGAAATTGAAAAACGGATCAGGGAGCTGGTCGATGACGGTGGAAGAGTTGAGGATGCAGATGCACTTTTGAAGGTTGTTGAATGTTTTGAGGGGTGGCCAAAGGCGAAGGTGTTGAGGAAGTGGTTAGATCGTGAGGTGAAGAGTACTGGGAAGGTGAAGGGGAGGGATACAGTGCAGAAAGGGTGGTATAGACTTTTTAGACCGGTGGATGGTGGGGTGGGAGTATTAGTGAGAACTTGAGCGGTGGTAGATGTTGGATACTGTATACAAAACCGATATACCTCGTGCAATTGCAAAAGGAATAGATGGATGATTCAGCCGGGATTTGAACCCGGGTCGGGCGCAGGATGCTAACACTCGATGTGATGGCAAGCGCCCATGATACCCCTACACTACTGAATCGATGGGAATTTACGAGGTTTTGCACTCATGCCCGTGCTAGATACGGGCACTTCGAGAAAGTGGGAATGCAGGAAACCGCGGAAGAGCTCGCTAGCCTGAACTTTGTAAATTTCATTCTCCTGCGAACTCGGAGCCATGTGGGAGGGAATTTGGAATTATTATATGCAATTGCTTTGTAGTGTTGCCGTCAATAATAGCGGTAGTCTCTCCGAATCCCCGCCCAGTATTTGGTGAGGTGATATGATTGGCTGGTTCGACCTCACTTCATTCTGACTTCACCCCTTGACCTCCCATGATACGCCGCTTCTTCACCCAATACCTCCAAATCAGCTCTCATAATTCCGTTTTATCTTCCGAATCCTCACATCTCCAACTCTTCGCTGTACACACCTAAACCATGGTACTGGTGGTCCTAGGCTTGGACGTCTTCCCTCACTGCCGCTCAACGGGCACCGCTTCTGTATAGGTTTGGGCACGCAAAAATGAGTGGTCAAATGGGATTGTAGATAAAGCAAGAGGATTGCAGCAGAAGCTGAATAACAGAACCCTTAGGCTGCTTAGCGCAAGCATGATATGGAAACGGGACAGAAACCTATCTAAACAATCCGTCCTTAAATCCCCACTGTTGTAATTCCTAGACAACCCATGTAGTGCTCCTTGGTTTGATTTGCACAACGGGGATGGGCTCCAGGATTTCTATCATTACACCAGCCTTCGCCACTCCTCTCACGTCTAACGTCCCCGATAATCGAGATATTAAGAGAGCCAGAATACGGTTTGTTTCGGCCAATGTATTCGGCTGCTTGTGTGCTTGTGAAGATCTAGATAGCGAATGTTGTCGAATCATCCGTAAATGGCGGCGAATTTGCATCGACACAAGTGGTCGGTACAAGATGAGATGAGATGAAACGTGAGTAAAGCCCGGGCCGTGTCACCTCGTTACCATCTTAAACTCGGTGGGCCCAGGACTTGGGGTCGGTCTTGTTCAGAGCTCGTCTATATACCTTTTTGTTAACTAAAAGTGATTACTGTGCCAACCAGTAAATGCAGCAATCTCATCCCCTCGCTCCTTTCGGCAGCCAAAGAATAATATTACTGCATTTCTGGGGGCCTCCCATAGGTTAAGCAGAAAGAAAACCCCGAAGGGAAAACTTAAACACCTCGCACGCCCTACGACAGAGTAAGAGCCATCCTCACAACTCCAAGGGTTCGCCAATAGTAGGAACTGGGAAAGCTTGAAGCTGTGCTCTGTAGTAGGTGCCCTACCATATGTCGACTTGATGACCAACAAGAGATGGCCAAGACCACCTCAAGAGATCATCAAGACGGCGGTAGAACAAGCCACCTCATACTAAGGGGATCGCAATATATATGCATAATAGTACCACATATAAAGGAACCAAAGCCTTAGATGATTAGGGCCGCCCGACTGTTGGGATGATGCGCTTTTGGAAGAGTGGCATTCCCGAAACTCCCAGTACACCTGTTAGTACCGTGTGAAAGAAAAGTGAGGTTGGAATTCTCGGAAGAGAGACCAGAACGTATGTATGAGAAGAGAAGAAGAATGGGGAGAGATTAGGGTATATAAACTGGGGGTGGTAGTCACGGGGTTTAGCCATTTGGCCGCTGTGTTATCGAGGAAAGGTGAACCTCGGCGAAACTGGGAGCACGAAGAGTGCCTTCTCACTTGGCAACGTTAACAACGATTCACAATGCTAATGTCCAAGTAATTCTATCATAGAGCTTCCACCACCGGGATATCTTATAGCAGAACATGAAAAGAACGGACATGGACGATGTTCACTACAGCCCCAAAGACACATACGCCTATTAAAGCAGACCTCACATCAAATTACATGATGTCTTCTGCAATCCTCCCCGCTACCCATTCCGCCAATGCCATCGTTGTTAACATCGGATTCACCCCAGTGGCACTAGGACACAGGCTCGCATCAGCTACATACAAGCCCTGATATCCGCGTACCCTTCCTCTGCAATCTACAGCTGCGGTCTCTCCGTCAGCGCCCATTTTACAACTCCCCTGTGGGTGTGCCGAGGTCCAGTTCCCTCGCTTCCACTTGATAGCGGTCCTCCTCACCATCTCCAAATACTTTTCAAATCTTGGATCTTTTGTTCGCTCGTCCAGCGGTGTCTGCGGATTAGGAACATACGACTCCACCATTGTCTCTCCGCCGTCCAGAATTGGTTGTACTTCGTCGCACCCTCCAGCAACCTGAACTTTGATTGCGGCAATGATGCCGTCGAGGATGTTCGCGTGGTCAAATGCTGAGAGATCGTACGTAATTATAGGCTCCCCTGCTTCGTTAGCGATGACGGAGCCGGAATCTCGGTCGCGGGTGATAATGCATGTCCAGACGGACTTTTCGAGGCGGAGAATATTGGCTTTCCAATGTGCAGCTGAGTACCAAGGCAGCTGAAATCCAGTTGTTCCCGTGTTCACGGGGATGTTGATGAGTTTTGCCCAGTATGGGGTATTCGTGGTCGTGGAGTGTTTTGTTACCATGGCTGTCATCATGGAGCCTTCCCAAGCCTGTGGGAGTTCAGCATTCTGCTGTGATTCACTGGGGGGCAACTATACACGAACCTTGGTTTGTCTTTTGTGTAAGAAGCCAACGCAGAAGCCAGCTGGGTGAACTCGCAGGTTCTTTCCCAGTGCGGGGTGCTGGAGACCGGACAAATCAGCATCTTGGAGATGCACCACGCAATTGGGATCCAAAACTTACCTCTACACCCGAATTCATCAGTAGACATGGAGTCCTAATGGCTCCCGCGGACACGACCACAGTCTTTGCGCGAATTGTCAATTCCTTACCACCCGACAAGGTTGCCCTCAGCCCGGTAGCTTTGTTTTCTTCGAAAGTAATCTCATTCACCTGTTTCAATCAATAAATCGCTTGCTTGTTCCATGGCGGAGATGAAAACGAACCCGACACTCCTTAATACAAATTACACCCTTCTTCTCCGCCTCTGCCAACCATGTAACAGCGGTACCTTGCTTCCCGCCAATGCAGCAACCATATCCGCAAAATGAACCACAGGCGGTATGTTTTTTACCGGCAGTATTCTGTGGGATATCCTTGCACTCGAAACCACAGCGACGTGCGCCATCAATAAGCACCTGGTTGTTGGAACTGTGCTCAATGGCATTTGTCGAAACTCCCATCATTGCTTTACAGCTGCTCAACATTAGCTATTCCCATCCGCAGGGGGGATTTTGGAGTGTGAATACCGGTCATAGCAAGCTTGGAATTTTTCAGTCGAAGCAAAGCTCAATCCATGAACTTCACTCCACTCATTCCTAACGTCATCAGACAGCTATATTCTATAAGCCTAGCTCTTCTCTAGTCAGGGTTGACACAGCTCACCTCCAGAGAGCCTAAAAAGTTCACCGTTGTGCTACCTCCCCAATTCGAACCCGCCAATATTGCCCCCTTCCCATCCGCTGTCACAAACACCCCTGTTTCACCATCATAAAGCCGTTCGTGCTCGAGTTGTTCCACTGGCATCTGCTCAACCGGTATGCACTCCCCTTTTTCTACCACAACCACTTTCTTCCCCAATCCAGCAAGCTTTGCAGCGACTACTCCACCACCAGCCCCAGAACCGATGATAACAATATCCACATCCATCACCTCTGCCGTTCCGGAGAAGGAGTGGAAGCTGAAGTTATGCATATCCGGGCGAGATGAAGGCCGCACATCCTTGTGCAGTGGATACCCCAGCGCCTTTGGTGGCGCTTTGAGATAGGCTATAAGCACCAGCCTCTTGAGACCAGAAAAAAGCGCGCGGGAGCTTGGAAACCAGGAATCTCTCCATCCTTTCAGGATATTTTCCCGCTGCTGGCGGGGGAGATGTATGAATGGTGAGAAAGACCAGGTAAAGAAAGACGCGACGAATCCACCGTTACTGTTTTCACTTAGCTGAGAAATATGAAATGGGAGACACGTTAAACTTACTGCATTAGATCTAGAAAGCCACCGAGAGAGCTCCGAACATGCGGCGGAATACGGGAGAGCATCGTTGTCATGGTCTCGGCAAACTCGGGGGATAACGCGCTGGAGGTCGTGAGGTATTCATTTATTACCGAAGAAGGCGCGGAGGGAGGAGATGCGAAGGAGTGGATTTGTTGCTGGGCGGCGGCGGTCTCGTCGGGTGTGAGCGCGGGGACAAACGTCTCTGCTATTGCTAAGATGGCCGAAAGTTGTTGGGGTGTTAGATTATCCGCCATTGCTATCTATGTTACGTCTATGGGGAACGAGATGTGGGAAGAGGTCGAATTTATACACCACTTTTCATTTCTTTTCCTAAAAGCAAAATATGGGGGTTTTGGCTGAAATAACTTACCTTTACTTTTAAAAATATGCATTATTGATAATATCTGCTTACTTTTAGAAATTGATAATGAGTTCCCCACCAACACGGCCGGCAACTGCCAACGGGAGGAGTACAGTAAGGTTTCTCTGGTGCCCAAAATTCTAACCTTTATTTTCGCAGCCTGGGTTCGAGATAAAAGTGTAATGTTAATCCTTGTAACACACATGTCAGCTATCAGCCCTCTTGCTTGAACTCCCCCCTTGCAGAAACCCCTAATATTGCAGATGCAACGGTTTTTCCGCGGTTTTTATGGGTATTTATCGGGGAGATACCGAGGTAGTCATGGAGGTAAAACGGTATCATAGAGTGTAATTCATATAAAATATATGAACCTTTGTTACCATTTAATGAGATGGGCAGCGGTGTGTCCAGCCTGTGAAGGGGTTGTGTTTATCGAAGGCAGTTCATGATCATATGTATTCGGGAGGTGAAATTGGCATCGGTCGGCCTGCCCGCATGTGCCAAGATATTTTTGATGAAGTCAATCTCGTAGGCACGAAAGCGTCCCACAATAGCACCATGATAATTGGACATTTGAATTGTCCTGTATCTTCAAAATAGAAGCATTTTGGTTGTACTCTACGTGACGGATGTTTGGCCTGTGTAGGGGACGATTCGTATGGTCATTTGTCCAAAGTGACTGTAAGGTTACACAGAAACAACTTGCCCTGATACCTAGAATTCCGCCTGTATTTTCCCTGGTGCCCAGACTTTTCCTCCTTTGCTCGCAGGAGCCAAAACGATAAAGCCTGGGGAAGAGGGAAGCCTGTACTAACCGCGCTTAAAAGATCACCACCACTTAAAACCCCAGCCGCGGTGTGATGTAATGAGGTACTCGCATATGGTAGACGAAATCGGAAATGTTTTAAATTCGATCCATACAAATTTCTATGAGAGCAAGGATTACATATATCTGATTTCGCCTTCTATGTGAGTACGAAACAACATGACGAACTGGAGGGTGGGCTTTGACGAACTGGGGACTGACGAACTGACTCTGACGAATTTCAGTTTTTGTGTGATCTACAGCGAACAATTGCAACGCTGAAAGTCAGCAAAACAGCAAAAATCCGTCATACCCTCCAATTCGTCATAGGTGTTGTCGCGCCTCTCTATACGCAAAAACCACAGGGCCGTATCCCATCTGACGACCCAGTTTCACAGCCCTGCATCCCATCTCACGGCCTCATTCCATGGCATTCCATGAACTCGTACACTGCCCCATAACCTGTGGATAAAGTCTAGTTTTAAGAGTGGTAAATGGACAAAGTTTAAAATCTAGACTTTGTCCACGGACACGGGATACCGGGTCGTGCGCCGGGGCGGAAAAAAGGCCCCATAGCATTTTGCGGGGTAAGATCCAGGTCGTACATATGGTTGTTTTGGAGGCTGAGCTAGTTTCGTATCTGGATTCTAGAGATCACCGTGGATCTCCGGTTATACAGACTCCAACAAGAAGTTAATAGTGGGGGGTGCGGGCATTCGAGTACACAAGCTCGGGTTTTCATGCGCTACAT